>CM055613.1:17200000-17800000 GCA_029379385.1 Quillaja saponaria | reverse complement strand
AAACTCAATAACTTAGCAAATAATATGAATAAAAAAGACATGTAATAAGGATATTTCATAGGCTTATCAATCATAAATATAATTTCAACAAAGTCACTAATTAGCATAAAATTACTAATAACAATAAAAAAAAATTACAACAAAACACAACTAAATTATTATTTAATTAAAGCTAACAAAATTACTAATTTTAACAAAAATATATATGATTAAACATTAAAACATAATAAATAATTTCATAATTTCAAACTAAAAAATATTTACCAAAATATACAATGAAGGTGAATGAGAAAGTGTGAATGGGTGAGGAGAATAGAATTAGGAAGTGTGTGGATAGTTTGGGTATAGATTATATAGGGAGAAGAGGAGGAGAGGAGAGGAGAGGAGGAGAGGAGGAGAGGAGAGGAGGGGAAGTGTTCGGATGAAATGGTGAATGGAGGAAGGAAGGGAAAAAAAAAAAAAAAAAGAGTTCACAGGTACATGCAAGAAAAAAAGTTCACGAGTCCATGCAGAAAGACTTGTGTGGGGGACAAGCTCTGCGTGACAAACTGCCACCCTGAAACCAGGTAGACCCAGTTTAACTGGGCCGACTGGCGACTCACATGACATACACATGGTGTCTAGCTGGTGTAATTTGCACTAGAAACCGGGTCTTGAAGACCTGGTTTTAAGAAATCCCCTATTTTAGTAACTAAGTTTTAAATACCCTCTATTAGCTATTTTTTTTTGTTTTACCTCCATTAGGCAGTTTTTTCACTTTTTTTAGCCAACTCTAAGAGGAAGCCAAAAAGTTATTTTCCTTGGAGTTTGAAACCAAACAAGACGCATTTAGTGAAAGTCCTTTAACATATTTTTGGGAACTTCTGCACTTACTCTATTTGGGGCAGCTTTGACGAGAGGTACCTAGAATGTAAATTAGGCTTGAAGGTTTGATTGTTCCTGTGGATTTGGGATTTGTGTAAGGAAGGGATTTGGGGATTAATTTAGAAAGCCTATGTAATGGTGGATATGGAGGATTGGTGGAGTGCTAAACGGTGCTGGAGAGGAAGAAAGAGAAACGAAGTGGTTTATATATATATTAAAGAAATATATGTTTTTCTTTCAAAAAATTATTTTTTAATTTAATTTTGATATAAACTATGTACAAGCCACATGGTTATTTTTCATTTATATGTATGTCACGTGAGTTGTGCATCCCATCTCTTATTAGTTACATTAGCTTCTGCCAGATTAATTTGGATAGAATGTAATAACAAGGACCTAATTATATTTTTTAAACGTTATAGGGATCCAATTGTAACAATTGAATGTATAATGATGAAATTGAACTCAAATTTAAATTATACAGACCAAAAGTATAATTAAGCCAAAAAATGAAAAGATAAAAATCTAAAAGTTGACAAAAAATAAGTTACATTATAATTAATATATATTTTTTGGTACATCATTATAATTAATATTTAAAAATAATAGTAATTAATAATGCAACATGTCTTTTTATAATTGGTTTAATACCTTGTTTCAACGAAGCATGTATTGTGTCACATAAATATGTGATTGTCATATATATATATATATATATATACTTTTGTGTGTGTGATTGTCTTAATTCTGTGATTCAGACAATGCACTTGTCTCCCCTGAATTACTCATTTTCCAACGTAGCCACCGGTTGAACAGTGTTACGTGTAATTGCTGCATGTAGAATTTCATTAACAATTATATTCAGAGAAGAATACTCCTTACAGGTCGTAAACGTGATTTTTACATGTAGCCGTTTTCTATATCAGCTTCTAAATATCATTATTTAATATCTTGAACTTGAGATCATTCCCATCAGGCCCAACCAACACACATGGGAATGCAAGTCAACCAATTAAAAATAAAACTAACAATTCAACCAAAAACATAATTTAATTATCGACCTCCATGTGAGGAACGGGTTTTGACTTGCACATGTGCATACTACTTAATTAATGTTGAATTTTTGTCAAAACACATCTACAAACAAAAATTGGACCAAGAATTTTCCTATTTCTATAATAGTTATTAAAATTCTTAGAATTTTTTAAAAATTTTATCAGAATCGCACATATTACTTCTTACTAATCGACTCATCTGTTACAAAAAATTAAAAAAACTAGTTTTGTATACAACATATATATAAGAAGATAAAATGAAATATATATATATATATATATAATGAAGCTTTTAGTCCAAGGTAGGAATTTTTCTTCTTTTTTCTTTTTTGTATTCAAGTAGAGTCTATTAAACTAGTTTGGACTAAATTATTAGATGTAACGATTGCTTTTTCGAAATTTCACACCTCTGAAAGATGCAATTAAAAAACCTCGTGTGCTAACTATTGTTGTTATTAAAAGTCCCCCTAAATAACGTATACGTCATCGTGACTACGCAAATGAAAACATTGAGTAACATTTGAGACAATAAATCATAAAGCCTTAGGAAAAGACAAAGCATGTCAATAAAAGGATGGACATTGTCTTCTTACTACGGTCTCCCATTTTGTTTTGTTTCAACTCTTTTGATAATTCTTCTGTTCAGACATCAATTATGTCAAATCCTGTTGGTTTTTGCTTTCTACCAACACATGTGATTGGGCCATTTGTTTCCATTTTGGTTGTTGGCCCACTAAGTTCTTTCATTCACGACACTCAGGCCCAACACGTTACAGACCATCCTCTCTGACTGACAAACCAAACTCCCAACTCTTCGTGATCTACATGTGTTCCGACTTCCGATTCCCATTGTTTGACAGTCCTCTAAAATTTCGGGTATTAGTTATTTGACGTGAAAATAATAATAAAATTTATGTTTAAGTGATTAAAAGTTCGATTCATGTTGCAATTCGTTCACATAGATTTTCATACAAGATTAAATTTTCTCTCGTGATGCGTAATCTAATAGTTTTGGAAAAATATAATATAAGTGATTAAGAGGTGGTAACTCATATCATGGCAGATAACTTGCTCAAAGTTCCATTATCATTAATGGATTGTCCCGCAATCACCAACCAGCCATACGGCGGTGAATTTATTCTGGGAAATGGTTACCTTTCTTTACTCCTTTGCCTGAGAGGGAGAATTTACCCCCAAGAGATTAATATATCATTTATTACCAAAACGCAATTTAAGATCACCCTTTAATAAGAAAAGTTTATGATAGTGATCAACTGCAAATTGAGTGCACATGTCAAAGTAAGCAAAAATGCACTATATGACAAGTTGTATATCTATATCTCTGATTGCTTTGAAATTGATAAATAATGATCACATTGAGGCTGCTTGATCTTTGCCATTTTCCTAACTTTTGCAGAAATAGACAAATAGTCAAGCCAATTTCAATTCAACGGCCAATTGGAGATCCGAAAGATATATTTAAGAAATAAAATTCTGTAACTTTGAAGGTTAGATACAATGTAGCTCATGAAAGATCTAGATGATTTTATACCAAATGCAATTAAGTTTGAGTTCTTTTTCTTTTTGACGAAATGATAACAAAAAAAGAAGAGCTTGGCAACCTCAGAAAGTGTTTGATAAGATGCAATTAAGTTTGAATTCTTTGTCATTGGTCATGCATGCATAGTTTTATATAGTTTTGAATTCCAAGAATGGCTAGAAACATTAGTTTTGGAGCTATGAAATCTTTGATTGTAAGAAGACTAGATTTGACAGTCCTTGAAGATTAAGTTCGTGACCTTCTTTTCTTTCTTTTAATTTAGTCTGAATTTCTTTATACATTTTTCTTTGTTTTTTCAAATCAATGAACAACATTCCATATACATATATTTAAATATAAAGTGGGTAAGTAACTGTTGCTGACAATATCAAAGGCAATAATTAGTTTTAAGTCCAAAAATGGAAGATATGTAGTAACTTTTCTATGTATTTTTGGGAATGAGTCAACAATATCGATGGACCGTCCACAAGTTATTGCTATTTTATTTATTTATTTGATTAAAAGGGAAAAGTGAAAAATAGAACGGAACAACAAACAAAAAAAAAAAAACACAAGAAACATTAATTGCAATCCTACGATGCTAACTTCTATGTTTTCAGTTTCAAAAAGTAGTTTAAGAGAGGGGAGGAAATTGCAACTAGAGGTGACAATGAGCCTGATATAGGCCGTAAACAGCTTATGAGCTACCGTTAAGGGCTTGAATCTATCAACCTTGGCTCGTTTTCTAAATTAACCGATTTTAAACTTTATTTTAAGCTCGTTTAGTAAAAATAGTTGACCTCAATTTTTTCCAAAACTCGGCTTGTGAGCAAGTTCATTTAATACAATTTAATAAATTTTTTATTATTTATATATAATTTTATAATAAATCTATTTATATACAAAATTTAACATAAGCTGTAATTTGATTTGGTAGTAAGTTATACAAAAGGTTACTGAAGTAGGTCATGGGTTTAACTCATTTTGACTACAAAATCTTTTTAGAATTTTCAAAAAATCTTCAATAGCCCTTAACAAGCAGAGCCGAGAGCTTGGCTCATTGCCACCCTTACCTGTAGCCATATATTCAAACTGAGTGTCATGGCCATCCAATGCTAAGATAGCCAAGCAGTCAACCACTCTATTGTCTTCAAGATAAACATGGTCAAACGAACTTTGCAGTTCATCTTAAAACGTCATCGAGTATCACAAATCAAATGTTTATGGACATTAAGATTATAGTCTACTTTATCAACAAGCTAGATTATCAACTGTGAATCCACCTCAACTAATATTTTTTGAAAATCTCTATCCCAAGTAGCTAGTAAACATATATGTATTAAATAAAAAATGCACATTTTTTATTTGAATTATAGTGGGAACATTCTTGAAATTATCTTAGCTAGTCATTACTTAGATCACGGATGTTAGGTGTACAAATTAACGCTAAATTCTAGTGTCATTGTTTATATAAATCAATAACATTGCATGCACCAAATGAGATTGATTAATAGACTTGTAAAAGAAAGGGATAAGTTAGATAATTATTTTATACAGAAGAAGTTGATTTGGTAAGATTTGTGTATCACAATGATCATATCCTAAACCATTCTCATAATTATCATGCAAGATTACTTTGATTATTATCTTATTTGAGAGGTGATTGACATCGGTATAATAAAAAGAATTGACGTAGTCTTAAAAGTTTATAATCAAATTTTGTATTTTTTTTTTATAAAAGATTACTTTGATTATTATCTTATTTTAGAGCTTAAAAATTTATAATCGACTTTGCATTTATTGTAGATGGAGATTTACGGAAAAAAAAAAAAAGTAGTTCATAATTAAGTTTGTGTTTTTATTTATAAAATAATAATAATAAAGAAATGAAAATATAAAAGACAACAAATGTGAGACCTTGATGTGGCAGTCAAAAGGTGACAACCAGCATATGATGCCACGTATTATTTTAATAAGAAAGCTTTTGCAATAAACGTATTGAAGAAGGATACTGAGAGGAGTGTACAAATCCGACGCGCACGCTGTGTAAATTGTAATGGGCCTGAACCGAGTGACGGGCAAAGAACCACTCGTCCGTTCACCGCGTTGAATATTCTTTCCCCAAAGCTTAACTAATTTAATTAAACAAATAAAATCCTTCCGGGGCCTCCAAGCTTAGAGCGTGACTCAAATAAGATCAATTTGGAGGGTTTATATGTTATTTATTGAAAGATTGGGGACTGAAGATAAAATTGTCGGCGCGGTCCCAATTGTGATGCTATCTCCAAAATGTAGGCACCACAACAACTTTCTTTACTTAGCTCCCCAAAAAAAAAGTAAATTTTTTTATAAAAGAAAGATGTAATTTTTATTTTTTATTGTTGAAAAAAAAGTAAATTAAAAGAATAGTTTTCAGCATTTATTAAAGTGACTATATTATAATAACTTTTATGCTTTGTACTTTTGCAGCACAATTTTATGAATGATCTTATGTTGGCTTGTGCCCCTTCTCACATCAAGTTAATATTAAATTTATGTGGATTATATAAAATATTTAAAACTATTTTTATTCATTGTCAATGTATAATAATCAATACATACACAGTCAATAATTTAATATAATTATAATACATAGCTCATTATAACGTGTCTCGAATAATTCACATTTCTGATGCCCTTGGAGTCATTAGTAATTAGTATGGATGGCAATTTTCGAATGCATATATACGTACTTGCACCCAGTCCCATGTGTCTCTATTTTTGCCCAAATAGGTACATAAACGGTGTAGGGTTTGGGCACGAGTTTTTACACTTTGTGCCCATTGGGTGCGAGCAAGTGTTTGACCCGAATAATACCCTGCTTTTTAAAATCATTTTGCATATTGATCGAACCCCGATTCAGCCCAATAGTGATTCGACCCATTATTTTTTATTTTTTTTTAAATTCTTTTTTATAGTTGCTATACTAAATGATTAGTTTCTTAAATTAGATAAATGAATCTCTTAATTTAATCACTTATCTTTTTTTTTTTAATTGTATTACTCACTTATTTTAGTTAACTCTTTGACATTTTCCAAAATTATTTTCTTAAATTCTCCAAAGTTTGTTATAATCAATTCACTAACATTCTCCGTTTCCTGTATTATTTATACATTATTTCTTGTAAAAAGAATTCGTACAGGACTTGTTTATATTTTTTTTACAATTTACTTTTAAAAATACTTTATCAACAATTTTAGAATGTAATAAACATATTTTTTTAGTGATAATATATTATAATTTTAAATATTTTAAAAATATTAATTCTTTAATTTCACATTACTTAAATAATAATTAACTACCATAATAAATTATAAACAATCACCTTATTTATTGAGTCTAATATTTAGGCATTAAATATGTCAAAAAATATTGTTCAATGTATTGTATTTATGATTACTTTTTTATAAAAAATAAAAATAAAAATTACTTGATTTGTGTGGTTTTTAATTGCTTGCAATTTAAATTCCATTAAAATATTGATCAAATTAATTAATGACATATTATTTATAAACAGTGTGATTTAAATTTTATTTTCTTTGATTATTACAATTGGATTTTTCTAACGGGTTGTCATAAGGCACTTGTTAAGGTGATAAATATAGAAATTTTGTATTATTAATTGTAGTAATTGACCATGATTTCAATGTTGGTTAATAAATAATTTTCTACTTTGGGAATATTTCAAATTTCAAAACTCACATTTATTGCACTTTATCAAGTGTCCTTTGCGCACTACTTAGAAAAACTCTTACAAATTAGTCACAATTTATAAATAAAAATGATAAATTTATATGTAAGTTTGTGCAGAGTGCGAGTCAAGCATGCCCATAAAAAAAAGAGTTCACAGCAGATATACATTCACGTGCCTCATAGTGTGAATAAGATTAGAGGTGGAAATTAATTTGTAGAGGCGAATTTTGTTTCTGATTTAATTATTTTGTTCACTCTTTCAAAATCTCCCTATTTCATATTCCTTCCTAAACATATGGATATGAAGTCAACGTGAATTTAGCTAAAAATCAAAATCGGCCTTATGACCGTTTTATTTTTATATTATTAACATTTCTTTTTAAAAAAAAAAAAAAAAATTCGCTCACTTTAACCATAGCCGCAACAGAACCCCCCAAGATGGTCTCAAGTCATGACCTTAAAACACTAACCGACCACATAAACTAAACCCCAAAACCTCTCACATTTATTTTTTGAAAAAGTTACCAGTCAAACCTCTCGCCAAACATGCCTTTTTTGTTTCTTTCATTTTTCTTGATTAGTTCTATCTGTCCAAATCTAAATTAGACTCCACTACTCCATTCTCATATAAAACCCACTGCCTCTTCTCCTTAACACAAACTCTTCTCTCTCTCTTCTCAGACAATCAATGGCCTCTACATTAAATCTTCCCTACATGTCTAACACAAACACTCTTACATTCTCAGACAGCTTTCTCCCACGGTCTCATTCATTCGGGCAAGTTTTATTGCCTGAGAAAACCAAAACATTAACTTCTTCAAGACAGTGCTACACAACTTCTTTGTCCAATTTAGCTGCTTCAACAGTACTTATTTCATCTCCCACAAAAACTACAACCCCCAGTACTTCTTATTCCGGAACTCATAATGATTTGGCAAATCTTTGGAGAGAAATCCAAGGTTGCAACAACTGGGAGAATCTTCTAGAACCATTACATCCACTTCTCCGCCGTGAAATCATTCGGTACGGTGAGTTTGTTACAGCTTGTTATAAGGCCTTTGATCTCGACCCAAACTCAAAACGCTACTTAAACTGCAAATATGGGAAAAACAACATGTTGAGAGAAATTGGGATGGGAGGTTCGGGTTATGATGTCACCAAATACATTTATGCCACTCCTGATATCAACATTCCTATCCAAAATGCTACCAGTTCCAGCTGCGGTCGTTGGATTGGATTTGTGTCCGTGGCATCCGATGAAGCTGTTAAGAGACTTGGCCGAAGAGATATACTGATAACATTCCGAGGAACAGTCACTAATCCCGAATGGATCGCGAATTTCATGAGTTCATTGACACCGGCAAGGCTAGACCCTCATAATCCACGGCCTGATGTGAAGGTTGAGTCTGGATTTCTCACTCTTTACACTTCTGATGAATTGAGCTCCAGCAAATTCGGGCTCGGGAGTTGCCGGGAACAGCTTCTTTCTGAAGTGTCAAGGTTAGTAAATAAGTACAAAGGTGAGAATATAAGCATAACTATGGCGGGTCATAGCATGGGGAGTGCATTGGCTTTGCTACTAGCTTATGATATAGCTGAGCTTGGGTTGAATAAAAAGATTAGTAGAGGAGGAAAAAGATCGATCTCACAAGTTCCTGTTACGGTTTTCTCATTTGGAGGACCAAGAGTTGGAAACTCGGAGTTTAAAAAGCGATGTGAGGAATTGGGTGTTAAGGTGCTAAGAATAGCGAATGTTAATGATCCCATTACAAAGCTACCGGGTGTGGTGTTCAATGAAAATTTTAGGGTTTTGATGGGAGGAAGGTATGAAATGCCTTGGAGTTGTTCTTGTTATGCTCATGTGGGTGTTGAATTAATGCTCGATTTCTTCAACATGCAAAACCCTTCATGTGTTCATGACTTGGAAAGCTATATCAGTCTCCTCAAATGCCCAAAGCCAAAAGAGTTGCAGAATGAAAATGGTGATGGTATGAATAATTTTGCCGAGAAAGCGAGGGATTTACTCTTGACAGCTCAACATATTAACATCTTGCCATGGATTTTCGCAGCGACTACGGTGATGAACTTGGTTCAATATTCTCAAACAACATAGGGATTAATTAATTAGTTCTTGATGTGGAGATGATGACTAATTACACCATCCCAGTCATTGTAGCATATGATCTATTGTACATTGGAAATACTATATATATATATATTCCAATTATAACCTCTGTAGAAAGAATGATGGAGTTATATATAATCCGGAAAATTTTGTAATTGTAGAACAATCTTTTTGATGAAAATAGCTTTCTCGATCTTTATCCATTTCGAGTCTCCACTAATTGCGTATAGATCAGGGAATGCTTCATTTTTGCTAACAATAACTTGTACACGAAAGCTCCTTTCACAAATAGATGATTTCACAAGAGCTTCGCTCACCCTTATTTGAGAAGACTCCCTGCATAGAACAAGCCTGTTCTGTTTTCCAGAAAATGAACTTCCTCACTTCAAATATTCTGGCACATGCACTGATGAACTCTCTATGCGTTAGGTTCTGATTTTGCGGTATTTAATGGTTTTATCTTATGAAAGGTTGTTTTACAATGAGGAATATGGCTTTTATGGGTGCTCTCAAAGATGCTGGCAGTTTTGACAGGGTTCTGGTACTTTAGTTTGCAAGTGTCGTATTTAAATATTTCAGTTTGTATCATTGGATTGTCAGGAAGTTTGCTTGCTGTGTTGTGTTCTGTTTCTAGAGGTAAGTTTTGGGGGAGTTGGGTCATATGTAACTCCGTTTGGAGTGAATTTGAGCTGTGATATTGCTTATTGTTGGTAACTCTCAATGAGTTTGAATTTAAATAAAATTAGCATTTCAAAAAAAATAAAATAAAATTATGGCCACTTAACGTAGATCCATAGGTGTGATCTTTACAAGATTTAATCATTTTTGGTTAGTCCGTGTAATAATATTATACCAAGATTATTCCCATGATCAAGATTTAAAATTATACATTAATTACTACTCAGCATTGACTTGAAAAGGTAAAAAGTGTCCCAAGTCTTGGCCAAAGCCAAAATTAGGTAATATATCAATGTCTTCCAGTTAATATATATAATTTGTCGATGCTACTGCAGAAAAATACACAGGTTACTGAATGTATTTTTTATTTTTTTCCCCAAACTTTTGTTTGAATGTACATCCATCACTCCCGACCAGCTAATTACATACTGAAATACTGAATGAAAGCATTGTGCATTGATATAAAAAATATTCCAATGTCTCACATGACAAAGTAAATATTCCAAGTCTCATAAGAAAAAGTTAAAAATGAATATAATTGGCACTAAGCACTACAAAACAGGTTTTAATTAAAAAAAAAGGTACTGCTAAATATGCTTAATTTATATAAAATTATTTTCCACGCCATGATCAATTAGCAAGAAAATTAGTGATGTAGGTGGAACAAGAAGTGGCGAGTGCCTCGTAAAGTCAGTCAGTTAGCCAACGAAACAATAATCAAATACGCATTGGTCATCATATAATCCTTGAGAACTATAAGCACCCACAATTAAATGATGCTGATGAACTAGCTAGGTGTAATGGTGTGATTTCTAGAGCTGCTTAATTAAATAAATAATAATCAATCAGTTGTTAGTTCAACTGAGAAAACATCACTTAAAGATAGACAAAGACTCTGAATTTGAGTAACAGCGACAAATTTAGTTCAGGTACGAATCTACGTAGTTTCTACTTCTCATTTTCCCTTAAGACTATGCTAGACCTCATCAATGATATATACAGTAATATTTGATGGAAGATTTAAAATGCAGAAGCAACTTTTAGTAGACAGCAACAAATGCTTTCTACATATTTAACAAAGTGACCAATAATCATTAATTTATTTCTCACATTCTAGTTTGTAATTATGAGGGGCAAAGAAAAATTCTTTGAAAGGAGCAAAGGGGGCACTTAGATGTTAAGCAATATCTGCATAAATATATATACTGCTTGATGGGCCTTATCCTATATATAATAATTGTAAAGGAAATTATTATCTTTTAGATTAATTTAAGTAATAATAACCATTAATCTCCAATTTTCTTCATTTTCTCTAATTAAAAATTAAACTAGTTGGAGTTAGAAATATACTAAATCTACTTCCAGGGGTACCTTGTCATGTCAAAAGGATTGTTTCAATCAGCCTTCATAACGTTAGTCAATAAGTTAGATTTGGCCAAAAATGTCAAGGCCATATGTCCACAAGTGATGGTAAGTGAGATGCCTTCTTCAACTTGATGAAAATAAGGTTTTAATTAAAGGACATAAATATGTTAAGAGTTCATGACAATAATATGAATTTAAGACCAAATTCATACCATTGAGATAGAAAAATGCCCATCAAATGCAACACATATATACACCGGTCAAAGAATCATTTAATTCAAAATGTTATGCACAATTTTATTGGGCTACAGACTTGTTGACGTGGGTAATGAAAATATAAAAATATTCTGTTTACTTTGCACTAAAATTTGATAATAAAAACTTCTAATTTATATGAAAAGTCAATTGATTCAACATGAAAGGTCTATTGCTATTTTATTAGTAACCTGAGATCAAACCCCAGATTTACTTGGAAGGAAAGATTTAAATAAAAAAAAGAACTCTTTTTTTTTTCCTAAGTCTACAGGTCTTCTATGAACCAAAAAAAAAGAAAAACAATTGTTATGAGTTCTTTTTTCCTTTGATCTCGACCATTTTTTCTTGGGCAAAACCTTTAAAGGATCCGAGGAGGCCATGTCCTCCTCTAAATTTAAAAAAAAAATATTAATATTATAATTTATAATTAGTTCTTAGTCTTCTATTATTTAATACCGTGAACTGTTCAAAAGTAAAATCCATATAACATTTTTACTTTATAGACTCCAATACTACAAGACTGATAATTTAAAACTTACAGACCAATAGGCACTAAGATCTTATAAAAATATTAAATATAATATTATACAAAATAATAAAAAAAATAAGCTTATTAAGTTAGGGATTTGTTTAATTTAAATATGTTCTATTTATTTAGGTTTTGATATTAGTTTAAATATGAAATGTCCTCGTTCACAATTTTAGATTTTATTTCAAGAACTCAAGATATAATTGAATAATATTTATTATTATTATTTTTATCTTTGGTACCTAATAAATATTTATTATATCTTTGGAGTTATTAAGTTTATCATTTTAAAATTTTTTTTTTGCTATTATTATAGTGGAATATGTTTATATAATATTTTAGTCAGTCATTTAAGAATAAATGTCTAGCACCACCATTATATCTATTTAGGTTAATTGCTTGTTGTTTAGACTTTAGAATTTTTAATTATTTTTGGTAATTAGACTATAGAACTTTACTCCATAATAAGAATGAATTTGTTGAGGTGCCAATCAAAGAACATAAATCTAAAAGTATATATTTACCTGCTACAAGCACATGTTTCTGGACTGCTTTTAGGATGGGGTGGAGTTCAGTGAGTATGAAAACCGCGTTATGCTGAATAAGGAGGACGAAGAGGGAATTAGTCCATAAACTATTTTATTTCTAAGTTTTCTTGCTTATGGTCAAACAAAGCATAGTGCTGACTGAACTTAGCCATTTTCTTCATGTTTTTCACAAAGCTCATGTTTAATTCTGAAAAGTTTGATTAGTAGCAAGCTAGTGGTAGTGTATGTATATATATATATGCCTATTTAATTTATTGAATATCCTGCTTTAATTAGCCAATGGTTACAGTTTTTAATAACAATAATAATATAATACCGATTGTAGATGCTTTAATTTTTAATTAAAAAAAAAAGCCAAAGATTAGTGCGTAATTAATGAGTATCACTATCATGCGTGCCTTATCCTTTACTTCCAAATCTGGATATGTTCTATTTTAGCTTCCTTTCCCCATTTTTGTATTGTAAATTGCAATTAGTAGTAACCACACCCACCCATAAAGAGAATTTTCTAGCTTTTGCTTTTTATTTATTATTTTTTTTTATGTATCCAAAAATAAATAAAAGTCTAAATGCTCAAAATACTAAATAAATAAGAGAATTGACATATGATTTACAGATTCAGTAATAAGGAATTCACTGAAGGAGAGACAATATATAATATTATTTCAAGGATGAAAAGACAATATATAATATTATTGCATGGATGAAATTTGTTAAGCTCACTGAACTCAACTCACTTGATTTAATAGAGAATCTTTTTATATATAGAGAGACACAAGATAATCATGAAATATGATCATATAATTATAATATTAAATTAAACATGGTAATTTTAATAGGTTGTTGTAGGAAAGGATTTGCATAATACAAATCATTCATCTTAAACGATGTATGATGATGCGTGCTCATCCTCTTCACAATTTTTGTGTCTTCTGTTGAAATGATATCACAAGCTGCAATGTGGCCATTAAAAAAAAAAAAATGTATTCTGCCACAATTGTTAAACTACGATGTCTTACATACTGCAAAATATTTGTTGTCTTATTGCGATGCAATAATGATCAAATTTTTTCTTCACATGGCTCTTGTTGCACCAAAAGCCTACGTGAAAATATCAAATTAAAATAAAAATATCTAAGATTTGGATGAGATGTGACAAATAAAATTGCATCTAGGTCTAATTATAATCAGGATTAGTTACTCGTTGGAACTTGAATGTTTTGATACCATATTATATTTAAAATAAATAAAAGAGTTTACACATAATATATGTGGTTTAGTCATATAACCCAGTTCAGTATGGGAGAAGTGACAATATTATCATTCCATGAATTACAAACACATAGGCCACTCACTAAACTCACATAATATATATAGTACCTGAGCTTGTATTTATAGACACCACATGATCATGAATAATAAGTAATTACAATAAGTAAATATTCATGATAATATAGCTAATGTAAGGTAGGGTATTGTAAATAATTTTAATTTTAATTTTAATTTTTTTTATCCATATCCCTTAACATTGTATCTCTTAACACACTCATCAAGATGAAGGTTCTGTAGAATATTCATATTGATCCAAAAGATAATGAGTACTCTTTCCATTGTTTTTGCATTTACTCTTCAGAAAATATAACAAGCAGCAATGTCGAGATGAAAAGCATCTTTTAATGGAAGAAAAAAACTATCACATCTTTACTCACAATATTTAGTGTACATTGTACTGCGTTTCAATAATACTCAAACTTTTCTTCACATGCATTTTCCTACACAACAAGGCACGGTGATGAATTTTCCTACACGACAAGGTACCGTGAGAATATCGAAAAAATAATAAGGTAATGTTACATGCAGTTCTTATTGCACAACAATGAACTATTAGGGTCCTTTGTGGTAGAATGCCTAGAGCCAGATAAAAACATTTGATATTTGGATGATATACAACAAATAAAACTGCAGCCAGGTCTAGATCACTGGGATCAATTACTCGTTGGAAATTGAAAGCTTTGATTGATATTAAATTTAAAATAAATAAAAGAATATATTTGATACAAGATATACATTCAACCATAACACCTAGTCGACGTGATAAAATATAATATTACTACTTCCTATATTACAAACACTCAGCACACTAGCCAATTTACTAGATGCAACAATAGTGTTAGACTCTTATGTATAGGCACCACTTATTTGTTAATGATCTGGCATTTTTAGAGGTGTTAAATATGTTTTTTTGACTCTTCTAGAACTGCTTTTAAAAAGTCACTATTAATGTTTGATAAAATAATATAAAAACTAAATAGAAGCCACAAAATTTGGCTTGGTTTGGTAAAGTTGTGTTTTTTTCATTAAAAATAAGATTATATTAGACTTTTCAATTTTTAATAATAGAAATCAGCTTTTAAAAGCCAAGTATAAGCACCCCAGCTTTTTGTTTACCAAACATATAAAAACTAACTTATGCTTTTAATAAGCATAGCACTCTTACAAAAAGCATTACCAAACCCAGATATAATAATCATTAACTTCAAGGTAATTTCAATAACTGAATAGTCATGATAATATAGGAGTTAATTTAGGATAGAATTATCATAATAATAAAAAATTTAAACTTTACCATTATCCATCCTTAACTTTGTATTTCTTAACAAACAAGTGGATTCTACAAGGGTTTAGCGATCCAATGTTTTAACGAAGAGATATTTAATCACCAAGAATACAAGCTTAATTTGTTCTACTAGTAGCAATAATGTATTGATTTTTTTGGTTAGACTTGCCACTTTATAGATAGTTATAAAATGAAACATAATAATTTACACGACGTGATTCAAGTGTTAAAGTACATTTGAGTATAGTAGTTGTGAAGTCTCTGTAATATCTAAAGTTTGAGTTTGCAAGAAAATAGTTGTGGGAAAGGGTAATCACAAACTCTGAATGAGATTAAGTTAATGCCAAACAAATATGGAGATACTCATGAGAAAAAAAAAAACTATATATATATATATATAAATATATTAAAGCAGATGACATCTCCTCTACATCTACCATGTGACCCTTTTAAAAGTGACACATGGTTTTATCATAAGGTTGACCAATTAAATTGAGCATATCATGTTAGCACGTAAGTGACCAACAAAAATTCATAATGATGTGGCATTTTTAACTGTAATTTAAAAATATTAAATACGGACAATAAATAATTATAATGTAATTCTTCTTGCTCCTTGATTTTCGATTTTTCAGATTTTTCTAACATTTAATACAGTTTACTATTGATTATTTAATTATGAATATCCTATTCTATTTCTATCTATTAACGTAATTAATGATCATTTTTATAATTTTAATATTATTTAATGATTTGCTCTTCCCATTTAATTATGTATTGTCTCTGTGTTTTTCCTTCAATATCTCTACCTATTAACATAATTAATGATCATAATTAGTGACAAGGAACTCAACATCCAGGCAATTCCCAACTCCACCCACCAAAGAAAAGGTTAAAAATGATTGATGATTTTTTTTTCATCAACTAGGTACGAATGAAGTATAATTATAATATATAAGATAGAAGTCAGATATTTCAGTGCTTCAAAAGTTGTTGGGAGGAATGATATAGTTGAATATTCCATTTAATTTATCTTATGGATTAGAAATTAATTCTATAAATAAAACTAATTATTTTTAGATATAGTGAATTTTTAATCAAAAAACAAAAAATCACAAATTCTTTGCTAGATAGTCAAGAAAGTGTGCTCCATTCATTGATTTTTTAGTTTAAATTATAGGAGGCTGGGAAAAAAATACTGATAAATTTCTTGGTCCTATTGTATATAACAATTTTTTATCCGGACTTGAGAAGTAATTAATTAAGATATATGTAAGCTGATTTAAACACACTTGACCGCTATACATATATAATAAATGAACATTTTACATTTTACCTCCATGTAATTTAGATGTATATAATCTTTCATAAATATGGTATAAATATTATACTAAACCCCCTCATAGTTTGGAAAAAATAAATTGAAAAGTTAACTTTTTTCAACCAAGTTAACGGAATTTTATCATGTATCCCACAACAGATGATTTCATTTTTTTAACAAATTAAAAAATATATATATTTATTTATATATGATCTTATTTGTAAAAATAAAAAAGAATTATATATAGTTAGTAAGAAAATTAAAAGTTATTTTTTTTTCAAATTAATTATTGTTCATATGCCGCACACATGAGCATTATACCCATATTCTTCATCTTATACGTATATATTGTTCTTTTTTTTGCATTTACCTTTTCTCATTTTATTTTCAAGAAAAATCTTTAAAACTATTATGTAAAGTGATATCTTATTTTTATTTTTTATGTATAAATTGATTTGTTATTAATGTATTAACACCTTTTAACAAAAAAAAGGTTTACTATTTTTTTTTTTTTGTCTAAATCTTTAAAGTTTAGTTTTCATTTTCTTTTCTCGCTGAATACATTTATTTGAAATCTCTTACATTTAAATAAAGTATAAATCATAATTAAATTAACAATCATTCCTAAAATTATGACAAAAACTAAAAAAATAATGAAAAAAATATTTGCATAAAACTATAATTTTTTTTAGAATATGAAATTGTTTTTGTTGAATCTAAAAAGCATTATTGTAAAATGGACATTAATAAAAAGTTAATGCTATTTCCACTCATTCTTAAATGGTCCCTATTCGGTGGTGGAGCCACATACAAGGTAGGAGTCAATTGACCCTACTTAAAATTTGAAAAAGTATAGAATACATATAGTATGTTTATATTTTATGTACATTCATCAATTTAATTACAGCGAGGTCTCCCAATTGAACAATTATCAAAAAATCACACAAAAATTATAACACTAACTCAAAATTAGAGAAAAAAATATTCACTACAACAACAAATAAGAGATTCGAATCTAGAATCTCATAATCCCAGCACTTCCAGTCTTAACTAATTAAACTAAGACCTCATCGGCATTCACATAATATACATTCTCTCTACTTTACAAAAAATAAAAATAAATAACATTTACTAATTTAACAATTATAAAATTTGGTGCAGAGAAATAAGCTTTAAAATAAATAAGTTGATGCCCAGAAAAAAGGAAGGAGAGAAGAGAATTATAAAAAAATGTTATATAAATTATTATTACTAGCCCGTGGATGTAATTAGTTTTTTAAATATTTAATTATAATTTTTAAAGCCTAATTTAAATTTTGTATTTAATAAAATTATTTATAATTAATGGTGTAAAATTGTTATTTATCTTAATTTTACCTTAGCGATTATTAATATATTGTGACATATTGAAGATAATTGTTTAAATGCATTTTGATTCTTCTATTTAATTAATGAATAAGTTTCTAAATAGTAAAATGTCCACGGAACTCACCATCATCTTAAATCAAATACTCAAGATTCTTCAAAATACAATAGCATATATTGAAACTCTAAACAATTTTTATTTGGTTCTCAGACTTTGAAATTTTATATTTCATTCAAGAATACCATCCTAATAATCAAGAAGAAAAATAAAATACAGAAATCATACCCGCAAAAATTTACTATCCTAATGAGTAATGATTGAAAATGAAAACACAAAGAGCATATTTGCACAAAAAAAGAAAAAAGAAAAAAAAAAAGGGAATTATTTTTGAAAGTCACGTATTAATCATGATTTTATTTTATTTAAGTAAGAAATCATGATTTTATATATAATATAAAGATATATGTTAGGTAGATTTAATTCCAACTAATTTAGCGACTATAAAAATTTATTGTTTCCACTGAATAAATTTTTTGACTCCGTTACTGATTCCATCTACATGAGAGAGAGAGTGAAATTAATTATAACTGCGAGTGAAAATAGTCTCACTCTTAATAAAAATAGTTTGTCAATTTTTTATGCGCTGGAATTTAATCATAATTCGATGGTTTAATCTACTATTCAAATTTGAATGGCCCGCAATAAATTTCTACCTGCTATTCAGAGTCTGAGATTCCAGCTGTAAAACTAGAAAAAGTTGTTAGGGATGGTTTGATTTTCCAGCTTTAGAACAGGTTTTTTCCGTTTTTGTACGGAACACCATTGTTAAACAATTTAGATTCAAGACTTGATAGGCATAGTGACAGCTGGCACAATTATTTGATTAGAACTCTTCATATAATAATAGATTGACAACAATTATAGAGACAAATTATTGTGGAGATCATCAAATTAAGTCATAATATTTTACCTTACCGTCTTCATTTTTGGACAAATCACTGTCTTTTTTTTGAATGACTACTTGATGTTAGATATTGCCAATGGACGGTTACCTGATATCAGATATAGCCGGTGTGACATTTTTATGTTACGTTATTTATTTAATTTTTTTTTACGACAGCTATTTGATGCCAGACGTAACCGATATAACCTTTTTACGTTACGCTTGTTTATTTCTTGCTTGTTCTTTACGTAAAAAATTAACAAAAAATAAAAATTTGACAACGATAGTTAATCATGCTAGTATAAATTCTGGAGTTTTGTGCAGGGTTAGAAATTTGGAGGTTCATCTCCTCGTTCTTTGTTCTGGCCAATAGTTTCTTGCTTCACGGATATACTGCTTACTAGTTTGATATAATAAAATCCCTTCTTAAATATCCAATTAATTAGTCTGATAGTTAAAAAATGCATTTATTCATTGACTATGGGAAGTAAAATTTAAATAATTTTTTTTGTCCTTGAATGAAATGCATGTTTTTAAGCCAGACTGGATAGATGATTAATTAAGGTATGTAAAAACTGGTTTGGATACACTTGACTACTAAATCAAAATCACTTACTTTTGTTTCAAGAAAAAGTTAGCCATGGGTTAATCCAAGTGTTTGAACTAGTGATCAATAATGTGTGCTCTTTATTGACTATATAGGTTCGAATCTTTGTGGAGGCCATGAAGAGTAAATTCATAAAAATTTTCTCTTCCTAGAGTGGATGATATGTCTTAAAATACGCGTAAGCAAGTCCAGAAACCACCTGATTATTGAAAAAAATTGTTCGTCTGTGGGTTGACCTTAATTATTAGATGGATTTAAACTTACACCTCTATCATTAACTTTTTACAAAAAATAATTATGCCTGGATTCATAAACTTTGCTTTGTACAATTTAATTGATTGTTCTTGGACAATAAAAAATAATAAATGTTCAATACAATCAAAATATACAATACTAATATAATATATTAAAATTGACAATGGTAGAAATGTCCCAGTTAGTTTAGTTGACAAAATTCTTGTGTTCTTATCAGGACATGAGATAGAATCTCACATTCAGCTGAGATGCGAGATTCATGAGAAGAGGTAGAGAGTTAAAAGCCTAATGAGTTTCCTATGAACCAAAAGAAAAACTAATTGTTTTTATAAAAAAATTATGTAAATTGTTTTATTATTGTGAGAAAAATTTGTAAGAGTATTATATATTTGATGTTGTGCATCCATTTTCTTGTGCCTAAAAAAAAAATATATATATGTAATACTACAGTGTAAATATCATTGGTCAAACGGTTGAAATTTGCACTCTTACGTTGTTGGTGGGTAGCTACAAAGTTATTGTGTCATCTGATTTTGTCCTGAAAGTAAAGATGGCTTTTGATAGCTACAATAATCTTTTTATGATTCTAGTTTTCTTTATGAATGAATGAAAATGACAAAAAATTGAAATTTAAAAAATGTGTGAAGTTTCAGATACACGAAACTCGGACTATATAAAAGCCGATGATCTCGACAGCAAAGGACAACATAATAGAATAACAGACCAAATCCCCTGCATGAGATGAAGGAATGAAACACGTGAAAATTGACTCTTAGAATTATTATTAATTTAAGTAGATAGTTATGGAAAATAACACTCAATTTTTTATTTTTTCTCGATTAAGAATATAGAGAACAAAATGTTAGGATTTATAGTTAATTCATACAAATAATTTATTTAGGGAACAAGATAGTTGCATACAAGTCTATATATATAATAAATAAATTGAAATTATATGAATCATGCATACTCATTCAAAATTGACTCAACACTCTAAAATCGAGATATTAAATCAATTATGAAATTATTCAGAATCACATGAAATGGATGATGAGGCTACAATGAATAAGACGTTCGAGTTGAGAAAAGGCTCGTGTTCAAGAAGCGGAGATTTCATTTTCAGATGATCTTGACATTACAACTCCTTCAGATGTTAACATATTTGATTTGGTTATCTCACAAAAAATTCAATTATTCCAGCATTTTTGGAGAAAGTTCGATATTTTTTCTGTCACCGTTCAAAAGATCAATATCCAGTAGTCTATTAGATATAGGATTTGAATATATAATTATAACTTGGAGTTTTAATTGTAATAATTAGCACTTCTTTAATTAATAAGTCAAGACAGGTAGTAATAATTTATTGGGTCATAGTAAAATTCTTTACTAGCTAGTTTGTATGTAGTTTCTTTTGTGACCAATAATCTTACATAAAACATCAACTAATTAATGGCAATGTAGTCTTTCTCAGGTTATGGCAGATTGGTGGTTGGCAAATCTTAATACATTTGATTCAGTGTTCAAAGAGTATCTTTCAAGATTGGACTTCTTCTATTCCCCTGTGCCTATGGCGTCGCTTTGGATTATAACTTTATTTAAAAGTGCATGGAGCATATATTTCTATATATTAGTTTTTTATATTTATGATATATAAATATATATATATATATTCTTGATAACTCATGTTCATATCAATAAATTATAATTAATAAAAAAATAGTACTCCATAGTTATTGATATTAATAAAAAAATTAATTATTTTTTTAATTCATAATATAAATAAATAATTTTTAAAAATTTTAAAAATAAAAAAAGAAATGACATAACAATATTCTAATCCTAAAAACTATACTCTTATTATTTCTTTTATAACATTTTTTCAAAATTTATTTATGATATTATAATTATTTATAACTTATTAAATAAATTTAATCTTAATTACTATTTATATATAGTTATAGATCAATTATAGATTTATTACTATTGAAAAGAATTAGGACAACTAGTTAGGGTTAGGTGTAGTAGTAAGTGAGTTGCACTCTTAAGGTAAGAATACAAGTTTGAATCTTAGAACAAACAATTGTTGGGAGGGTCATCCTAGTCACGACAAAGCTCAAAAAGATTAGTCTCACAATAATGCCTCCTAGTAAATTAGGAAAAAAAAAAAAGATTTATGACCAAAAAATAAATAGTCATAAAATAATTACAATCCTATTAAGTAAAAAATAAAAATAAATAAAAAGCTTTTTTGAATCAAAACAACAACGAATTAAAAAGTATATATTTTTCTTAAACTCATAAGAACAATAACCCTATTAATATTACAAGTTAAAATGACAATATTATAATCATTAAAATTATATGTGTGAACCGAAGGCTAAACATTGCTACTTACAAGAATAGCAAACCCTTATGGACACCCTAATATTCTTACAAAATTTATAGCTGGACAATTAAAGAATAGAGTTTTATTTCAGTAAAACAATAAGAAAACTATTTGAATTCTTAAATTTGAGAATAATTAAAAAAGAAAAAGAAAAGACTATTAGGAATTTATTAAACAAAAAAATTAATAAATTCAATCCTAATTACTATTCAGTATTGACATATACTTATTGCAAAAATTAAAAATTTGTTAATATTGAAAAGAATTAGTAACAAAGAAATTAATAGTCATAAAAGAATTAAAATCTTATTGATATTAAAATAAAAAAATTAGAAAAAAGTATATAAAAATAATAATTTATTTATAATAAAATAAAAATTAAAGATAATTTTATAATAATAAAAGCTCATAATGATATTTAAGAAAATTAAAATATATTTTCATTAAGCTATTTATATATATAATATATATACTACGTTACTACTATTAGAAAATCCACAAAAGATGATTCTCTTAATAAAAAGGAACATGTAAATTATTTAACTATAATTAAAATTTAATTTGAAAAAAATATGAATTAACCACTGAATATCTAAACTGTCAAATACAAACACTTTCTTAGTTGTTGTTGCCATAAGCAATGTAACTATAAGTAAAATGTCTTGTCCTTAAAATAGTATATATTCCTAAAATTTCCTCTACATTACATAATAATGTGCAAGACCCCAATCAATATCATGGATCTTTAACACTAATTCTCTTTAATTTTCTAGTGTTTAATGCAACATTTGATCGATTAATTTAGGTGTCGCTTTTTATTTCCATTACATTATTAATTAAGTTTCCAAGCTCGCAATCTGGAAATGCTTCAATTGAATTGACCTCGGTGCAGAAGAATTATTAATGATATATAAAGGTACTGTTCAAGTGGTGGCTATCTTCATCTCTTCTCTAATTCAGTACAAAGTCAGACAATAGTTATTTTGATTTAACATTTGCTTATTTAATTGTTAATGACATACTTAGGTGTCGTTTGGTTAATAATTTTCCGACCACGAACCCAATAAATATAATATTATAATTATTTAACGAAAGCTTGTGATGATATTGATATATATATATCTGGGGTCCACAAATATTTAATGATCAAAATGTGGCCCTTTGGATTCCAAAAACTCCGTATCATTTGAATACGATGTTTTGAATTTGTTACCAACTGTTTGATTTGATACCAAATAAACAAATAATTCAAAGACAATTAATGTGTATCTAATTGTTCACACACAAAGAATGAGTCTCCGTAATCGTGTAAACAAACAAGGGATTACAACAAAAAACTTCATGGTGGTGCGGTTACATATCATTATGGTTAATTTCAAATTAAATTATAAATAATTAATTAATAAAGAGATTTTTATAAATTATCATACGGAGACGACAATTACAAAGTCTCCCAACAAATCCACCAATTAAACCAATTATTAGGGTTTTGGGTAAATTGGCACTGCATCCAGAAAGTAAACCATACAATTAAAGTGTATGCATGCAGGGCAGGCAGCAGGCAATATATTAGAGAGAGAAGTGAGTTAGTGAGAACTATTGATGATCACTAGGTAGAAGCCATTGTAGGGCAAGAAACACATGGAGATGCTTTCTAAGTCTTCTCAATATGTCCCAATTTCTAAAATAATTTGGGAATATTTTCCGCAGCAAAATATGACTATGAATACCTAATATGGTGACTAAAGATTTTTAAGAATGTGACAATATATAATACTAATTAATTGTCAATGATTTTGATCAATTGACGACATATTTTTTAGCTAGTCTTCAAATAATAAAGGAAAAATGACAACTTTTATTGCTAGTTTGGTTTGGCATTTGAAAATTAGTGTTTTGGATAATTGATTTGTTAATAGAGATTATGAAAGAATTGATTTTAACATAATATGTTTTGTGTTTGGTTAGTTATTCAAAAAAGTAATTTTGAATCATAAAAATAATAACAAAAAAAAAAAAAAAAGTTACGATATTTTTGTCAAAAAATAAAATAAAAACTGTCTTGTATTTTACTATAAGTGTGTTCTGAAAAAACTACACATTAGTAGCTTTTAAAAATTGAGCTAAAACTGTGTTGGGCGTTCGACAAAAAGTGATTCTTAATTTTAACCAAACATGCTAGTATACAAATTGAAAGTGATTTTTTGCTCCAAACATCAAACACAATGTTATCAATGCAAAACCAATCTAGCACTTAATACAAAACATTGAAATCAACACTTAAAACTTAGGCTTGATTTGGTAATACTTTTGGGGAGGGTGCTTATGGTTGTGAAGAGCATGAGTCAATTTTTATTTTTATTTTTTTTATCTTTTTATGTTTGGTAAAATTAAGCAAGTTCTTCTTCTTTGAACTTTTAAAAGGCATGGGTGTTTTTAAAACTGACTACTGCTGTCAAAATTTGAAAGACTAATATGACCTTAACTTTAAATGAAAATTAGTATTTGTCCTTTGATTAATTAAGCTTTCCAACTTCTAGTTTTCACATTATTTTACCAATGTCTATTATAGTCAATTTAAATTTTCAGAGCAGCTTTACAATGAACTTACCCAACGCTAATTTTGTAATTTCTACTTATTGACAGAAGCTTTTATATTATTTTACTTTGACCTATGGACGAATACGCAAGCATACATTTCATGCTTGTTTGTTTAATAGCAATAAGATACCAAACGTAGTTGTTATGACTTTTTAAAAGTAATTCTAAGAGAGCTAAAAGAGCACAACACTTTTTAAAAAGTCACATATTACCAAACCAAGTCTTCATGAATTTTCACTAATCTATAAAATATTGAAAAAGAAAAATTTGATTTACATCTATCTTTAGTATAGTATAAGATTATTATCGTAGAATTTGTTGAAGGAAATGCTCATACATCAGCTTGGCACCTAATACTGTGATGCCACGTCAACTAATATGTCATAATTTTTTTTGGATGGTAGGTTGATGAGTTTGAACCTTAGGCCTCTAAAATGACAAAACAAATCAATAAATAATTTGAATTTTTTTTTTTTATTTTTTAGATTTGATAATCTACTACATTGAGTTGGTTTTTTTGAAGTTCATAACATATATAAAATTAAAATGTAAGTTTGGAAGTGAGTTGAAAAAAGAAGATTCAAATTTTCAGTCACTATTGATGAAAAAATAAAAAAATAAATTTCAAAATCATATATATTAAGTTGAGGAAATTAAATAATTCTATTATCTGTATAATGGTTTAGTTTAATCTATTAAAATCCTAACAAATAATAAGTTTTAATGGACGAAATGTAATTAAGAAAAAAAAAAGGTGGGAGCTTTACTAGAGATGAGAAAAAAGAACAATATATTTTGGGAAAAAAATAATCAACTAGGTTTTTTTTTTTTTTTTTTTTAACCACATAAAAATAGAGAGAGAAAGAGATAGTGTGAGAAAAAATTCAATTCAAAATTCCAATTTGGTTGGATGAGAAAGTGTGATATGTTAAAAAATTAAATTAATAATCGCACTGATGAAATTATTATTATTTTTTAAAAATTGAAATAAAAATAAACTTTAAATAAAATATTCTGTGTGGATCGAAATTATCAATTAAGTGTATATATTTCCCCCTCCTCTCCCCCGTTCCATTCCATGGCTTCCCCAAGTAATAATTAATGTCGTTATCTCCGCCTATTAGTTATGCAATTTCATTGTTGTTAGAAATAATGGGTAGATGCAAATATCCTAGCCGCCAAAAATTATAAATTGCAACATTTAAAATAAACATTTAAGTACTGATTTGGTATGCAAGAATGGTCATTTTATTTTAGGCCATAGAATAATAATAATTTTTTATTTAGTAAATATTTTAACCTTGATATAAATATCCAAATGCCCCCATTCTATTTATATCTTTTTATTTCAAAGAAGCTGGAATAGTCAATCTCATCTAAATAATGAATTCTTCATTTCTAATTTTATGAAATTAATACATTTTAATCAAAAAATTTATAAATAAATAATGATATAAAATTAATCATTACATAAAGTAAAAGATATAGGATAATTTATACTTTTGGTCCATGTAGTTTGATTTTGATTTCAATTTTGTCCATATATTTGAAAATGATGCAATTGACTCCCTATAGTTTTAAATTGTTTTAGTTAAGTCCCCAGTGTCTTCTGACGTCCAACTTAACACTAATGTGGTTGATGTGGCTAGCTAATAGGAATGAGGTGGACAACCCACTTAACATACTTGACTAATAAAAAACTGAAATGTGATTTTTAAAATTAAGAGAATAAGTTAAAAAAATTACAAAAATTTAAACAAAAAAAAAAAACAAAACCCTCTTTATCCCCCTTACCATCCTTATCACTCCGCTTTTGAAGGACCTCAAGAACAACCACTACAAGAAACATTATTATTTGGGTCTGCCAATTGCAAAGTAGAAAGTGACAATGTAGACGCAATTAATCATTTGTATTTGCTCCCAGACACAGATAAATAGATGCAGTAACCTTAGTTATAGGTACTATTTTATGCGTCTACACAAACTTAGAACTTATTTGCGTTTGTATATTTACATCTGCATGGCAGACGCAACATGTAGATGCCAATAATTACTTGCCATGTATCAGAGTCTGGTTTCTAGATGCTTTGCAAATACTATGACGTCTAGCTTATAGACGCATTATTGTTATTTTATTTTTTCATTGTTATCTACATCTGCAAAATGCAAACTTAGATAATCAAAATGCAGATGCAAATGTCTAAAGTAATCTAATATTTCATTTAATATTTATTTAAAATTTAATTTTATACTTATAAATACATGTATAAAAGTATAATTTATATTTAAATTCTAAATTTGATATAAATAAAAGTATCTTATACAAAAATAATCATAAAATTAAGGCTAAATTACACATTTGGTCCCTGTAGTTTCAATTGAATTTAACTTTCGTCCTACATTTCATTTGTTGCAATTAGATCATCGTAAATATAAAATTGTACGAATTGGGTCACTATCGTCATCTGCTATCAATTTTAACACTAATAGAGGTGATGTGGACTAATAGATTCCACACCAGACAAATAAAATTTTTTTAAATAAAATTATATAAAATATAAATTAAAAAAATCAAAATTTTATTTAAAAATAAAAAATAATGTAAACAAACAAAATCATATTCTTCTTCCCTCTGAATAAAAAACACCTACAAAAAAAAAAAAAAAAAAAAAAAAAAAAAATCACGCATCCACCATGATTGATATAGATGCATGTTTTTTCTTCCTCTAAATCATATTTTGCACACTAACAAAACAAGGAAAAGAAATTAGCTTTGTTGCTAACCATCATCTTCATATTTTATATACCCTCCATGCAAAATATAGAGAAAGACCCAAATAAAGACTACCTAAATCGAGCAATACCCAAATAACATATTATCATTAATAATAACCAAATCCTTCTAGTACTCTTCTTCAACATTCACATAGAGACTGCATTAATCAAACAAGCACAAACACGATAGGTTTGGAGGGATTACCTCAAGTCTAGTGGACCGGAATAAGATAATTTGAAAACAATACAAGATAAAAATAGGTTGTTGAATTGGTGAAGTCTCTCCAATGTGATCCTAAAGTAAGAAATTGAGAAATTTGAGTGAAAGAGAGAAAGAGAGAAAGAGGCTCACCGTCAATGGAGGTGACTGACCTCCACCACTAAGGGTCATCAATTAGGTGAATAGATAGGAAGACCGAGCTTAACACGAAACAGAGGATTTTGATCAGATCAGATTCAACTGGATATGTAGGAGAAGATTGAGATGGTGGACGGTTTATCGGTGATAGTTAATAGAGGATAATGATGGACGATAATTTTTTTAAAATTTGTAATATGGTTTTTTATTTTATTAATATTTTGCAAATTTTTAAAATTTTTCACGTGTCTACTTTTTATTTGTCTATTTGTCACAAGAGATTTTTACATAAGATTTTTTATTTGTCCAGCATGGAATTTGTTAGTCCACGTCACTTTCGTTAATGTTATAATTGAAGGTAGGTGACAATTGGGACCCAATCGGTACAATTTTACAATTATAAGGACTCAATTGTAACAAAATAAAAAGTAAGGACGAAAGTAAAATTCGAGTGAAACTACAGGGACCAAATGTATAGTTTAGCTTAAAATTAATATTGTTTACAATAAATGAAAAAATCATCTCTTAATCGTAAGTTTTCGTTGTCTTGAGTTTGCTCATTATCCTAACTGAGGTGTGAAGGGCTGGATATAGGACTAAAATAATCAAAATAGATAAGTTATACCTAAATTAATATACATATAAGTTAAAACTCTAACTTAGACAATTAAGCAAAATTTTCAAAATCTTTGCCTTAAAACTTAAAGTTTGGCCTAATATCCTAATTATTAATAAAAATCGATTTTCGTTTCTTTTTACAAGTCTTATTAGTCCCTTTAGTCATGCCAATACTTCGGATTTCGAAACAGATTTGTATTTGACTGTTTCGCCCACTGAACCTAAAGTTATAAAGCTTTTGCTTTGAAATTATAAGATTGGGCTAATATCCTAACCGTTGATTCAAATGACATTTTATATTTTTCTACAGGCCTTATTCATCCTTCTATCGTGTCGGTACTCCCAGAATCTAAACCAGATTTATATTTGATCGTTTTGCCCTAAAAACCCAAAATTATAAATTTTTTGCCTTGAAACTGTAACATTGGCCTAATATCTTAACTGTTGATCGAAATGACATTTTATTTTTTCCTATAGATCTTATTTTTCTTAATGATCATGCCAGCACTCCCAAAATCCAAAACGAACTTGTATTTGACTGTTTTGACCCCTAAACCCAAAGTTACAAAGCTTTTGCTTTGAAACTGTAACATTGGCCTAATATCATAACTATTGATTTAAATGACATTTCATTTTTTTCTACAGGTCATATTCATCCCTGTGATTATGCTGGTATTTTCAAAATCACAAATAGACGTCTACTTGACCGTTTTACCTCCTGAACCTAAAGTTACAAAGTTTTTGCCTTGGAACTGTAATTTTGGCCTAACATCCTAAATATTGATCTAAATGGATTTCTATTTCTTTTTACAGGTCTTATTTGTTCATACGGTCATTCTAGTCCTCTTGGAATTCAAAATAGAGTTGTATTTGACCGTTTTTCCCAGAAACTAAAGGTTTTGCATTTAAACTATAACTTGAGCATAAAATACTATTTAAGAATCCAATAATGAAAATGAAGTTAAAAGAATAATACCTCTAGGAATGATTGTGTAGTATATATACATAAAACAACAAATTATATGATTATATTAGTTATTTATAAAATGAATAACAAGCTAGCAATTAACATTGTCACAATTTATGAATATGCTTACATATTTACATGTAAGAACTACTAATTCTCATCATTTTCATCATTATCATCAATTAATTCTTCGTTTTTTCATCATCTTCTTTTTGAACCATGATGATTTTATCTTTATCAATAAAATCATCATTAACAATTACACTTGCACGTTTGTTCTCTTTGATTGAAGAAACTCATTTGGATTTATTTCTTCTATCACATTTCCGTCATGAAGTGATTCAGATATTGTCATCATCTTCAAGGGTAACTGGAGCTGAAAAATAGATTTCTTGATATTGAAAAGAAGTTTGAATGAATGGGCACCACATCTTTAGTGCTATCTTCAGTCAATATGGAAATTAACAAAGTTTCTTGGTCTCACTCTACATATTATCCACCAATCAAGCTTTTCTCTTTTCTTAGACAAATATTTTGCATAAAATACTTGTGTCACTTGATAACCTAACACAAATGGCTATTTGACATTTATTTCAATCAAAGTATGTTGGGGGTCAACTTTAAGTCACTTATCATAACAATCATACAATAGACACTTGAATAAGACAACTTTGTTGTTGGGACCCTCATACTCAAATTCAATAACATCGGTCAACATACTGTAAAAATTATAATCACATACATTATAACAGATTCCCTTCACACAGACTCTAATATTTTTTTTTCGCATGATATTTTGTGTGAAACCTATAACCATTTATGATATATCCATTATAAGAGTATCCACACCGATTTAGACCTATAAATATATCGCATATGTGCTCATCAACACCGAGATTACTTAATACATGCGTAATTATGACAGATGTAAGAATAAAAATGTCATTAATGAAATTGAAGTTTAATTTTAATCAACAAATTTCTTACTAGTTAGCATAACTATTGCAAAAAGTCCCATTCATGAACTCCCTTAAGTTGTTGATTGATGATATTGGGTTCATCAACTCTCATTATTGAATCGAATTTACTACAAATAAATGTATGAAAAGATAAGTTGCGTCTAAAAAGTTTAAGAATAATAAGAGTTTTTGAAAATTATTCCACAAAAAGTCTAATCTCTTCATTGTTAAGAAGGACATATATTACCACTTTGTTATACTCGTAATCTTTCAGCACTTGAGATCAAGCACATCCAATAGTTTTATCAGGATAAGAAAATATAGATGCCCTGTCAGTTAGATGAATCTCATAATCATCGTTATGACCTATTTCTCAAATCTTTGTATGTACATTGGTTGCAAAGTAAAGGCTATAAAAATTTGATGTCTTTTCAAGCATGTAAGCCTCAACAATTGAGCCCTTAACACGTGTTCGATTTTGAGCCCGAATTTACCTCAAATAGGACTCTTTTAAGCATTCAACCTTCCAAGGACACAAACTAAGTTAATATAAGTTAGAAATCTTATAAAAATACCTAATTCACTCCTAAATCAACTAGGATTCATCATCCTAATATGATAAGGACTATAACTAGGATTTGACTAAAACAAGCAAAAACCAATTAAAACTCAAGAACATAGCTAAAATAATATGAGTAAAAAGATGTAAAATAACTATATTTTCAAGAGTTATCACTTGTATGTTTAAAGTCCATGACAGTATTGAAAATATTAATAAACACATTCTTCTTAATATGCATGACATCTAAGTTATGGCGAAGTAGGTTGGTAGCTCAATACAGGAATTCCCAGAATATACTCATTTTCACCCAATTATGATCCATTTCGTACATTAAACCCTAAATGACATAATCCTGGCAAAAACCTTAGCACTCGACAATCTAGAAGGCAGTGAGCTTTTCTAAGTGGTGTTCTTTCAGAAATTTTTCATTGCTTTCGAAATAGATAATTCTCAGGCAAGAATTGACAATGACAATCAAACTAACATTATTTTCTATTGTTTAGTGTGAAGGACATAAACGAATTAAATAAATAACAATAAAATAACAATAAAATTTATGATATGTCATAACTTGGCATCGTAGTGATACATTTTAGTATTCTTAAATAAATTCTAATTATACAAGTGTTATAACCCTCATAACCTAATAACGTAAAATTAAGTTTTAAATGTAACATGTAAATTTTCATCATAAAATAAACAAATTAAATAAATAATAATACAATTGAACATGATATAATTTGATATGTTAGTATTTCATTACCTAATATGTCGGTAATTCGTTTTAACGAATTTTTTGTGTAATTTTTGTATATAGGTGCAACAATAATAAATATTTCATTGTATATACACTAGGAATTTGATTGACTTTGACTTTAATCCTTTTAGACTTTGTCCTATGTACACTTTTAGTTAGGTATGAAATATAGTATATACAAAGAAAAAAAAAATTAATGGAATATATATGTGTGTGTGTGTGTGTATACAAGTATAATTTTAAGAATTATTTACACCACAAAATTCAACTTTTTGACCATTTACTTGGTAGACTTTTTTTTCTTTTTCTCTCTCCTTCTTGTTTTATTTTTCTTGCTGACTTCACTCCACCGCCTTTAGCTTTTCTCCTATTTTATTTGCTCTAACCTCCCTTGTTCCTTTTTTTTTTTTTTTTTTTTTTTTTTTTTTTTTTTTCCTGATTTTTCGTGAGGTTCTCTTGGGAGCAACCATGCTTTTGTCAATCTTTGCATCCAAAGTCTCTTCCTTAGTCCTTGCTCTCCTCAAACTTTAAAGCTTCACTTGTTGCAACCATGGAAGCCAATAGTTTTCCCAGTTTTGACAGTAACTCTAGCTGCTAGTAGTAGCTCTCACCAACAAAAACCTTGCTTTAGTCAGCTATTTGAATTTTTCCCATTCTCTTTAGTAAATCTACCATGTTTGTGTGTAAGGGACAAGGCTAGATATGGAAGCAACTAACCATATCCTGTTCTAGTTTTATTGGCTGAGTTTGTTAAGGGTGGTACTACTGTTAGAAGGGGGCAAATTGATGAAGTGTTAGTGGCTATAATTGGATAGCAAGAGATGATTCTTTCAGCCATCAAGGGAGGAGGCAACTATTTGGCTTATTTGGTGATAAATTTATAGACTCTTACCTTGTTCTTTAATATATCTTGATGGATTAAGAGTGGAGATGTAAAAAATTGTGAACAAAAGTTGAACAAAGAACATGTGAAATAGTTACATGTTTATAGGAAGTGAAAGCTTTGAAAGTGGGTTATGTTGATGGTTTAATTAAAATTTTAAGCAAGCTAAGGATTAATAAGAGTATGTTGATTGTATTGGGGAGTGTATATATATATAAAGTAGACTAAAACATGCATATTAGGTGGTTGACAAGATGCTTAGGAGAAATCAAATGTTAATATATGCATAAAGGTTGATGTATGTAGGTTTCTTATTAAAATAAATAGTGCGGATGATAATATATGGTTTGAAAGGATGAAAATAAAATGAATGAAGAAAGGTTAAAGACATGACTAAGAGTTGGAATTTGAAATATAGTGATATTAGAAGGTTTAGTCTACGCTTTTGATGGAAAATATAATAACTAGTTTCTTAGAGTAAAAGTTCCTAAACAAGAGTAGATAATGGTTAATTAATGTTTTGGATTAAGGAGCTAATGAAAGTGAGTAATGGGTATGATCAAAAGAGTGTTAGTTATAACTAAAGTGTTCAAAAATAAGAACTAAGAGGTGTTTGAGGCGATGCAGGGACATATTTCATGGGTTAGAGAAATCTTGTATTTCAGGTGTTTTTTGGGCTAAATTAAATTAAGATTTCAAAAAGAGAAAGTGTAGCTTAGGGTCTTTGGATGCTTTTTGTAAAATTTCATAACCTAATTCTAAGTATAATTGTTGGTACAGTTGTTAGACTACAGCTAGGTCATGCAGGATTTTCAATAAACCTCACTTGGCTTATTATTATTTTATCATGTTTAGTTATGCTACCAAATTATTAACCTAGGGTTCTTATTCAATTATAATTATCTTTTGAGTTACTTATAATAATATCCCACTTAACCAATTCACTATATTTCTATTAGAATTGAGTTAAGCAAGACTTATTATGAATAGACCTGACTTGGCTACACAAGGTATGAATGAATATTTCTATCCTATATATGAATCAAATTCAAACAAGCATGTGAATGAATTTAAACAAGTTTATTTTATTCAAGGTTAAACCTTGATTTCCTTTGTCAAGGTTCCTTTAAAATACCAAGTCAGTCTAAAAGATGGCCAATCATTTAGAACCATTAAGCATATAATAAAATAAATAAATTATGTACCAAAATCTAATAAATCAATAAATAACATAAAACCAAGCTACATGTTAAGTTCCGTTGCAATCTTAGAAATAAAACTACTCCATGCTACTTAGTGTAAACACGAATTCAAATAAATAAAACATTAAATAAATACAAGAGAAGTAAAGGAGTAGGATGGTAGAAAATCGATAGGTTGTTTGGCTTCAATCTTCAACTATCCAAGCTCTTCTTGCTTCTTGCATCTCCTTATCGCTTCTTAATATCTAGAACTTCTTAACTAACTTGTGTGTATTGAATCTTTGAACTAATCCTCTTTAGAACCCTCAATTTTAGTTCAATTTGGACTAGGAATCAGGTCGGCGCAGTGACCATACTTTTCTGGTGTTGCGGCACTGAAATTTGGATAAGGAACTCATAGTGGGTGCCATGGTGCCAGATATCTCTACCTGTGTGCTTTTTCATGCAATTTTAGATGCTGTATCGCCCGACACTTAGGAAATCCTTATTCCCATCCAATTTGACTTAAAATAGGTCCTCAACATGCTTTTAAAAGTTTCCATGATCTTTAACTAAATGTCAACCATAAGTATCACTCAACTTCATGATTCAATTCAAGAGCAAGGAACAAATTCAAATGGATTTGCGAGTGTGTGTGTAATAATCTTTTAACAAAGGAATGAATGCAATTTGGATAAATTTATATCTAAATCCAATTCAGAACTCAAACCCTATTAGTTCTTTTCTCAACTTTCTCTTCACTAATATAAACTCCAACATCAAGGATCAATTGGTTTTTATTAAGCTTGTAAAGTAGGTTAGGGTAACGGTATGGTAAAGGAAATTTTAAGGCTCAAGTTACCCTAAGCATTAGGTTCTTTAGAACCTTGAAGAGCTTATTACACAACCCAAGTAATACCCACTTGGCATACTTTTTTCTTTTAACCATTTTATATATTTTTCTTTACCTTTTTCTTTTGCCCAATTCTTATCGCACCCCCTTAACTTATTCTTTAATTATTAATATAGGGGTGATCAAGAGGAATAAACATATACTTTTTTTTTAATTATTAATTCAAACTTTTCCTCCATTTCTTATAATATAGGTCAATACATTCATAGAATGATCAACATATCTAAGAGTAAGGGTTAAAAACATGAATTTAATCAAAATGGTTAGGCAAAAATTTTATAAGTGTCAAAGAAAAAGAAATATTAGGCTCAATGAGGTAACTAGGAATATAACATAACATACGGTAAGCATAAAAAAGCTCAAACGGTCCAAAGATAGACTAAATCATATCCTTAACTTCGTTTTGTCTAGAATTTTGTCTCAAGAGAGAATAAAAAAAATTATAAGGTTTCTAACTAAATACGATCCTAAATATTAACGGTTTCATCTTAGCTAACAAAAAGAAAAACAAGTACACCAATAAAACCTTCTGCCAAATTGAACACAAACATTAACCTCAATGTTAAAATATAAGGTGAAATGCTCACTAATCCTTGGCCTTGTTAATAGTGTGTAAGTTGGTAGGAGGTAAAACATGATGTGCCTGAAAAAAAAAAAAAAACACTTAATGAAAAACTTCTCAATAAGAACTAAAACATAAACTAAAAAGAAAAAAAGAATTATTTAGAAACTTGGGTTGACTCCTAAGAAGCCCTGAATTATAGCTAGTTTGACTTTGGCATGCTTAACCCTTATCCTCTATAGTGATGGAGGCCTTATCTTTCAAAGAGTGCTTGAACCTCTTTCTATTCCTTTTTAGTTCCTTCTAGAGCTTGCCTTGGCCAACCTATTCATTCCAAAAGGATTGTCCTTTGATAGCTTTGGCTTCCCTGATATTCAATCCCACCACTTGACAACCTCTTCCTTGATTGAGCTTTTGGTCTTCAAAAGTGGTGGCTTGACAATTGAAGATTGATTTAATGATAAGGATATATCAAGAGAATACTAAACTCTTGAACTCCTTCATTGGTGGCTCCATGCACCACCTTAATTGCATAGCACTTCTTGGATTCAGAAAGAAACTTCATTGCCTTTAAGACATTGAACTTTGCTTCTTGGTATTGAACTTTCATAGTGAGTTCTCGTTTTTGCACATCTATGAGAGTTCTACTGGTGGCTATGAATGGTATTCCAAATATTATGGGAATTTCTATATCTTCCTTCATATCAAGGATGAGAAATTCAGCTGGAAATATAAGCTTATCCACTTTGACTAGGATATCTTCAATGATTCCCCTTGGATATGTTTGAGACTGGTTTGCAAGTTGTAAGGTCACCTTGGTTAGCTTGATTTTCTCCTTTTTTATACCAAGCTTATGAAATATTAAGAAGGGAATCAAGTTAGTACTTTCTCCCAAATCACATAAAGCTCTCCCACAAAATGTAATGCCAATAGAAATTGGAATATTGAAACTACCCTGATCTTTGAGTTTTGTAGGTAGTTTCTTTTAGAGGATGACACTACAGTACTCTTCGGTCAAGGAAACCATTTCGTGATCCTTTATCTTCCACTTCTAGGACAAGATGTCTTTCATGAACTTGGCATAACTAGGCATTTGTTTTAAAGTTTTGGCAAAAGTATATTAATATGAAGCTTCTTATATACCTTTAAAAATTTCTTAAATTGTTCATCAAATTTTGGCTTTTGGAAATGTTGAGAAAAAGGTAGGGTGAATAAGTGTGACTCATTTCTTTTTGAGCTTGGTTCTCTTTCTTGTCACTTACAATCTCCTTTTCAACTTGCTTGTTTTAGATTTTAGCTTTCTAAGAGCATTAGCCGACTGACCTATATGAGTCACAAGGGTCCTAAGTGATGTTGCTTGGCTTTGAATGATGGAGTCCGTTTTAGACATGTATTGCATGAACATGTCTTTAATGGTTAGCTTTTTTTCGGGTGTAACCACTCTTTGTTGTGATTAAAAACCCAATGGATAAATGAGTTTTGCTTCATATGATTGCTCCAAGAAAAAATTGGGTGATTTCTCCACTTCGTATTATAGTTGTTGGAGTAAGAGTTGTTATTCAGCTACCTATTGTAATTGCCCACAAAATTTGTTGCTTCAACATTATTCCATACTCATAAATCTCACAAGCCATGACTTAGCATTTGATTAGTTAAACTTCAAAAGTGTCAATCTTTTTTAATAAGATAGCTACTTGTATAGTTAATGCACTAATGGCATTCAATTTATGAAGCCCAGTTACTCTTCAAGTTGACAACCTTTCGGAAGGCCATTGATAATTATTAGAGGCCATCTCCTCCAATAGCTTAAAGGCTTCATCAATTGACTTTCCCATTAAAACTTCACCAGCTGCTGCATCAATTGTTGTCCCTATTTGCTTAACCAAACCATTATAGAAGGTTTGGAATTGCAATCACTTTGATATAGCATGATGGGGGCATCTTCTTAGTAGCTTATACCTTTCCCAAGCTTCGTATAAGGACTTTGAATCCAATTACATGAATGAAGTGATTTCATTCCACAATTTGCCTGTCTTGGTTGGTGGAAAGAATTTGGGTAGGAATTTTTAGGTTAATCCTTCCCACTTTGTAATAGAGTTAGGTGGGATTGCTATCAACCAACTCTTTGCCTTATCTCGGACTGAGAAAGGAAAGAGGTGCAACCTTATTGCATTATTTGAAATCCTATTAAGCTTGAAAGTATCGCAAAGCTCCAAAAAGCTTACAAGGTGGGAGTTTGGATCATCATTTGGATATCCAATAAATTGTGCAATCTACTAGATCATTTGGATCTGGTCGGGCTTAATTTCAAAGTTATTGGCTTAGACTGCTAACCTTTGAATACTTGAATGGAGGCCTTGCACAAGAGGTACTGTATAGTCTGCAAGGACTTAGGTTCTTAATGTTCAGCCATTGCTGGCATTTGATTCAATGCTTGTGACTTTTCCTTCTAATGTCTTCGATATGTTCTATTGATATCGGGATCGAAAGAAACAACTTGAAGCTTCGAGTTTGTCTTATGGAAGTTAAGAGTACCTGAAAAATAAACAAAAAGAAAGTTTGAATTAAAACTAAAATTAGAATAATTGGTATTAATATTAATAAATATTAGAATAATTCCTCGGCAAAGGCACTAAAAACTTTTTATGGATTTCATTAACGCAAGCACATGTATCATTGAACAAGAAATAAAATTATAAGTGGAGATCGTTCCCACGAGGAATTAAGTCTAATAATCGTTAAGTACTAAAATTAAGCAACCTTAACTTTATTCAAATGAATGAAACTTTGAGATTAATAACTAAACTAAACTAATCAAATAAACTTAGAAAATAATGGAGAAAACCTAGAGTTACAACTTCCTTCAACACTATTGGGAAATTTAGGGTCATGCATCATATGCATACGCAGTGGAGTTAAAATTTTCCCTAACCAAGATCCTAGGTATTTAATTATATATATATATATATGAATGTATATATATGTACATATATATTTAAATGTATTACAAAAGCAGAAGATTAAAACTAACCTTTTGAAGCTTTCCTAATGCAGCTAGTTGTATTGTTTAGCAGGGATGCTTCGAGTTCTGCCACAAATCATCATAACAATTCTCTTAATCAAACACAAAGTATGACCTATAATTAGTAAGCTACTCAAAAGAATAAGCCTTTAATGAAATAGTTCACACAATTGATGGTTAAGAACCTTTACCTTTTTGAAAAGGATTCGAAAGAATCGATTCACCCTTAGGATTCATGCTAGCTTCCATTTGGTTGAATCGTTAATGGAGGATTGTTGTTGAAGAAAAAACTCTTTGCTTCAACAAAAGGGGTCACAACTAAGGAATGAGATTTTCAAGAACTATTCTTGTTCACAATCTCTCCAAGGTCGTATGTCACTTGTAATCACCTTATTTTCATAAGCCTTGGCCGAATTTTATAAATTACATATATATAAGGGGTGACTAGGGCTTGGGGACATATTGTCATTAATTGTTTAGGATTTCATTAAACCTAAAGCCCAAGGCCTTAGGGCCAAAGTTCCTTTAGTAATCTGTAATCTTATTATGATTACTAATGGGCTTTTAGACTCCTAGTGGCCTAAGTCCAATTATGATTCCAAATCCAATTAGGATTCTCACTAGACTTTTCCTTGACTTTCATGAAAACAATATTTGCCATATATGTATAGGTAACAATTATCCTTTTACCCTGATATTCTTGGAAGTTAACTATTATCCAAGACTCCATTAATCCTTCAAGGTTCTTAACCTAAGTCAATTAAAGTGTGTAACCTATTAAGCTCTTTCGTGCATTGACAATAAATGTAATTGGATACTTCCTAAGAAGTACGGTTAAATTAAAACAATTTTAATTTAACTTTGGTTTTGCAAAACTAACCAACTTATATTCATTGATAAAAATTAATATCTAGCAATATATCATGACCACCCAAGTACAAACGAAGTTAAGATCATTGATCAAACCTTGCAATGCTTGGTTACCTTGTAATTCAATGCTTTCATCAAACATATCCCAAGATAGACATAGGGCATGGATTCTAGTGTCAACTCAATCTTTGTTTAAATTCTTTTACTTGAAATGAAGTTTACGTTTTGTTCTTCAAAGAGATTCAAGAAAACACTTTTCTTATTCTCTTTCACTTTGAAAAGATTTCTGAAACAAGACATACTTGTCTCAAGAGGCCATGTGATATTCATCCTCTTTACTGACGATGATGAATTTTTTGTCTATCATCTACTTTCATATACTTCACTACATGTCCAATAATCAGCCATGTATTATCCTTATTACAGGATAAAGGGGAATGACATCAAAAAACATAGATTCACATATAAGGTAATAAGATAATCTCAAGTCAAATACTTTATGCATGTTAAATCTCACAATTATAGCCAACATCATAACTATGCATACCAATTATTTAATTTAGGGACTTTATATGTCGTTGTAGTATATCTCATTTAAACAATATAATAAAGAATGCCTAATAAATGTTATTAGATGGATTAAATACAAATAAAATATCATTACAACCAACCATTGATTAACTATTAGACACTGATACTAACAATTCATTCTTATACATTTATTTTTATTTCATACTTACTCTATTAAAGAAAGGATTTTTTTGTTTATCTGTATAACTTTTTTGTGTCTTTCCTTGTAGTTAGAGTTTATCTTATGTAGGAGTTAAAAAGTATTATTCGTCATTTATTTGCTAATGACAAAAAAGGAGAGAAAATGTTTGAAAGTTAAGAATTTTTTTTATTAAGAGGAGAAATAATTACAATGCATATGTATATGCTTTATATTTAGAGGGAGTTTCCTATCTTTTAAAACTTTTTCTAAGTTGCTATTTCTTTCAAAACAATTTTTCTTAAAATTAATTATTTTGTAATTATCAAAAAATGAGGCCATTTTTTTTAAAGGGGAAGGGAGAGGCCAAGGCTCGAACCTTGGACTTGTGTGCCTATTGTACAAAGAATAGTAAACCTATATGGATATTTTAATTTAGGCGGTAGCTTTTTTCGAAGTATAGCACTGCACTCTTCAGTAAGTGCAACGGTTTCATAATCACCAAGCTTCCTCTTTTTGGACAGAATGTCCTTTATGAATTTAGAATAGCTTGGCATTTGTTCAAGAGCCTCAGCAAAATGGATGTTTATATGGAGATTCTTGAAGACATGCAGAAATTTTTGAAATTATTTGTCAAGGTTATGTTTTCGGAACCTTTGTGAGGATGGAAGAGGAGGACTTGATCTTCGTTGTTAAGCAATTACCAAAGTTTTAAAAACTGGACCAACCCAATAGGTCAGACCTGTTGGATTGTTGTCCAGGTGATAAATCAGACCGGGTTAAACCAAATAATCATTTTGGTGGTTGGACTAGTGAAAATCATTAAAAACCATAAGAACATAAAGAATCGGTAAAACCGATGCCAAGTTGATTGACCTTAACTGGCTTTATTTAAAAAAAATAAAAATTATTATTGGTTTTAAGGATTAGTGAAATATTTGTATTTTATACTAAAGATTAGTTAAATAACTGTATTTTATATTACAGATTAGTTAAACAATTCTATTTTATATTGCTGTTACATTTATTATTTTGATTCATAAGTTGAAACTTGCATGTTGTGATTCATAATAAATCAATCAGTTGACATATTAACTATTAATAACTATATTGACTATTTGTGAATTGATTTTCTTATTATAATGAATATTGAAATATTATTTTTTTCTTGCGTTTTAGTATTTATAATTAATAAAAAATTATATAATGATATAATATTCTCAAATGGTTAATGACGATCAAAATCTCTATTTTTTCGTTAAAAATATATAATTAAATAGTTATGACATCATTCGGTTCGACACTAGTTAAACCAATGACGGGAGACCTTACAAATTTATCGAGTTGTTCACCTATCCGATATTTAAAATATTGGCAATTACCTTCTTCTCCTTCTTTTCTTCTATAATTTCAGTAGACAATTCTTCTTTAGTAGGAGATTTGGGAGCTTTATCATTGTTAATTTTCTTTTTCAGCTCTTCCAATTCTTTCCCACACCTAAAAGTGATTGCCTTGCAATGTTCACCCTTTTTTCTTAGATTTGCCTTGGTATCACTAGGAAAGGCACCATGGGCTTTACTAGTCAAAGGATTGGCTAGCTACCCAATTTCTGCATCCAATGTTCTTAAGGAGGCAGCTTGGTTTTGAATAACCGAATCAATTCAAGCCATGTATTGCAGGAACATGTCTTCCAATGAGGGTTTCTTTCAGGGACCGTTTGCCTTTATGGAGCTTGAAATCCATCTGGTAGATTAGGCCTTGCAGCTTGTGCACTTTGATTATTCTAACTAAAGTTCGGGTGGTTTCTCCATCCCAGATTGTATGTGTTGGAATAAGGGTTGTTTTGGCAGTTGGAATTCTGAAAATATTGAGCTATTTTAGTATTGGGCATTGGTCCATGGTGTGACCTTTGCCATAAGCTTCATATACCTTAACAATGGCTTTGGAATATTGTTGCACCCCAAAATTGTCAAACCTGTTGTCAACCCAGCCACTTATGCCTTTAAGGCAGTAATGACATCAAGTTCATGAACCCTAGCAACTATATGGGAAGCTGACTTGTCAGATGACCATTGATAATTATTTAAGGCCATCTTTTCCAAAAGATCATGGGCATCGTCTGTAGATTTTCCATTCATAGCACCTTCAACAACAACATCAATGGTTGATCTAGTTTGATTTCCCAAACCTTTATAAAAAGTATGCACTTGCAGCCATTTGGAAATGCTATGACGTGGGCACTTTCGCATCAAGTCTTTATATCACTCCCATGCATTAAAGAGAGATTCTTGATCTTATTGAAGGAATGATGTGATTTCATTCCTTAGCTTTGTGGTTTTGGCGAGAGAAAAGAATTTGGCCATAAAATTTTGTGCCATTTCCATTCAAGTGGTGATGGAGTGTTAAGGTAATGAATACAACCAACTTTTTGCCTTATCTCGGAGTGAGAAAGGAAAAAGCCTGGGGAAGACTACATCATTAGAGACACCATTGTATTTAAATGTGTCACGCAATTCCAAGAATGTGACTAGATAAGCATGGGGGTCGTTAGTAGGTAATCCTCCAAACTCTGCAGATTATTGGATCATCTGCATTATGCTAAAGGCCTTACGCAAGAGGGACAGTATAATTCCTCAAAGCCTTATTTTCACGTGCGTGTTGATCGTCAATCATTGCAGTAGAGTGTTTTAGAACTTGGTTTTTCCTTAGCTTTCTGAGTGTTCGTTCAATCTCAAGATCGTATGGTAATAATTCCAAGTCTCTAGAGTGTTGCATACAATATCAATAACACCTGAAATCAAAAGTAAGAACTTGAGTTAGAATCAAGTAAGCTTATTTTGATATTATTGATACTAACAAAAAAAAAAGTAAATATATTCCTTGGCAACGACACCAAAAACTTGATAAGGATTTTACAAACACAAGCACACGTATCGTCTTTAAGTAATACAATGATAAGTAGATGTCATTCATATGAGGAATAATTTACTTTCTAAGCTAAGTATCAATGTTAGGCGACCTAATTCTAATCAAGCCAAATGTAAATTTAGAGATTATCAAGCAAATTATAAAAAGATTAAAACTAACATCTAGGTTCATGATATATCTCACACTACACCTAATTAACTTTAACTTAATTCAATTCATATAATATTTCAAATATTAACCCAGATTTGTTAATCAATTACTAACATATTCCTATGTCTAGTAATTATAGATTTCCCTTAGTCTAATTCCTTATATTTCTATGAGAATTATCTTAAGACAAATTCATTACGAGCCAATCTTTTTGGTTACTTATGGTTAAAAAGTATATTTATATCTTTTCAACAAATCAGATTATCCAAATCATATAAACAATCCAAACATAAGTTATATTACTTAAGGCTAATCCCAAAACTGACTTTTCCAAGTCAATCCCAAAATTCCTAATCAATCTAACTGATGATCAATCAATTAAAAGCATTAAGAACATGTCAACACAAATATAGAAACTAAAACATGAATTAAATTAAAACTAAAGCCATATCGGCTACATGTGAGTTCAATCGTAACCCTAGAATAGCACTACTCCATACTAACTACAGAAAACACAAATATAAAAGACACAACCATTACAAGTAAATAGAAAATAACTAGAAAGGAGTAGAAGGCTAGAAGTTGTAACGGCTTCGGGTCTTCTCTAGCTCCTTAGGTACTCTTTATCACAAGATTTGGTATATTCTCAAACTTCAATATTCACCTATTTTATAGACCTTTTGATCCTAGTTCAATTAAACTAGGATTCTTCTAAAGCATGCAATGGCACCACGGCATGGCATTCTGTGGTACTGTAGCGCTGAAGCTTCTCCATACTACTACTCGAATTATAACATGTCATGTTGCAACCTCATATTGATGGGCACTGTGGCGCCATCCTCTCAGGTTATCATGAAGTTGTCTTTCTAAAAATTAAGGTTATTACAACATGTTTTACCGCAGCCTCATATTAGGGTTTTATCTATTTCACATCTTTAACTACAAATTAAACAAACAAAGAAAAAAAATTATTCTTCACATCCCGTATTACGTCCTGGATCGTTAGATAAGAATCTAAAGATGAAAAGAGAAACAAAGAATATCACCACCGTGTAAACAAATAGTTTTAGAGTAAGCATTACACAATCTCCAAGATCATTAAAAAAAAAAAAAAACAGAGAGAGAGAGAGAATAGATTCTCTTATATGGCACCCTATGTATTTTTTTTTACTATAAGAAATCGAGTATTTTTAAGAAATATAAATGAATTTTCATAAATTTATTTGAAATAAAATTGGAGCCCCCTTACAAATATCGAATTATGGATATGAAAGAAATTTTTGGATTTGGATAATCAAATAATAATGGACACTAATCTTATAGGATTTTTCAGTAGAAAATAGGGTAAGAATGAGGAAAATAATATTAAAGAATATAGAATAGAAAGAATCTATTTTGACATGAAATGGATATATCCATATATCTCTGACTTATATTTATGAGATAATAAAATATGGCAAAACATATACCAAGAACTAGTTCACAGGAATGGGCGTATTGGTTCACATAAGAATACACGTTGAATACCAAAGGGAGTTATTCATATTCAAGCTAGTTTCAATAATACCATTGTGACTGTTATGGATGTACGGGGTCAAGTGATTTCTTGTTCCTCTGCCAGTACTTGTGTCTTCAAAGGTACAAGAAGGGGGACTCCATTTGGCCATCAAACCGCAGCAGAAAATGCTATTTGGATAGTAGTGGATCAAGGTATACAACAGGTAAAAGTCATGATAAAAGTTTCTAGTCTCGGAAGAGATGCGACATTAAGAGCTATTCGTAGAAGTGGTATACTATTAAGTTTCATACGAGATGTAATCCCTATGCCACATAATGGCTGTAGGCCCCTTAAAAAAGACGTGTAAAAATAAACATTAAAGATATTTCAAGAGATAGAGATGTTTAAGTTGTTTCGTCTTAGATTTTGTATTTAAGATCTTGTATATCTAGATAAATATGTATTTATTAAAATAGAAACTTAAAAATATATAAAAATATATATATACAATAGTATCTTTGTACTATATTCAGCTCAATCCCTTTAGTAAAAGACTGGGCCGAGTTTAATTGCAATTCAATTAAAGTATCCCTAAAATACCTATATATACAGCTATGGCAATAAGCGTGTAATTTGGTAATATGCCAATTTTTCCACTATTAGTAGATAAAATGATTTCCTTCATTTCTTAATCCCAAACAATTCAATTTGGGATCAGTACACAAAGATTTAAGGTCATTTCTTTTATTTTCTCTCCATTTCTAAGTTTGTAGTCTTTGCAGTAGCTTCATCAATGTTATCTACTAAATAAAAGGCCTGTTCAAGAAGACCATCTAATTTTTAGGAAATGATCAATTTAAACCCTCTAATTGTTTCTGCTAGACAGACATATTTCCCTGGACTAGTAAATACTTCTGCTACAATTAATGGCTGTGATAAGAAACGCTTAATTTTTCATGCTCTTGTTACAATTAAGCGATCATCTTCAGATAATTAGTCCAACCTAGTGTCATAAACACAAAGTGTAGCAGCTAATAATTGGGGTGCCATGTATTAGTATCTGGAACCTAGAAGCAGCTGTGCAAACAAGGATATACTATGTTTGTAAGGCAAAAGCAAAAAAATAGACAAAGATAGTTTTAAAACTTTAATAAATTATCTGTGTCTACATTATCCAGAAGCAATAAAGACAAAGCAGACATAGATGACTAAATTTTTTTTATTGTTTATTTATTGTTATACTTGTAAATACCTGCTTCAAAAGATTTTTTTTATTTAAATCCAAATTTTATATAAATAAAAAAAATTAAAGGCTGATGGGGAAGATGAGTCTAAAAAAGTAGAGGTGCTAGACTTTTCAGAACAGAAAAGTGAAGTAGAAGTAGAGGAGATAGGCATATCTTTGCATGCCTTAACAAGAAGCAAAAGAGGAAGTAGGTATCAAACTATGAAAGTGCTAGGCCTTGTCAAAAAGCAGACTATTCTAGTGCTCATTGATAGTGGAAGCACTCAAAACTTGATTGATGTGGCTATTGCCAAGAACTCAGGGCTTAAAACATACTAAACTAATGGCCTTGAGGTGATGGTGGAAAATGAGCAATACTATTTTTATAGCAAATTTCTTGACTATACACTTAGGTTGCTATGGATTTGTATTGGAGATTCACTGGATGTCTATATTATGAGACATCCATTAGAATTTTAAATTACTGCATATGAGCTTTGAATGGCAGGGAAATAAGGTAGAGTTAAAAGGAAGTGCTATCAAAAGTTCAACATGGCAAGACAAAGAGGAAGCTATTTTAAAGATACAGGAAAATGAGCAAGAAATGTTAATTCAAGTTAACAGTAATATTACTAATAACACACCTACAGGGTTGCATTACTAGTCTGTGGAGATAGCCATTGAATCTAACAACTATTCTATAAACATAGAGATTTGTTAAAGGAGTGCAAGGATTTATTCCTAGAACCAAAAGGCATACCTCCTTCCATGAGTTTTGACCACAGTAAAACCCTTAAGAAAGGATCACATGTTGTTAATTAAAGAAATTATAAGTATGGCCCTTTGTAGAAGGATGTCATTAAGCAGCTAGTCAAGGAAATGATCCTTAGACAAGTAATTAGGAGCTTAAGTGCCTTTGCATCCCCAGTAATGTTGGTGAAAAAGAATGATGATTCTTGGAGGTTTTGCATGGATTACAAGAAGTTAAACCAGATTACTGTGAAGAATAAATTTCCTATACCACTTATTGAAGAGCTCTTAGATGAATTGTTTGGAGCCAAATTCTACTCAAAGTTTGATTTGAGATTTGGTTATCACAAAATCAGAATGAAGGAAGGAAACATCCATAAGACAACTTTCAGGACATATGAAGGGCTGTATGAGTTTATTGTGATGCCTTCTGGAGCCAAATTTTACTTACTAAGGCCTTATGAACACATTTTCAACCCTGGTTAAGGAAGTATATGTTTTTTTTTTTTTTAGGACATCTTCATACACAGCAAGAGTTGGGGGGAGCACTTGTTGTATATTAGAACAATGCTGCAAGTATTGATGAAGCACACTCTTTTTTACAAAAAAGAGTAAGTGTACTTTTGGTGGTAGTCAAATAGAGTATTTAAGGCATATCATAGATGAGAATGTGGTGACTATAGATCAAAGTAAAATCAAGTCGATGACTAAATAGCCACAACCAAAAACAATCAAGGCTCTTAGAGGGTTTCTAGGGTTGTCTGGTTACTATAGAAGGTTTATACACCATTATGGCAAGGTCAGTAGGCCTTTAACACAACTTCTCAAGAAAAATAGCTTCTCTTGGAATGAACAAGTATTAAAAGCTTTCCAAAATCTCAAAGCTCTGATGACTCAAGCTTTAGTTTGGGCACTACGAAACAATAAAGAGCTGTTTATTATTGGGATAGATTCTAGTGGAGTGGGAATAAGTATTATCTTGCTACAACAAGGTCATCCCTTGGCTTTCATCAATAAAAAAACTTGGTCTACGGCACCTAAGTCTTTCAACATATGAAAAAGAATTGATTGTAATAGTCTATGTTGTTAACAAGTGGAAGCATTACTTACTTGGCAGGCACTTTACTAAAAACTGACCATTAAGCTTTGAAGTTTATGCTAGAGTATAAGAAGTGTAACCTCACTATTCAAAAATGGTTGTCCAATATGATGGAAATGGATTATACAATCTAGTATAAAAGGGAAAAGAAAGTACTATTGTTGATGCCCTACCAAGAATGCCTTAACAGGAACAACATACTGAGTGCTTGGTTGTTTCTGTGATAATTTCTAATTTCCTTGAAAAGTGAATGATAGTTAGTAGGAGGATAAGAAGCTCAAAGGAGTTATCACTCAACTGTAGCAAGGGACTCTTGAAGGATCTAAATTTGAGTGGAATAAAGAACAATTACATTGGAAGAGAAGATTACTGGTGGGAAGTAATGCACAGCTCATAAATGAACTATTGGCAATAAGGGGTCACTCAGGAGTACAAGCTACTCTTAAAAGACTATAAGGGTTTTTTATTGGAAGGGAATACAAAGTGCAGTGAGGAATTTGTTAGATGTTGTGTAGTATGCCAAAAGTACAAAACTAAAAATTATGCTTATCTCGGGTTGTTGCAACCTCTACCTATACCTAGCAGGTTATGGCCTTCTATATCTATAGACTTCATAGATAGGGTTGCCAAATTTTGATAAGCACAACAATATACCTAGGTTCAAGAACCACTCCAATAATGTGTATGTGATTAACTTTGTCCATATCCCCCCAATATTTGTCATGTTTCAACTTCATTTTCAATGCCATACTTTTTAAAGATATCTAATCTCTAAATAAGCACCAATTATTAAGGTTACTAAAGATGGTGCGACATTCATGAAAATAACTATGTGATGTGACATACAAAGATCCAGAAATTTTTGTTAGTCATATCATAAAATATTTTTAGAAACTTCACAAAAACCCTAGTTATTTCCCAATCTGCATTATTAGGAAGACGGCCTTCATTGACACCAAATATGCTAAATGCCTTCAATTTTGAATCAAATGATACATCTTACTCTTCCAATCTACTAAAAGCTTTTTGACAACTCAAAGCTAACTCCAACATAAAATAAGTAAAATTCCCTATAGTTTGAACATCTAATGTTGGGAGAGCTTTTGTAGTGAATTTACACACCTCTACACATTTTCTAAATTTTAGTAACCTGAAAGGAGGAGCTTTTACATACTTCACAGCAATTCTGATTTTTTGTAAAGATATCTCAATATCTTTCAGTCTATCTCCCATAATCAGATTTAGAATATGAGCAAAGCACCTAATGTGCATTAGTTCACCTTGCATAACACTTCCATTCCAATAATTCACTTTTCTTTGTAAATACTCTACTCCTTCATCATTTGCAGATGTATTAACCACTGTCATACACATTACTTTCTTGCTCTTCCAATCTACTAAAAGTTTTTTGACAACTTAAAGCTGACTCCAATATAGAATAAGTAGAATTCCTTCTAGTTGTAACATCTAATGTTAGGAGAGCTTTTGTAGTCAATTTACACTCCTCCACACATTTTCTATAGGAGCTTTTACATGCTTCATAGCAATTTTTAGTTTTTGTAAAGGTATCTCAATTTCTTTACGTCCATCTCCCTTAATAAGATTTAGAATATGAACACAACACCTAATGTGCATTAGTTAACCTTTCATAACACTTCCATTCCAATAATTCACTTTTCTTTGTAAATACTCTACTTCTTCATCATTTGCAGATGCATTAACTATTATCGTAAACATTACTTTTTCTAGCCCCCACTCTAACAAACAACTCTCAATGGTTTTCTCTATTATCTCACCTCTATGGTTATTAACTTGACAAAAATTAATGATTCTCTTATGCAGTTTCCAATTATCATCAATAAAATGATAAGTTGTATATAAATAGCTTTGATTTTAGACAAATGTCCAACAATCAGTTGTAAGAGACACTATAGGTTTATTAAACTTAAACCACCTTTTCAACTTTTTTTTTCTATGAAATACTGTTGAAGGATATCCCTTGCAATTGTCCACCAAGAAGGCAATACCATTCTTGGAAAAACAGTACTTACGAATAACTTAAACCCCTCTACCTCAACATGCTCGAATGGCAACTTATCAATTACTATATATTTTACCAGTGCATCCCTACTTGCCTTTTCATTATATTTCTCACTAACAGTAGTCACTCCACCCTTTGCATTTTCCCCATCATTTTCTAAATCCTCTTTTTTGACAAGTTGAAAACAGAGAACTATTTAACTAGCATCCCAATTTGGTAGCAAGTGCTTAGAGAATTTCTTGCATTGATTCTTTAAGTGATAGATTAAGTTACTTATTCCATTAAATTTTGTATGACTAGCATACGAGACCCCACAAAAATTACACCCAGACCTACACTTTACACCAACAATGCATTCTACATGGGAAAAATATTCCCACACACAAGAACTATTGACTTGAGTTCTTACCCTGCCTTCCACATGAGAAAAATATTCACTGGAATCTTTTGACTTTTCTTCCTCTTCTTAGCAGTAGCATCATAAGGAGTTTCAACAGCTCTTCCTTTTTCAGTTTCTTCATCACTTCACCACCTCCTCAGCTTGAGAGACATGAATAGTATCCATATACTAAGAAAGTAAATGAAAATGAATTATAATAATAACACAATGAATATAAAATAAAAGAATGCAATTTAAATAAAAATAAAACAAACATAAGGCAGAAATAATTATAAAAAAAAGGCTTAATATTAATTAATAAAGCTTATAGTACATCAAAACCTCAAGAGGTTAATATACATAAGCTCAACAGGCAACAATAACATAAGTTACATATGATTCTTCAACTTTGAGCTTCATTAAGTGATTCTTCAACTTTGAGCTTCCATGTGTTTTAGTGAAATATCTTATCACCCATGATCCTTTTTTTACATTCCTTTTTCCTTGAGCAACCATCTTCATTTGTTCATCTTGTATTATCCATCTATAAAAGCAAAAGATTTAATTTTTTGACTTGCTAACTCTGAAAAAATAGTGATAAAACAAATCAAGGTTTAAGTTGAATTTTTTACCAACTTAGAAAAATAACTCTTAATTTAATTCCTACTGATTTGAATTGAGATTAATTAACTTATTAATTAATTATATTTGTATTGGAATTTGCAACAATAGGTGCATATAGATAGAAATTTGACTAACTGGAAGTAGATAACATCTAGGAGTTTAACATTCCATGCATAAGAAAATTATTGGAGTAATTTCTTGTATTTATGTTTTACAGAGTTAAATTTAAAAACAAAGAATCCTTTAAAAACAAAATAATAGCCAAACCATCATATAAGAATTTTACAGAGTATACACATGCTAGAAGTAGCCAATAGCTAGCATACAACATAGGTTTGCAGCACTTTCCATATATAATTATCAAAAGCTAGATTTGCAAAAAGCCTTGACAACCTAACTATCTAAGATATATGCTTATTTGTTCTACTTTGAACAACTGAAATTATACTTTAAGTTAATGATAATATACATTACAATATCAAAAAAAACTTAAAGCAATTATCAGACAGAGACTTAAGAGACAAAGACTAGAATAAGGACAAATCAACAAAGAACTAAAAAAATTAGACAAGCAAACAAAAGGAAATAGAATTGAAAGCTTAAGAGATATAGAGTAATAGAGACTTAAATTAGAATTTAGAACTTAAGCTTTCTGGTTCTGGGTCGAATCGAAGCAAATAAAAGCACTAATGGCATCCATAAAGAGAGAAGCTTTCTAGTTTTGGTTCGAAAAAAGATGGTTGGGTGATGTGAGAGTGAGGCCTAAGCAGTGAGCAGAAGCAGATGGCCAGAAAGAAGAGTATTGAGTTAAGAGGGAGGTAGAGAAAACTGAGAAGAGTTGAGAAAGATAAGAAGGCTAGGTTTTTTAGCGTCTGAAAAGTGAAAAATTATAATGAGAAGAGAAAAATGTATTTTATGTAGATATTTTGTTATGTATAAACTTTTAAAAAAATATTTAAAAGCTTACACAAATTTTCAATCGGTTCTACCCATTTTAGCCTAAAAAATGTAAGGCTCAAAAAGCCCAATCAAATTACTTTATAGACTAGATTTCCAACCATTTCTTAAAGCTGGAACTTCAGCCTATTCAATTTCAACTCAATTCCGGTTTCTCAGCTTTTTTAATCCATATGCTCAGCCGTAGTTATCCCAAAGAGCACATTAATAGTCAAAAGGAATGGGATATCAAACTGGGGGAAGTAGATATAATAGAATAGGAAGAAGGCACAAGAGAGAGGACCGATCAGGGAGAAAATTGGAACCCAGGTACGACGACAGCGAGATTGGACATAAAAAATTAGGATTTTACCGTTGGCACCATCTACTACCATATTTGGTGGTTTAGTAATGGGTGGAGAGTTCAGGAATGCAAGGAAGAGGTATGCCAAGCGCTCGATTATGATAGCAGAAGTTGGGAAGTGAAGTAAGGAGACTAGTGCAGACGAAAGTATAACGTTCACTAGCGACGATTTGAGCTAAGTAGGGTTCCCCACACAGATGCCCTGGTGATTTATACTAATATAGAGGGAGTTCCACATGTGAAGGATACTAAATAGATAATGGGAGTTCCATATATGTGATATACTCAAAGTGTTTCAAATAGATGGGAATTTTTAAGGACAAACTCAAACCATCTAAGTGGCCTTTGTCGATTTCAATGGGAGTCAATCCCAGCAGAGGGAATGATAGAACTGCTAATCATGTTGGAAGACAGAGACAAGATAAGGATTGTGAAAGTGAATTTTTGAGTGGTCAGTTTGAACTTTGCATACAACATAATATTGGGTAGGATACACAACCGCACCTTTACTATGCTTCGGTTAATCATGCCTACTCATACTAGCCAGTCCAATACCATATTTCATAGTTGAAAAATCAATCACACCCCATGCAATTTCATCATTATAAATACAGGCATGGAATTTTCAATGTGATTTCATCAAAATAACACTCATGAACCATGCATGCATAGGGTAGAGCTTTAGGTAGTAAAAATGATAATTAAAACTCATGCACACCAAAAATCACATTTTTAAGGCTATACATATATCTACCTATTATCATATTACCCAGTTTACAGTTTTGTCCACAATTTAGTTTTCAATCCAGTTCCAATCCATAATCCAAGTCCATTTATTCCAGTCCACATCCAATCCATGTCTAGTCATTCCAATCCAAGTCCAATCGTTTGTGGTACTCCAAGCATCAAGGTTCCTTAACCTTGCTTGGGATTACAATTTATTCATTTTAATATTTGTTCATTTAGATAATTATTAAATTCCAAAATTTCTATTTGCGATTTGACCTCTCTCGGTCAACCATGAGCAATATACATAGAATTTTCACAAAATTCTAATTACATTTATACAATTACAACATACCTATTTGACATCTATTTTGCAAGAATCAAATTACTAATCAACCAAAGAAAATACTAATTCTTTAACCTTCTCGGCCAACAATTAACATTTACAAGATTTCACTCTTTAATCTAACATAATTGAACATCACAATTATATAACTCTAGCTTCCATGAATTTCTCAAGAATTCACCAAAAATCCACATTATCATTCTCGGCCTCAACTCATTTTTTCAATACCTCTTAGTAAAATTATAATCACATATCTAATTATCTCAAAGTTTCATCATGTATAACATTAATTCACCAAAATTCTACAATTTAAACCCGAGATCAAGAATCAATCATTCAACCCTCAAATTTCATCATATCTTCGTATATTGCCAATCTAATACCATGAATTCCATTAATCATCAAGTCTAATAATCAATTTAACCAAAAATAGTATTAATTCCCTTTTACTCATTGTTGGCCTCAATTAGAGAATCAAACAAATTTTCCTCCAATAATTCCTCTTGGCCTTAAACAAAACTCTTCAAGAATATTTATACAATTCAATTTAAATTACTCCCCATCATCATATCAACTTAAGATTCAAGTGCAATTCCTCAATTCATAGAAAATTCCACCATTAAACCTCAATCAACATTTTGGCCAAATCATTATATATTCACAACATTCTTTATCAACAACTCATGAACATAATCTAATAAGCTCAATTAGCCAAAATTTCTCCAAGAATCACAATAAAAATCAAGGATTTTATACCTCAAAGCTCTCGGCCAAACAAAGTTCCAATTCCTCAATAGAACATGCAATATGAGGATCCACTTCCTTATTCTTCACTTAGCCTATCCTCAATTTGAAACTGCAAGAATCCTCCAAGATACCAATTTTTCCGACTGATTGCACCTCTCGGCCACCTCTACATCTCCACCTTACACTTTCTTGATCATACATGCAAATCAAGATTTACGTTCTACACCTCAATGAGTTACTCCTTAAAGTTTCAACTTAATTGGATTCTTGGTTTGTGAATTACGAATTTTTTCTCTCTGTTTCCCTTTACCGATTTCCTTTTTATTTCTACTCTTGCTCTCTTAATCCCCTTTTTGGTTGGTCACCTATAATACTCATTACTCCTCAAAATATCATAACACTCTCATTTCCTAAATAAATGCCACATATCACCCTTACACTCTCATTATTCCTTACGATGACACCTAATCCATGCATGCATATAGATTCCTCCATAAGTCATCTTAGTCGGCCACCTATTGCACACACTTATACCCTCTTAGCCTCATTTAATGACACCTCACACATGCACATTACTTCCTTTAGACCAAGGTTTTGAGGGAACATCATCATGGCACGTTATAAATGCAAAGGTTTTGTAGATTCTTCACTTTAGTCCATAACTTTCAGCTTTTCATTTTAATCAATATGTTTTACTGTTTTCACTTTAGTCCACACATTTTCATGTTTTCACTTTATTCCACACATTTTCATGTTTTCAGTTTAGTCCTCCTAACTATTAATTTTCCACTTAATTCCAAATACACTTCATCCAAGGATAATTAGTTTACACTTAACTTTCATATTATATAATAATCAATTCTAATCATTATTATATTCCTTACCTTCACTATTTTAATATGTGAGCAAATTTATCTTTTTACCTTTTACCACACATACATCATATGTGATATATTTTATTAACTATATATACAAAATCCCTTCAAGCTTTAAAACACAAAGTCGTAATTATTAATTTACTCCTTTTTTATCATAAAATTCATGAAATTTATATCTTAGTGCAATAAAATCAATCATGTATCTTGTTACCTATGATCAAGTCTAGGGGTGTTACATTTTCTCCCTCACAAATTTGGAAATTTTTGTTCCCAAAATTTACTTCTTTAAACATCTCCGGATACACTTCTTCATGTCCTCCTCTCACTCCCTTGTAACATATTAATCAACTGAACCTTCCTAAAGCCACCTTCACTAAAGGAATTTCCCGATTCCTTATTCGACGAGTGGTTTGATCTCAAATCTTACTGATTGAACTTCAATTTCCTAGTTAGTTTGAATCTCCCGTGATTTATACTGAATTACATGCGTCAAATCATGCATGTATTTCTTCAGTCTCAACACATGATACACATCATGTAAATTGGACAAATCAAGTGGTCACGCAATAGAATATACTATTGGTCCTATTTTCTCAAGCACCTTAAATGGTCCAATATACTTTGTACTCAATTTCCTACCATTTACTAGACTGGCCATAAGTATAACTTTTCAGAACACATGATCTCGTACTTCAAAAGTTAAAGGTCTTATCATTTATGTAACTTTTTTGCTTACTCTGAGCAGTCAACAAATTTTGTTGAACCTATGCTACAACCTATAAGGTTACTGCATTAAACCAGGTCCTAACAACTTTCGCTCTTCGGTTCTAGTCCAGTACAATGGCAACCTCCACTTTCTTCTCTACAATGCTTCGTAAGGTGCCCTTTGTAGACTCTGACTTTAATGTTATTGTATGAAAACTCCGCCAAAGGTAAATAAGAATCCTAATAATCTTTTTGGTCCAGCACTCAACATATCCTCCTAAAGTCCTAATGGTGTGCTCCATTTGACTATCTGTTAGAGGGTGATATGTTGTACTAAATCTTAATTTAGTTTCCATTGCGGCTTACAACACCTTCTAAAATTTAGACATAAAGCTTAAATTACGGTCTGACACTATACTCATTGGTACCCAATATGACCTCACTATTTCCTTAATATATAACCCTGCTAATTTATCCAATGAATAAGAAATTTTATTAGGTAGAAAGTGAGCCAATTTCGTCAATCTATCCACTATCACCCAAATTGCATCATAACCAGTCAACTTTCTGGGTAAACCTACAATAAATTCCATCAAAATACTTGCCCATTTCCACTTCAAAATATCTACAGGTTTCTGACGTTCAACCTTCACTCTCTAACAAGTTAAACTTCTAGATTCATATTTAGCTTATAACCTGCTTCATTCCATTCTACCAAAACTGTTTCTTCGAATCCCTATACATTTCCATAGCTCTGGGAAGATCATGTACCTACTCTTATGTGATTCATCAAAAATCAATTATCGAATATTAATATATGCAGGTACACATAGTTGACTCTAAAACTCTAATACCACGTCCTCACAAATTTTTAAAATCTGACAATTCACCTAATAACACCTTCTATCCTATTTTATTCAATTCTCTTATCATCTACTGAAACTTCTTTAATTCTTTGCCTCTAATATGGTTAAATCGTCATATAGCATACTTTAATTACTCCCGAACTTTGTCTCAACACCTAAAATTTCAAATCTCTAAATTCTTCTATATTCCTTGATTATTGACACGGCCATATGACAAGATTTTCTTACTTAAAGCATCAACTACTACATTCATCTTGCTCGGATGATACTTCAAGTTATAATCATAGTAATTTAGAAATTCAATCCACTGCCTCTACCTCATATTTAACTCTTTTTGATCAAACAAATATCTAAGACTCTTATAATCCATATAGACCTCAAATTTTTTCTCCAAAAATATAGTGTCTCTAAATCTTCAACGTAAATACTACTGTAGCTAACTCTAGACCATGAGTAGAATAATTTTCCTCATTAGGTCTCAATTGCCTTGATACATAGGCTACCACCCTATCTTGTTGGATCAAAACACATCCCAAACCTCTTCTCAATGGAAAGTTTCGGTCGGGTATGAAGTTCAAAATTTTATTTTGCACTCAATTTCACTTTCTAAGGCCTATAAGCATTAAATATAAACATGTGGAGTAAAGTCAAGAGCCATACTTGTAAAAATGAAAAATGAAAACAGGTAGGCTTGGTAGGAATTACAAGTGAAATAGGTGGTGAACTCTTTAAGTGTTGTCTTTTGCTTATACATAATTTTCAGAGTAAGGTATGCAGGTCTGTGCGGGATTAGCATGCGCATTTGGAAGCATGTCATTGTCTTCAACAATCTAAGTCTTGCACTACTTGGACTGATTTTTTGGAGGACTAATGATAGTACTAATTATGACATCACCCAATCACATGTTGACACATGGCACTTTCACTCAAGTAAATGCATGACCAATCAGCCTGACACGTGGCATTCGGTCATTGAACGAAACCCACAATACAAACTTGTTGTACAATTCCTAAAAGGTAGTTTTGAGAAATTACTCTTTTTAGACTTCTGCAATTATATTATCCTAATCAAAAACTAACATAAGCTTCAAAATGCATTCGGGTATTACCTGATCACCTAGTTATATGTTTTACTGACCAGTACAATCGAGGAGTTAACTTTCGTGTTACCACGTTTGTCTAGTCAGACTGAGTTTTAATAGTTATAATAAATGGGAACTAGCATCGAGGGTTTGATTATGTGATTTGAAAAATATAGGAAGTCATTGAGGTTTTGAAGTAGAGTGGCTAAAGTAACTATTTCACTTAACTGTGGCGGCTAAAAGTATAATTCAGCCAAATGTTTAATATATAAAATTAATTTTAATTATTTTCATCATAAATAGTTTAAACTTAAAAACAAATATTTTTTTTTAGGATATTATACAACAGTTATCCAATGCACAAAAGAAAGAAAGGAGAATTTTTCTTTTTATTGGTTGTACTCAAACCATAGAAAATTATAGGTTACTTAAGTACATTTAACCCTATTCAAAGTTTGTATATTTTGGTACAATATTAAAAGTTTGTCTACAATTTATGGTATTTCATCCCCAGGATCGTGCTGATACTCCCAGAACCCTAATTAGATTTGTATTTGACCATATCCCTCTACATCCAAAGGTTTTGCATTTAAAGTATAACTTAGAGCATAAAAATACTATTTAAGAATCCTATAATGAAAATGAAATTGAAAGAATTCATACCTCTAATTATTGTGTAATATATATATGTACATGAAACAACAAGTTATATTATTATGATAGTTATTTATAAAATGAATAACAAAACTAGCTAGTAAACAACACATTATATTATTATGAACATACTTGCATATTTATAGGTAAAGAACTACTTATTCTCATCATTTTCATCGATCAATGCTTCCTTTTCATCATCGTCTTCTTCATCAACTGAGACAATTTCATCATCATTAATAAAATCATCATCAACAATTACCCTTCCATGTTTTTTGCTCTTTGATTGAAGAATCTCATTTTGATTAACTTCTTCCATCACATTTCTGTCGTGAAGTAATTCAAGAAGACTGTCATCATCTTCAAAGGTAACTAGAGCTGGAAATTAGGTTTCTTAATCGAGAAAATAGTTGGAATGCATTGGCTCCACATTTTTAGTGTTATCTTGAATAGTCATTGGTAAATTAATAAAGTTTCTTAGTTTGACTCTATATATTACCCACCAATCAAATCTTTCTCTTTTCTTAGATGGATATTATGTATAAAATACTTATGTTGCTTGATAACCCAACACAAAAAGAATCATACCATGTTGGGGGTGAACTTTAAAAGAATCATACCATCAACACTTGAACAAGAAAACTTTGTTGTTAGGACCCCCATACTCTAACTCAATAACATCGGTCAATATATCTTAAAAATTGTAATCACGTGCGTCATAACAGCTTCCTTGGCACAGACTCCACTATTCACTGTATTTTTATTTTTTGCATGATGTTCTATGTGAAACCTATAACCATTTACAATGTATCCATTGTAAGAGTTGGCACATCGATTTGGACCCATAGCTATATCGCTTAAGGCTGTTGTAAATAATACAATTGAGTAAATGCTTCAAATGTCATTGCATAGGTCACTGGATTCATGATTGTCCCTCCAACTCTCCTAATAAAAAAATTCAAATTCAAATAACTGAATACCTAAAGCTGGGAATATGTAACACAAGCATATGCAATACAATTGAAATATGTACGAAATAAGCTTTTCGGTGAATGCATTAAAATAAATATATAATAAGCCTTTCTGTCCATGCATAATAATTGGATCATGGTAATAATTGAAGGTAAGAATTATTTAAAAAGTATTGTTTTAAATTAAATTTAGAAGTTCATTGTTTTATTAGTGCTTTCCTTTTTTTATTATGTTCAAATTTTGTTAGATTAGTTATAAGGCATTAATTTGGATTAAGGCTTTAAGGCATATATATGGATTAATTAATTAACCTATCTAGGTTATTTGGATCGTTTATTGAACTTAATTAAATTAATATTTGTAAAATTAATTAAGGCATGGATAAAACTATTTTAATTATTTTAATTCATTAATTTGACCTTTAATTTGAGTTAAACTCATTAGATAGAACTTATTTAAGGAAAAAGCTAATTAACACTTAAGAAATTATAAATATAATTAATATATAAGAGTTTGGACAAGTTAGGCACTAGGTAATTATGTTTTTACTTAATTTTTCAACCATTAAATCTAACTTGCTATGTATCATGATTTCAATTCATCCCCTACCTAAATCATATATAATAATACAATACCAACACCCCATCTCTTATATACTAATCTATACATAATAACTACACATCAGTTTATCATTGTGTGAATAGGTAATGTGTTATATTGAAGCAAAAAACTTTTAGATTTATATAGATGTGCATATATAACTAGCTAACAAACAATACAAAAATGGCCCCAACGCATGTTATTTGAGTCTGCCATAGTAGACGCAAATGATAAACAATAAACTCAAATGGGTTCACGGAATATGGCGCCAAAAGATAAATATTTTGAGTCTGCGTTTCAAGTTTCAGCATCTACTAATTTTTTTTTTTTTTTCCTTACCATCAGCGTCACCAATATTACGGATGCAAAAACATTAATTGTAGGCACAAATAGTAGATGTCTGCATCTGGGTTGTCTTAGTCTGCTTTTTATGGTGATTTTTAGTAGTGAAGGATATTGAAAAATAATGCTACTTGCTCATCTACTAACATGTTTTTTGTTACTTTCAACTTACCCAAGTTTTCTAGCATGGAGCACAAAGTGACAAATTCGTGCCTATCTATTCTTACTTGATCAATGCATGTAAAGTTACTCTCATAAATAAAATGTTTTAAAGGAGTTCTTTTACCATAAAATTCTATGGTGTAAGACTTATTCCTAATCCTACAAGTATACAAAGATGCAGCTACATAAATAAGTAGGAAAAATGAGTTTATCAAATGCAAAATATCCAACCATAAAGCTAAGACACCGGGTAATCGTTCTTCTTCTTATCAATTTTCCTGTAGTTAAACTCAATTGAGTCATATCTACATGTATAAATATAAATATTAACCACAATCAGGCTATAGTTACATACATAAATATAAATATTCAATATATAATATTCAATCTCTATATGAATTATAAATATATTATAATACACAGAGACATAAATAGAATAAATAAGATTTACATATTGTGGTTGGAAATTAAACTTATAGATTTATCATTGGTGTATATGTAATTTATGTGAGATATTATAGCACATGGAGTAAGAGGGTATAAATTATACCACACTTAATCAAAGGCAAAAGAAAAGTTTTAGGATTCCAGACCCAAGTGATGAAAGGATGTATGATTTGGCATACACTGTAAAACAAATAGAGTGGAAGAGGAACCTTTATAACCAAATAATTATAATAGAGAGGAAGGACGCTCACATTGTGAGAAAGAAACAAAAGGTAAACTAGTGAATCCAGCTCTCCAATATATCATTGCAAAATCCTAATCTTGTCATAAACAAATCTGATTCAATTGCATTTCTATCTAGAATTCAGTAATTAATTTCACCCACAAGAATTAAATTAATAAACTCATCCATAATTCACTTAGGCAAGCATTGAATTAAAATCTCATCCATGATAGAATACTTCCATTTCACCCTTTCAGAGGAAAAAAAATAGAACAATATTCCCAGTAATAAGAAAAGGCAAGGATTTGAAAATCACACCAAACAATAACAAATTTCATGTTATAAACCATAAAAGTGAAACCCAAGGTATAACATGGATGAAAAGAAAAAGAGTTGTAAAGCATGGAAAATAGTACCTGAGTAAATCCTAGTCATTGATGAAGCTTAGAACAGGAGCACTGGCATCAGAATTAATAACAGGGGAAATGCTTGCATGGAAAGGAGATTGAGAAAGTGGCTATAAAAAATAATACATTAAATTAGGGTAGGGTATTTTTGTCATTTAATTAAAATAAATTTATTTTATAAAAGTAAGAATAAGCAATATCACCCCTATGTGAGTTTGACTATTCCAGCTTCTATGAAATAAAAAGTTTGAAATGGAATGGACTTTTCAAGACTAAAATATGTACCAAATAAAATAATAACAATTTTATTGAATCATATTTGGAATGGAATTAATCCTGCATACCAAACTGCTCTTAGTTTATCAAATATTGACTTTTCAAAAAATGAAATCCGACAAAAACCTAAATTAGTGCCTCTAGGTGGTGGGTTTAAATTCCTTAGTTTTTGACCAATTTCAGATGCATCATAATCGGCTGGTACTTGAGTTTTCAGGCAGACCTGTACCTAACACTTTGCTGGAAATGCCATTGGCTTAGACATGGGATCCATTGACAGGTTCAGTGATGTCATTGTTTCTTTATTTCTATTTGCAATCTATTTAATTTCTGTAGTTCTGCAATGTTTAGCTCAGAGATGGGGAAGATTCATTTGGGCTTGATGTAGTGAGGATGGAGAGAGACTTACATTTGCAATGGTCTGGGTTGATGCGGCTAACATACTTGAATAATACAATTGATTGAGTGCATGTACCATTTGCAGATTGAGTGTTTCAAGTTTCTACTTTGTAGCTATTATAGTCCTAAATTATCAATTTATCCTTATTTAATATAGATTATGTAATGAGTGCATAGCCATCAGCTTAATGATAGAGTTACTAAGAGATAAAGAACTATCCTTCCATCTGGTTAAATTGGATAAAAATTTGAGATAATCGGTGTTAAGTACAACTAGGTTTTATCTTTCATTTTATGAATTATGTCAAAATGCATATATACATAGTCGTAAACTCGTACTGATTATATTAGCGTGTACTCCTGCACAAAACTGGGTTTTGGTAAGTTTTTATTCTAAGGTATCTGCCATTAAAGGATAGTTTTATTAGAATTAGTTGCCAAATCCTATAGACAATGCAACTTTTTTTTTGTTTTAGATTCTAAAATCCCAGCATCAGCTATTAGATGATTTATCGTCCTTCTTCTCAGTTTTTCTTTGGCTACTTTCTTAAAAGAGTATTGGCAGTTCATACATTGTTTTTTGTTCAATCTCGAATTGTTAATGAATCTTAATGTATGTTCAGAGTATTAAGTAATGTCGGTTGCAATCCTATGGTAATTTATTTGCTCTGTTCACATTATAGGACTAAGAATACTGATTATGCAATACTATCAACAATGTCAAATGCCACAAACAACTTGATTTAGTAAACCAGAGATCCAAGTCCCTTCAGCAAATCATTTTACAATATGGGAAGAAATCTACAGTCTATCTCATAGTTTCTGAACTTAATCTCACTCTTTTTTGATGGATTACTTCTAAATCCTGGATCATGTGTCTTGCAGGCAGACATGAATTTTTCTGTGTTGGACTTGTGGGAGAAAAAAGATTAGGAGGTGTAATCAATTTGTCTCATTCTCCTTCTAACATTTGAACCACAAGTTTCATTGACGGATGATCCACAGGGTGCCACTGAATGCACCAAAGTCCCACAATTTCTAGTTTTGTCACGATTTTAGCATTCCTTTCATCTTTTATTTGAATCCTTAGATCTTCTAGTCTTTCTTCTAGAAGATTGTAAATCCATTATGGGCAGTAAACATTTACATGAGTAACGTTATCCTCTGTTACATCCATGTTTTTCCTCCCTCCTATCATTTCAAGCAGCAGCATTCCAAAACTATAAACATATGCTTTATAAGACACTTGTCCAATGTTTTGAGAGAAAACTTCTGGTGCAATGTAGCTTATAGTGCCTCTAGTGGCAGTCATTGACACTACGCTGAGATCCTGCGAACACAGTTTTGCTAGACCAAAGTCACAAATTTTTGGAGTAAGGTTGGCATCTAGTAAAACATTATGAGGTTTGATATTAAAATGGAGAATTCTTTGATCACAGCCATGGTGAAGATACTCAATTCCTTTTGCTATTCCAAGAGCAATCTCTTCCATCTTCTCCCACCCAAGGAAATCTTTGGTGTTGTCTGGTGAACATGTGAAATTTGGACTGAACCATTTGGTAGGAACTCACAAACAAGAGCGTGCCTAAATCCATCAGCATAGAAGCCCACCCAAGCGAACAACATTTACATGGTGAATCCTACCCATTGCCCAAACTTCATTAATGAATTCTTCCCAATTTCCATTGAAAATATTAAGAATTTTCACAGCAACAAGGATTTCTTTAGAAATCCACCCCTTGAATATGGTTCCATAAGCCCTTTCACCTAACTTTTATTTGAATTGATTTGTAATTTTCTTAATAGCTGCATAGTTGTATCTGTTGGGCTTGAGAGCCTTGTAATCTTCTAAAAACTTTTCAATCCTTTCTTGCTTTTCTTCTCGTGGTCGATAAAATACGTAGATGCGATTAAGTACTGCAATGACCACTGGCATGATGACAAATGCACCTAGGCGTATACTTGCATATCAGATTGATCATGACACTTGAACAATGTCAATTGATCTTAGCAGGGTACCCATATTTTATTGTATCAGCATCCTTCATACAACTAAGGTACAAAAAGTCATGTCATTTACCCGTTTCAGGAGAATCAATTCGGTTTTTATACTTACCGACACGAAACTAACCTACAAAAACATACCCATGAATTTTGGTGGAATGGATGCCGTTTCCACCGTTTCCACTCAAAACAGATCGATCCAAATAGAGAGTTTATGAATTTCATATCTAAACTTCTTTCAGATAAAGAGAGGTGCAATTTTTTCCCATGATCGACTTGGCTTTTTGCATTGGCACCCCTTGTCACACCCCCACACTAATGCATGACTAGCTAGAGAAATGAGTTACCAAACTTTCGTAATCTTAAATTCAAACAAATAAACATAGATGACTCTTAACTAAACCAAACCATAAAAGTAAATTTTAGAAAATACAAGTTAATTATAAATATTTATTTATTGAAATATATAACAATTTACTAAAAAATTTGATAAAAGTTTCTGTAAATTGGAACATGCATATAATTTCTGATTACATTCAACCAGTTTACATAATCACAATATATACAAGGAGCTTTCTCCATTGCTCACCACAACTACAACAAATAACTGAACTAATACACAATACAAAATCGGACACCAAAGTCCTAATGTGACTGCAAACTTTCATCATTACTTCAAGTAAGCAATCTCGAATATTCCTTGTCGCCAATTACTTGGCAAGCCCAATTTCGATTGTTGACACTAATAGAGATTCTATTACTCTAAAAAAAAAAAAAGTTAACAATAGAGTGGTGAGTCCTACAAACTCGGTGAGTGAAAAAACATACCCAAATGGTACTAACATCACTCTACACATGGATATAATACATAAGTCAAATAATATCAACATAACATGAATTTTAAACAGCTAAATGTCCCACATATGCAAATATAGAAAACATGAAATTAAATAAACACAGTTCGAGTAACACACTATACAATCAAATCAATTAAAACACTCAAAGCACACAAAGGGTCAATAAAGTAACTCAGGACCCGAGTATTCATAATCACATATCAAATAATCAAATCAGAACATCCTAGGTGCACTCGGATTCTAGTTCTTATATAAAAATCATTTTGAAGAAAAATCAATTTTATTAGCCCTTATCAAACACAAACAATTTCACATGTCAAGCATAATTCAAATAGTTCAATTAAACACTACTCATTCTTATATAATTCTATATAAATACATTTATTCAGATACACATAAACAATTTCACACATTAATCTAGTAACAAAAGAATACGTTATTCATTCACAATTTACTGATATTGCCCATCACTTCCTCTTGCTTTCAGGCGAGTTGTTGTATCAATATGTTCCAGAACTGCAATTAAAATTTTCAAGTATTACTTAGTTTATAAATTTCATAGTTGTAATTCTTTAGTTACTAACACTCAAATATCCATTTCTATGCTCTTCTTTGAAACTAAATCCCTTATTGGTATTTTTATAATTACCTTAAAGGCAACTTTAATTTTGTTTCATGTATGTATATGTTTTATATATACATACCAAGAGAATCAACACAAATCTCTTAATTCAATCTTACTTGCACTTAAAGCATTGATTTCATATTAAGTTAACCGTTTAAAATCAACCAAGAACTTGAGTTATGAATTTCTAATTTCAATCAAACCAAGTTACAAGATTTTCAAATATATTTAAATTCCTTGAATGTGTATGTATGTATGTCTATACATACACCAAGAAATTCCGCACAACTCATCAATTCAACCTTACTCATATTCTAACTATTAGATTTAAATAAAGTTATTTACTTCAAATCATTGAAGAATTTAAATTCTATAATTTAACATTAACATAGTCTAATTTCATGTCTCCTAATTTACTATTTAACTAATGAAACCTATGTACATTAACGTTTATGTATATATTAAAATTTGAATTCTCCGAAGCATTTTGTCGAATACCTCACATGCATATTTTATTCTATTTAATGTATGTGTGTTTATATGTACATACACCTTCCAATATAATCAATAATTCTATTAACCTCTATATTGCTCAAGTTCTAATTATTGATATCAATCTAAACAAATTATTTAACTTTCATCAAAACATGATCTATACAATCATAATATACAAATTCCGATTTCCAAGATGCCTACACTAATATGGGATGAATAGTTTAATTTCAGATAAAACATTCTCAACTATCTTGTACAACACCAAAAGGAGTCACCCTGGATTCACAAAACATATACATATTGCAAAAGGACAATAGGTGAGTAGCATTTCAATTCATGATACAGGGAACAAAAACTAAGTTACTATTAGGTAACATCTCTTTTTGGGTTTATTATTTACACATGTTTGGAAAACTAATCGGAAACAGACAATTTTTTTTCCTAGGTGACAGTAGTCATACTAAGACATAAGACTCCCTGATGAAAAGCATCTACAATAAATGAATATTCTCCAGTAACGCTAGATGATGAAACTTATTTGGTGTTTCTGTATAATATCCAATTGTCCTCTCGATTTTAGGATCCAATAAACAAGTTAATTGGTGCTAACTAGCTAATTAGGTAAGCAATATGACCTATACTATGGGCCCTTTACGAAATAATTGATCAACCAAAACATAATCTAATTATAACCTTCAAATTCATGAAGAAAAAAGTTATAAGACACAGGAAATATTTTTCTTTTTAATTGGGCAGGTCCTCCTGCTGTCAAGGATCATCTGCTCCCCTAGATCAAGAAAGTAATTATATTCCAAATTGCACTTGCACTTGGATCATTCCAGCCAAAACGCTTAGTATTTCTAAAGTGTAAAGACAAACATAAGTCATAAGGCCAAACTAACTTCACATGTTAGCTATTATGCAACCACCAGAACATCTCCAGCCCCTCGAGATTATTAACGTGAAACAAACATCAACTATGAGAAGGTAAAGTTCTACATTTTACAGAAACAATACGGATTAACAACAAAACTGTTAAAACATCCAAAGTTCAGCATTTCTAACCATATGTCGAAGTCAAGATTATAAAAACACTACCTAACGAATTTCTTTAAGATAAGACTCGGCTACCTTATAAACCATAACCAAGCTTGCTGCTGCATACACAAGGCAAGAGCAGCCCTTCCAAGAGGAGTCCACGGTGGAGGCAAGGTGCAGGACAACAAAGCTGCTGCCTCTGCACAGTTAGCTCCTCTACCCACGGTTGCTTCTACGACCAAGATGAAGTGGTGGAGGAAGAAAGGGACTAAGAGCAGGGAATAAAACAGGAGACAGCAACATGTTACTGCTGATTGACGCAAGATATACTGAACTCTAGCTCCCTAGTTCCCCCAAGAGTAGAGCTTCCATGGTCTAAGAACAAGAAGGATGAAGGAAGCTCTCCAATTTAAGGAACTTGGCTGCAAGAAAAGGGGGATTCACAGCCACAATAAGGAGCAAACAGAGACCGCAAGAACAGGGCATGGGATTGCTAGAAAATGAAAAAGGAAAAGTAAGCGGGTGAAGGAAAATCAGTGCAAGAAATGGGGAAAGAAAGACTAAAAAAACACAAAAACAAAACAAAATATCTACTTTAAATTCAAATTCTTACTTTAAAAATTTGTGGTGGATATAAATCCTTTAATTATATACACATCTAATTATATATATATATATAGTTACTAGCAAGGAACAAAGTTTTGTTTCTAGGGACCATTTCGACAAGCCCAGAAACGGAAACGATTCGGGAAATAGTATGGAAACGGTATAGAAACGCTAATTTTTTAGGAAACACATGGAAACATATAATAAAACACATATTATAGTAATTGTAAGTGTCTAACATGAATAATTTAGTACATAGAGTACTAATAAATACATATCAATTATAACACAAACATAGTAATTCAAGAAAAATATTAAATTACAATCACATCCAACCGGCTGTGGAGTGTCTAGCCTTTGCATATCCAGAATATTGAAATTGTCTAAGAGGAAATTGATAGTATTGTTCAACATAGCTACAATACTGATCATAACTCATGTGATGACATAAATGTGTCTCATATTCTAAGTTTGTGTAGCAAAATAACCAAAGTGAGAAGATGATGATTGTGTATCATATTCAGAAGATGCATCATAGCCATAATTAGAGGATAATGAACCATAATTAAAATTAGAAGCATCATATCTAGATGGTTGAGACTCATATCCATAGCTAGAATTATAAGTTGAAGAATCATCTCTATGCATGTTAATTCCACCCAAATGAAATGAGGAAAAGTCTGAAGTCAAACTTTCAACAGTCCACCATCATTATATCTCCATCATTTTCCATTTGACTTTCATTATTTCTTTTTTTCATTCGACCATAATACTTTTCATTTTCACGTAATGGTCGATACCCATGATCAGTATCTTGAGTACAATAATTAAATCGTTACTCTTCAGTAAAGAATACTGCACCTGAACTTCTACCTCTGTTGCATTGTCCTCCATCTCCACTATCACCACTATTATCACTACCACTTTTATCATCATCATTATCTTCTTCTTTTTCTTCTTCAATATCAATAGATATATACCTGGAACGATGTTGAGATCCTCTCATTAAATTTTCAAACTCTTCATCATCAACTATTTGGCTCTTCTTGTTTGTGTTCTTATACCATATGCTTGTGATTGATCTTGTGTGTCTGACCAACGATTAGCAAAAGTGGCTAAATAAGCATTTGGCCTAGTTGGTTGGCCATAACCATCAAATTCATCTAATAATATATCTCCAGGATCATCTAACCATTCAGAAAGACCTTCATTATCTTCAAACACAGTGGTTAAATCTATTGCTTTGAAATCAACATTTTTCCTACTTTTCTCTTTCATAATATTCTTCAATTTCAATCTCATGTTGTATTATGCATAAACAAGCTTCTCTAGTTTTTCATAGTTAAGTCGGTTACGTACTTTTCTGTGAATAATAGCAAATGTACTCCAATTTCTTTCATTACCCACTAGATGAACTTGTCTGTAACAATACTTTTAATGCAATCTTTCTCAAATTTGGAGCATCCGTTCCATACAAAAACCACCATTCAGCTGTGAAAAATATATTACTATTATACCATTAACTAAAAATTGTATTAATGAAATAAAGTTATTAGATAAGATCAAGTTACCTGGATCCATTTTTTCTCTTCCTTTAACAGCTTGTCGACTTGAAAATCCATGCATGGCCTCTCGAAAAATTTTAACCTATTAACAACTAAATTGTTAATTCTCAATAGCAACAAGTATAGATAAAATTCAATACTATTAACATTTCTTATTACCTTTGCTAGTGCATGAGAAGCTATTGTACTGCTTGGTTCGATTTTATTAACCACATTTTTAAGTGCATTTATCAACTCTGGTTGATTCCCAATATTTTCACTATATTAGTATGCAGGATTCAAGTAATATGCTATTTTGTTTTTAAAAAATGAAAATGTAACACAAGTTAGAGATATGTTTAGAATATCAAGTCATAATCAAAATCATACATAACTAGAATATATATTCATTGCTTACCTGTTATATGAATACGAGATATTATCTGCTTTCGACAACGTCCATCAATGACATCAATATACTTTTTACAAGAATTTGGGGCAATTTCTTGTATCTGTTCTTTTTCTTTTATCATTGCTGCATATACATATGGCATAGTTGCTAATTTCTTCCCATCAACCATTCTCAGTACTTTTGCAATTGGAGCATGTATGCTAATAATTTTTTTATCTATTTCCCAGAACTTAGAATCCATAAGAGTTTGGCGAATTTTCTTCCCAATTGGATCCTTACTAAATGCACTCATTGCCCATTCATCTGAAGTCATCATTCTTTGTAAGCCATTCTTATGTTGTATAAGACTTTCAAGAGCAATATAATTTGTGGCAAATCTTGTTTGAGTTGGCCGTATCAATTCACCTGTGCAATGTTGCCTCATCAAATGAAGAACTTTTCCATGATTATAAATGAAATTTGTACACTTCTTTTCTTGCTCTAGAATAGGTGAAACACTTTTGAATTTCGTAAAGTCGTGTAATACCAAATCAAGAGAATGTGCAGCACACGATGTCTAATATAAATGTGGTCTTCTATCCATCAATAACTATGCAGCCCTTTTGTATGAAGATTGATTATCTGTGATGATTTGAATTACATATTTTTCACCAATCTCTTGAACAACCTCATCCATCAACTGGAAAAGATAATTAGCAACTTTGTCAATCTATGTTGTATTTTTTGATTTGTGAAAAAATGTCTTTCCATCACAATAAATCAAAAAGTTTATTATTGGCAAATGGGTTATAGATGTCCATCCATCACACATTAGAGTCACTCCATAAACCTCTCATTTCTTTTTAAATTCATCAATATATTCCTTCAATTCCTCTATCTCATCCTCCAAAATAGGACCACTGATTTCATAAGGAGTAGGCCCTTCAAGTCCAACCCCTGCATGTGCAATTTCATCAATCATATACTGATAATATGGCCCTTGTGCTTTGTTAAGAGCAATATTTTGATAAATAAAGAATTTTCCAATAGAATGTTTTGCTGACTTTGCCCACTTTTTTGGATTCCACATGTTTTTCAACATCTTGTTGCCTATATATGCTTTGATCTATCTCTTCTCTGCTTGGGCCTTTTTCTCTCCTAGTAAACTTTTCAAAACCTTCTTTCACACTTTGAGTACGACTTAAATTGCGAGTTCGTGTGGGCTCCATCTTTGGATGTAGAACTTGCCTATATCCTTGTTCTGCCATATATATATATCATGTATTGATAAATTCGTTGCATATTGAAGATCTTGTCTTTCGTGTATGCTCATCTCATCATCTGTGTCATCAATATCTTATTCTCTAATCCCCGCTCTTCTCCTTATCCTGGTCATTAAATTTTCTCTCATCTCACCTCATATTTCTTTCATTTTTTCATTCTCTTGTTTCTTCTCTCTCAAGTGCAATCTCACTTGTTTAGAAATTTTCACTAGACATTTCTCACACTTTGCCACATTTAAATAACCTCCAGCTAAATGTTGTTTGTCTCGAGCTATACCTCCTCCCTTAATTTGCTTTTCACAAAAATTGCAAATTACTTGCTAACGATTATCACCTATTCTTTCAAAATACAACCATCCAATATCATCAGCCTTTTTCTTTTCAGATCGTGGCTCTTCAATAGCCAATTGTTTAACTTTTGAGGAAGAAGAAGCCATCTTTTATTTTTAACTGTAAAATATAAACATGTAATCTAATTAAATTATACTAAAAATTTAAATAAATTAATTTGATAGGAAAAAAAGATAATAATTGAAATTAAATCAAAAATAATAATTGAAATTATATAAATTACAATAGTTGAAAATTTAAATAAATTAAATTTATAGAAAATTTTATTTTCTAATTAAGTCATATTTACTGATGTTATAGGATAATGAATTTAAAAATTATTTTATAAATAATTCATGTCTACTAATGTTCTAAGTTAATGAGCATATATAAATAATTTATATCTATTGTTTTGCTCACTATTTTAAAAATTAAACTAACTTTAAAATAAAAACCTCATTGTTTATGCTATCTATAAATAAATATTAATAATTGAAAGTTTAAATAAATTATATAATAAAAAAATAATAATAATTGAAATTTTTAAAAAAATCTAATTAATTCATATTTACTAATGTTACAAGTTAATGACATAAAAATTATTTTCTAACTTATTCATATTTACTAATATTCTAAGTTAATAAACATATATAAACAAATATTTATTAATTGTTTTTCACTATTTCAACAATTAAACTAACTTTAAAATAAAAAGCCCAATATATATATTTTGATATATATATATGAATTTATTGTCAAAACAAGGAAAAGAAAAAAAAAGTAGAAAAATTGATTAACAAATTATATTAAAATATAATTATTATGTTATATTATATAGAAACAATAACAAATTTTTAGCCCAACCCAGCCCAATATACTAATTACAAAAATAGAAAAAAAAAAATACACACATATACGTACGTAGCGTCGCAGCCCTTCTCTCTGGTCTCTGCCTCTTTTTTCCAGCAACATCCTCTGCAACTAGAAGTCTAGAACTCTGCAACTCTCTCTTCTTCAACTTCGTCTCCAATAGTCTAAACTTTACACTCGATCGACTCCAGCTCCTGCAAGAGAATAGCCTCTTTCACTCCTGCGAAGTATAAACTTGCTCTCCCATCCTCTTCTTCAAAAATAGATGAGTATCTCTTCCTTCAATTATCTACTGCCTTTTTTTTTTCAAAATTTTCTACTTTTTCTTTTTCTTCCCTTTTTCGTACCTACAAACCTACAATTTTGGAATTTTAGTATATTTGTGTTGATCCGTTTAAATTGGAAACGGTGGAATTGGCTACATTTCTACCGAAACTACAAGCTTTCGTTTTTGTATATGTGATTCGTTTCCATGTGTGTGGAAACCGAATCGATTCGCCCGAAACGAGTGAATAGACACGAAGTTTTGTTCCTTGGTTACTAGTTAATTTCATATACATGCTTGTCTCCCTCCTCAATTTAATTTCATAAATTAAATTCAACTTTCAAGTTAATTAATAATATGGTGAAAATAAATTCTTGCATTACATGTATATATATTTATATACATATGTACAAGTATTATTTTACTTAAATTTTACTTTGTGTATTCTATCCAAAAAAAATACTTCGTGTAAAAAAATTCTAAAAGGTATGTTGAAGTATTGGGTTATAAAGCTGTGCAAAATACAAAGTATAGATCTGTCTGCTGTTCATGGTGACAAAGAAAACTTCAACGCATCACTTCATATAAAAGTCACTAAAAGCATAGCTCTGTTGTATCCTTGTTGGGCTTTCAATTTGTTAGGCCCAAGCATTATTTTCAAAGGCGTATAACTAAATTAAATAACTATTTAACTTATTTAATTTATTTTAAAAGATTTCTAACTAAAATAATTATTTTAGTCATTAATTTTATGTAGGAAAAAAAAAAGTGTCCTAAGAAACTGGTTGGAAAAAAATAAATTAACTCATTCAAATTTATGTGAAAAAAAAAAAAAAAAAAGTCGTACAAAACTAGTTGAAAAAAAAAACATAAAAAATATTGATCATTAATTATTAATTAATATAATAGAATCGAGAAAAGACTAACAAAATATAATATGTTTCTAATATTAATAACTTCTACTATACCAAAGAAAACAACAATAAACTAATTAGTTATGTTTTCTTTATATAATAACTTTTTTTACATATATTGTGGACAAATAATTCATGCAAGTAAAACTTTTACTTAAGAATTATACTACTAATTAGATAAATCTAAAAATAAATTATATTTTGTATTGAGTTATCAAAATTATTTTATTTAAACCTTTAATATATTCAATCAATTATTATATATATTTTAAATCATTTACAAATATGTATTACATAATATATATTTTTTCATGTTTTCATATGCTAAGGTTGGAAATGATTATAGTTTGTTATTTTCTTTCACTTTGTATATCAATATTAAAAACCTTACCTTAGTATACTTAAATTTACTATAATATATGTGTTTCCAAATAATTTACTATTTTCATGTCGTTTCCAGGCATTTTATGAATCGTTCTTATATTTAAACTTATCAAAACGGTAACTCGAAATAAATTTTAATTCCTTGCATACAACATAGTTATTTCGTCTAATTATTGGACTTTTCTTGTAGGTTTTAGAAATAGGAGGGGACTGCAATTTCAGCATGATACAGGGAGTTCAGCATAGTTTATTCATAAATCATAACTAAAATTATAATTTGGAAACTGACCTGTAGGCCACTAATGTAGATGATGAACCTGGAAATAATAGTCATGTGTTTAGTCAGCTCATCATGTTAAGAATATTGAGAAAAATTAAGAATAAGTTTTTTTAACTGAATGATATCTTCATATGCGGATATTGCTAAGAGATATGCATAATGCATGTAACTCATGTCAAAAGACTTACATAATTTCTTGTATAGATTTGGAAGGACTATTTATTTGAAGACATTAAATTGCAAATGACTACAACATCATCCATTATTCTAGTTCCACTTGTTATGATTGCATCGAAATTAACCCAGTAGTTCTCATGGAATTATTAATGAAACAGTGGTAAGCAATGTTTTCATTCAAGTAAGCTACTACTATTTATGAGGTAATGAAAATTTAATGTTATAGAGGAAAGTTCTTAATCGAAAAGCTTATGCGGACATACCTTTCTGATTTCGAGCACATTCGGTTTCATAATTAGTACTATTATTCTTCAATCTACATTTTCTGCCTTTTGCTTCGCAGTGTTGACTGATTGGTTTAGACCATACCAAATAAATGTTATCCTCCATATAAAGATCAAATGGGGTTTTAGGAGTGTTATATATCTTGCTGCAAAATGAAAGGAGCCAATCTCTGATTTTTTGTGTAAGGCGTAACCGCATATACTTTGTAGGCAGGGCTAAATAGGCATGGAATCACATCGGATTGGTGAAAATATCGTTCTGCCGGTGAACAATTGATGAGAGTGGAGCCATAGGGGATGACAACTTGATCTTGGAAATAAAATGGAGAAGCTGATAATCTGAGGCTATGAATCTGTCTCCATAGGCATTTATTTTGATCATATACCTGGATCAGTTGCAGTTTGTAATCAATATTGTTTACATGGAGATTAATTGACACTGGCAGCTCAAGCAGAGTACCATTCATCCCGTGCATGATAATTCAAAACCAGGATAGCCACAGTGCTCTGGATGGATGCCTTTAATTCTGAACGGGAACCGGATGACAGGTCCATCATCTCCACACCTTGACTCTGGGCAGTCATCTAGGCCTGATGCAAGCTCTATACCAAAGACAACCCATGAACAAGAAGAAAACCGAAGAGATGGCCATTTCAAAGAAACTATCCTTGTCCATGCTCTGCCAGTTTGGACTGAATTAATAGAAGCTGAGCTAGACCAAGTAATTTCTTGAAATGACTTAGTTGTTTGCGTCTAGATTCTAGGCTTTTTCTATTAATTGGTGGTAGTATTCCTTATCATGTTGAAACTTCTTATGAAGAAACTCAGCTTCTATGTATTAATAGTGAATTAGTACGTATTTTTTAGAATTAGATAATTGACTTGTTGATTAAGATTCTGAATCCTACCAGAGATTAGCTTTATATGACAGAGAGTATGGTGCAAATAATTCTTTCCTTTTTCTTGCTGGCCCACTAGCTCTCCATGGTTAGCAAAATGCAAATATCTGCAACATCAATTGTCGTTCTTCTTTTGCATTTATTACCTGAAATTTGCAATGGAACTGATAATCATCCATGTCCTCCAGCTTCCTATGGCAACATCCATAACTAAGCCACTCTTCCGACTCAAAGACGATCAAGCAAACTGCGGCGACATCAGGTACAATCTGAGCTGTGATAACAACCTCACTGTATTGTATTTGCATTATGGGAAATACTATGTGCACTTGTGCAGGCAATAAATTACAACAACTACACAATCTGTGTCGTGGATTCCGGTATCCAGAAGGATAATTGTCTTTTTTACCTTGTTATTTTCTAAATGATGCTAATTTCACACCAGAATGTCCATATAGTCCCTTCGGAGTCGGGTCTCATTCAACAGATATAGATAGCATTTTTGGGCCTAGCTCTTCTATTGAATCCTGAACTGTCAAAAGCAATACTATACTTGAACTACTCAAATTCAGTCAATTCTCTTCTTCATGTGGACACTGCTCCTTGCATAAGTGGTACCTATTCTTCAGACCATAAATAGAATTTTTATGTTGATGTTAGCAACCACGTAACGGTATCTGAGTTGATGGTATCTTACTTATCGTGTCGTGTTGAGTTACATAGACATTGACAAACAGATGGTCTATGAATTTAAGCTTTCATGGCTGCAAAGTTTCTGTAACGGTACACAAGACTAATTTAGCACATGTTACTTGGATATTGATTCCAACTAGCCTAACTAGCCTAACTGTACAATAGACCGTCATCGACCTCTTCTTACTCGTAAGGATTCAGTCCATATTGTTTTGATTTGTAAAACTTGCTAAGCTTGTGAAATATTGATTTTCTTTTTTTGGATGATTTAGGAGCTTGGACAGTTGTCCGCAGCTATGCCCAAGGTGAGGACTCTACCTAACCATCTTTGCTCTCCTTTTTTTTTTTTTTTGCTAAGTGTTTGTTCTTATTTTTTGACGTTTTACTCTTCAAGTTTAAGCTATTCCAAGGACAAAAGTTTTGACTGCGTTGAGAATTTATTCATTCCACGCCATCTCAAAGCTTATTATGGGTACAAAAACTAAGATACGTGTTCATCATCAAAATCAAACGAAACTCCAGGTAAAACAAGAAATGTCAAACTAAATGTCAAAATATAGTTCTTAATACCTTAGTTTCCACGAGTTTGTTGGTTGCTTATAAGGCCAACTAAATGTTAGACTAAATAGAACACAATTGACAACCTAACATGTCATCTAGGCCCTTGAAATTTTTTGTTTATCCAGTTGTAGTTGTTTTCTCATTCTATTTACTCAAACCTCTGACCTTTGGAGGGTTAGAAGCCTAACCACCAAGGCAGAGGAAGGAAGGACAGGTCTGTTTAATTGTAATTTCCCTCTCTTTTTACTTATCTGTGTAATTTCTTCTATTTGGTTAACAAATCTAAATTTTCTTGCAGCTTTCTTCACTGGTGTAAAGTATGGTAAGATCCTGCACTTCTCTCCTCAGTCTACTTTCCTTTCTCTTCATTTTCCCATCTATTTGTAAGTAGAGCTTCTATAAAATTGAATTTATTAACAGTTCTAATGTGGAGAAAAAGATGAAGATGATGCATACACAAAAACCAAACATGCATCAAAGCATTTCATTTAAGATGTCAATAATAAGTATGCTGTATACAACAATACTACTTGCATAGAATTTTTTCATACACTCCAGAAACTTTCTTATCAGACACTGGTAAACCAAGCATTATAATATCAATTTTTTTATCAGCATAAGAGAACTACATTATCAACATTTGATAAGAAAGATGAATGAATTTACAACAGCACGAGAGTTGTGTAAGTAGTATTTCTGAGAAATAGATAAGAATTTTAAATTATTGTACAATACTAACCATGACATAATATGTACATCCTTTGGAGATATAATCATACAGAACTGGAGCCAAGCTATCACTCTTCAACAGAACTAGGTCTGGATGGACCATTCGATATAATAGGCTTGTTAACACCGTGCTACATTGTTGTCAGATTTCTACTTGGAATCTTCATTTTTGATTGTGCTCTTGATCTACAAATGGAGAAGAAGGCATTTATCAATGTACAAAATCATTGAAAGTTTTCTTGAAGATAATAACAACCTAAATCCCATGAGGTACTATTACAAAGAAATAAAGAACATGACCAGTGGTTTCCAGATCAAGTTTGGTGAAGAGGGTTTTGGTTGTGTTTATAAAGGAAAGCTATGCAGTGGACCTTCGTAGCAATAAGAAAGGCAAGTCCAAAACTGATGGTGAAGATTTCATTAGTGAAGTTGCAACAATTGGAAGGATATACCATTTGAATGTGGTGAAACTTGTTGGATTTTATGTTGAGGGTTCAAAGCGAGCTCTTTTGTATGAATTCATGTCTAATGGGTCTCTGGATAAGTACATTTTTCCCAAAGATGGAAGTATTTCCTTAACTACTGAGAAAAAATATGAAATTTCTCTTAGTGTGGCTCGTGGGATTGATTACCTCCATCAGGGCTGTGACATGCAAATTCCGCATTTTGATATCAAGCCTCATAACATTCTTTTTGATGCAAACTTTGTTCCAAAGGTTTCAGACTTTGGACTTTCAAAGCTTTATCTGGTAGATGATACTATTGTCCTTTTGATAGCAGCAAGAGGAACACTTGGATACATGGCTCCATAGTTACTAGGATTGCGATACGTTCCGGGACGTAGTACGGGAATAGGGTACGGGGTACGCTACCTTGCTAAAATCATGGTATGATAGGGGTAGGCTTAGTTGGTTCGCTATTTCGGGACGTGGTACACTTGACGTACTTACTTGGGCCACTTTACCATATTTTGATGGTGTACTTCATATTAAATTCTACTAAATGAATAAAATACATAATATTTAATTTATGGTACAAGAAAGATAAGGGCCTACTAATTATTTAAATACATACATATATAAGGGAAATAAGTAATAATTGATATAAGCTGAAATTGTGATCATATTTTCTATTTTCTTGGTGAATAATCTTAAAATTTTGGGTCGTTAGTTTTAACGACCTGGATCACAAACAACAATGATTCTTATATACAAAAGAACCACGATCCCGGAATGAAATTCTGGGACACGGAACTCAGGAGGGTCAAGAGATCTCGGTAACTATGCATGGCTCCTGAGTTGTTTTGCAAAAATATTGGGGGAATCTCTTATAAGACAGATGTCTATAGTGTTGGAATGTTGTTGATGGAAATGACTAGCAGAAGGAAGAATTTCAGGCCTGGAGAGGTTTCAATCGAAGAGAATTTAAGCCAACTAGACTTTCCTATTTGGATTTACAATCAATTTAGCGAAGGAAATGACATAAGTTATTGGAGGATGTCACAGAGGAGGAAAAGAATGTAGCAAAGAGGATGATTATAGTTGCATTATGGTGTATACAGTTGGAGTCAAGAATGTAGCAAAGAGGATGATTATAGTTGCATTATGATGTATACAGTTGAAGCCAAGTGATTGTCCTTCAATGAAGGAAGTAGTAAATATGCTTGAAGGAGAAACTGAGAGCCTGGAAATCCAAAGCCATTTGTATATCCGCATGGAACGTCAGCACTGAATCGTGGACTCAACTCTGCCCAAACATCATCAAGTTACTGGACAGATGCAACTAGTGATTATGAGGAAATTACAACTGACCCTCCATCAGGGTATAGTTCATGAAGCGGTGGAGGAAGAGAGACTATATTCCAGCAAAGTAGTGGTACTTAATTAGTGATCCTTGTGCTGTAAGCTAACCCATTAAATTAGATTTGGACGATTATGACATTTGTATTCTGAGTTATTATCTGATTCTTTCATAGTACATGAATCTGTTATGCATGTATAAGAGAACTGAATTCATTTCCCTTTTATAAGCAAAACATTTACTTTTACATAGAGTAAACAGGCTACCCCTTCATACAAACAGATAGAAGATTGATCATACCTATACATGACAAACACAATTTTTATTACCGAACTAAAATTGTTGTATGGATAAAGATGGTGATAGGAGTGCAAGGCACTAATAATATTATTGCGGAAAAGGTGTATGGCAATGGGCAGGTAGTGCCTGGACCGGCCCTGACTCCAATCAATTCTAATTTATTATGAAATATGTTTTTTAAGCATAGAATAAATATTGCAAAATTCACTTTATACCCTAATACATTATATATTCTCAAGTGTTGACAAATAGGACCTAAGTATTTAGTTTTTCGGTCCAATTACAAGTTAATATAATGTAAAATAACTTTTTAATAATAAAAGTCAATTATTTAAAATATGAAGTATTAGTTATTTCACAAATTTAAAATATAAGAAATATATTTTACAATCTTAGAGTTGATGAGATGAGAGAAATGTAATAAATATATTTAGGAATCATTTAGTTTTACTGTTTTAATTTTATTTGGGCCACTTTGTTAATAAACTGATTATTTTATTTTCATTTTGATTTTAATATCTTTTCTTTAGTTTATTAATTTTTGGGGGATTTAGACTATAAAATAATCAACTATTAAAAGAAATCATTGTAACTCTTTTTGTCACTACAAGAGATTACACTATGTGCGTCGCAAATAAAGCTTCTTCTTACAGACGTTGATAACCAATAGTCTGCGCAGATGCAAATAACTATCTACGTCAACCTTTTTGTGTCTGGCATTTAAAAGTAGATTCTAGACACCAACAACTATTGACAAAATATCGGCATCTGAAGTACAGATAATGATAAACAGACTTACGTAATAGTATATGCACTTGCAGTACAAATACAAAAAATATAGATGCAAATACCTGATGGACATCTGTGTCTACAAACTAAATAAACAGATAATTAAAATGCAGGACGCGTAGTGGAAAATATTATATATTTTTTATTTTTTGATTGTTACCTACATCTACGAAATGCAGACACAATTGGGAAAGTAATTATTTTTTAAATATTTTATATTTTTTAATTTTTTAATTTATACCTATAAATACATATTCAAAAACATATTTTATATTTAAAATTAAATTTGTATATAAATAAAATATTTTTTATATCAAAGAGTACATCAATCTAAAAATCTTGAATCAAGTACACATATCCTCCCCGTGATATAGTTTATTCTCAAAATTTAACATGTATTTCATTTTTTTCAAAACCACCCCCCGTGCTTTGAATAAAATTGTTCCTTAATGGAATATGTTACATTTAACTTTTAAAACACCCACGTGAGTAACCGTTCTACGTTTTTTTCTACCCAAACTTTGAAATCTCCAATGTCTTTCCCAAAACTCAAATCCCTAAGTCCCCAAATCCTTACTTCTACACTCTCACTACAAGAAAATAATTTATAGGCTACGGCCAGTAGCCTTAGCAGATAAAACCATAACAGATAAGAATATACGCTACTGCCAAGTTTATGTGATACGGCCAACACCGTAGTGTATAAAGGGAAAAAATTTCTCGCTTTTTTTCATCATCCGCTACGGGCCAAATATTATCTACTACGGTTGGACCGTAGCAAATAAGTCAGTCCATTTAATTTTTTATATTATTATTATTAAAATGATTTGTTGCCTTTTTGCTACGGTGAGGTTGTAGCACATAAGTTGATCCAATTTTATTTTTTTATACTTAAAAAAAAATTATTTCTTTTCTACTACAGTCGTGGCCGTAGTTCCTATCTTGTGACCGTAGCATATATATTTATTTTGTTCTAAAAAAGATTTATAGAACAGTTCGCAAAATTCCAAAAGATAAAGACAGAGCGAAAGCTGGAGCTTCAATGTTTCAAACCTAATATGTGAGTGTCGATTTATATGTAATTCGTGGATTTCACAAAGGTCAGAGCTCAATCAATGTCTATGCCCTTTATTTTTCCTCAAAAGCTTTAGTCTTTGCTCTTAATTATTCTTCAATTTGTATTGGAACTTTATTTTGTCCAACTCACCGATCTCCTTCCCTTAACTTCAAATTTCAGACTTTGGAAATACCCAGCCCAAATATGATTTCTCTCCATCTCTGATTTATCATAAACCTTAGGCAACCTATACCCCAACTCTTGGAAAGGTGCTTGTGAAAGGTTAGAGCTTTGTTTTTGTTTTCGTTTATGATTTGTATCTCTATCTTTGTCTTTTTGTTTCTTTCAAACTTGCTGACTTGGGTTTATTTTTGTATTCTTTGCTTGAAAATTGGAAAATCAGATTTTTCCCATCGATATTGTCAAGGAAGTCTGAGATCTCCATTGGGTCTACACAAGGCTTTGATTCAAAATTGGTGAGCTGTTTTCCAAAAAGTTCCAATTTTTTTGGAAATTTGTTTTGCAGTCTTCTTAATTTGTTTAATTATTATTATTTTATTTTTTTTGGTTTGTTAGAAAAAATATTGTTTTGTTTGTAATTTTGTAGTTGCTGTCACAAAAGTTTTTGGTTTTTGTCGAGTGTTTGATTTTCTCACAACATTTTTCCCTTTTATGGGGCCTTAATTAGTTAGTAGCATATGTTCCTTTTTATTGATATCTGGGTGGTTGAAGAGTGGTCTTGTTCATCCACTTGACTATCTCAGTCAACTCTAGTCTTAGAACTTTCAATCAAAAATTTTGAATTGCTTTGTTTCTTTCTCTTTTTCTCTCTCCCTAGCTTTTGCTATTCACTTACCTAATACTATATGCTTGTTTGGGGTAAACTTGTTAATGACATTGCCAACATTATTTTGAGGCTTAATATATATATAGGATATTTTCACCTGCTATATGCATCCAAAACATGACATTAACATAGTACACCATATTGAACCTTTTTTTCTATGTGTTAAAAAGCTAGTGGAGAAACATCAAGGCCTTATATATAGGGTATATTCAGCTTTCACGTTCCAAAATTGCAAGGTAAGCCGTTATAATCTTAATTTGATGTTTTTGTTTTTTCCTATAGAATGATTGTTATTAAGTCGGTATTTGTTTGGAAAATAGACTTTAGGGAATAGGTATTTCTTAACAAATGAATTATATAATGTTTGATTTATTTATCAAAGTCTGAAATTAATATTTCTTTATTTATTTATTAATTAATTTTTCTAAATAAAAAATAGTGGTATCTTCGAAATTGTCAAATAAAATAGCTAAAATATTTTGTTTTCCAAGTTTGTCAAATAAATGACTATAATCAATTTCTTATCATCAAATTGTCATGTATATTTCATTTTTTTTCATTCTTTTATGAATGTTTTAACATAATATAATTCAAAATTTGTCCTTACCAGCATTATATTATACCATGACGTGGCTGCCATAGTGTTTATTGTTTATTTTTGCATGATAATATTGTAACAAGCAATTTGTTGTTGTAACCTTTTTTGGCAGATTACATGATATTCTTTTAGTAACATTAGCATATGCTTGGGCTTACTTATGTATAGAACAATATTATTATTGTTCGGAATTTATTATTGGTCAATAGATAGTAAACTTTTGAATTTATTAGATAGATTTTGTTATTATTATGGCTATAGTTAGAAATATTTACAAACTACCATTGTAAAAACTTTTGACATTTTGGTATTTCTGACAATCCCTTTATTTTCATCTAATTTTTGCTATTTTCGGTATGTTCATCATATTAGCTTGAATATTTTTCAAATCTGTTTGTATGAGTTCACTTTGACAATCTATAAATCTTAGATTTTGTTATAACATGTAACATCGACTTGGAGAATTTGTAGAATTAGTTTCTTTTTTGAAACAAATTGACTTATATTTTTTTTTTTTTTGAAAAGTAAACTAGATGATTACTATTTCTGAAAATTAATTAAATGATGATCTATGCTTGTCTGCACAAATGTAAACATGAATTATATTATGCTTATATCTATTTCTAGTTATTTTTAGGGTCTGAATATAGAAGTAATCTTCAAGGATCTATCTGCTCTTCATAGTTCTATACATCAAATCCATAATCTAAGCAGCTTCATACTTAGGTTAGATGTTGTTTGTTACATTAGTTTTTGATTTGTACATTATGCTAGTCTATGAGATGATAATCTCACCTACCGAATTGTTTCACATGAGAAGAAAAGTAAAATTCTATTAAATAATCAAACATCAAAATTCAATAGTCAACACTATATTTTTTTTATTTTTTTTGTGATCTTAATTTGAATTTTTTTTTCTTACCTTCATTTAAATTTAATAATTGTCTGCCTAGATGCTTAAATATTATTTTTCAGGATTAAGAGTCACAAGACTTTCTGTTTCTCTTCTTTATTGTTTGCTAAGTTTAAATCTTAGAGTTTGAAAGGTTCATCCCTTAGAAGGTGTTATTTGATAAACTCTGTAAAACAAGGCAAAAAAGGTCAAGTAACTTCAATGTAATAGAATCTCATGAAAAGAAGTATGTGTTTTATAGTTGTTGGAAATTGGCTTTTGTGAATGCAAAAGAACTTGAGAAATGAGTTTGTTCTTATAATAGAGAAAACCAATTTGAAGATTCATTTGTACTAAAGTACTAGTTGACTAGCTAGATCAACTCCTCCATTAATTAGGCAATACAGTGTTTTTTTTTTTTTAAAAACATGAAGATTCATATGGATGGTGTCATTGTTACTGTTGTTCACATTTCTTACTTGAATAACTTGTATTGAAACTATATATGTCTTTGATGAATTAGATTCTTCATTCATATACTTTCTTTCTTATGTTCACTTGAGATCAACTTATAGCACAAATTTTCAAAAACATGGACTTTGATCGTAGTTGGATGGATTGTCCGCATGCTATTCGTGGGTCTTTAACAGCTAAATTTTTATCTGGAGTTGAAACTTTTCTTGAATTTGCATTTCGACACCCTTCATGTGTGTATTTAGGATAAATAAGGTGTCCTTGTAAACTTTGTAATAATACAAAGTTTTTAGGAAGAGATGTTGTTACCCTGCACTTGTATAAAAAAGGTTTTACCAAGAACTATAAGAAATGGACCTTGCATGGTGATAGTTCGGTTAATCATATGCATGTTGATGATATAGTAGAAGGTTTTGGAGAAACTATTAGAATGGGAGACATGGTAATGGATGCTGCTGGGTCATCTTTCAATTGGGACACAGAATATCCAAATCCTGATGCTGCGAAGTTCTTAGAGTTGACAGCCGCCGATGAACTCTTGTGGAAGGGTTGCAAGGTTCACACTAAGCTTTTTGCCGTCACACAATTATTGAATTGTAAATCCGATTTTAACATTTCTGAAAACTGTTATGATCTGTTGATGTCAATAATTAAATCCATGTTACCGGATGGGGATAAGTTACCATCAAATTTTTATAAGGCCAAGAAGACGGTGAAATAATTAGGTCTTGGATATAAGAAGATAGATGCATGTCCAAATGATTGTATTTTGTACTACAATGAAGACAAAGATAGGACAGAATGCAATATTTGTGGTTGTCCCCGATTTAAACCCAAAAAAAATGATAATCACCCAAATATAACAGAGAAGGTATTGCATTACTTACCAATTATACCAAGACTTCAAAGACTTTACATGATATAGAGCACTGCTAGACAAATGAGATGGCATAAGGTCGGTATTCGTGAGAATGAAAACATGATTGTCCATCCATTCGACGTTAAGGCATGGAAACATTTTAATAACATTTTCCCAGAAAGGGCAGATGAAATCCGAAATGTTCGATTAGGTCTTTCGTCTGATGGTTTCACTCCATTTAGTAATTCAGCCATAATTATCCCATTTTATCTTAGAAAAATTAGGAGAAAGTATGTTATTAATGGTATACTTAATTTCAAATGACTTAGTTTCAACCATTTTTCTTAAATCATTCTTATTTTTTTGGATATGTGAGTTTGCAATTCTTTGTTGAGTACTATATCATGTTAGATAGTTTTGCAAATTATAATCTTACCTTATAAGTTAAATGCTTATATTGATTTTACAGGATTTGCCCACTTCATCGTCAGCAAATGTTAATTCGCAATCCGAGGAACCAAATGATGATGCTCATCTCGATGATACTTGATGTGTAAGCATGCTTAGGATATTTTCTTAGGGATAATATTCTCTTTTAGATATATATTTGTGAATATTTTGCTAAGATTATCTATATATTTTAGATGCTTTGCTAAGATTATCTAAGCATTTTTTATATTTTGAATTTATAAGATTGAATATATGTAGACATATTGATATATTTTGAATACATATTTTGGATGTTGATGATGTGTAGGCCTAGACAAATTGGTGAATGAACAGCAGGTTTGAATGTAAAAAAAATGGGCAGGTTTTGAAAATAAAATAAAATACATATATATATATATATATATGGAAAATATATCAAACTATCTGCTACGGCTAAACCTCATCTATTATGGCTAGCCGTAGTAGAAAAGTTGGCGCCAAATCAGTAAAAGCTACGGTCAAATACTACGGCTAGCTGTAGTAGAAAAGTTGGCGCCAAACGATTAAATGTTTTGGTTAATCACTTATCTGCTACAGCTAGAGTCATAGCCAATAATTTGGCGCCAAAAACCGCCGAATCTATTTTCTATGGCCAACCGTAGCCGATGGTCAAAAAATTTTAAATAGGCTCATTATTAGATACGGCCATAGGGCATAGCAAAAAATGTATTGGCCGTAACGGATAATATTATATGCTACGGTTAAATATACTCGTCAACGAAAACGTTTATCAGCCACGCCATTATTGTTTACGGTCTTTGCTGCAATGGCTGCCATAGTGAATGGTATCTGCTACGGTTTATTGGTTATTTACTACGGTTATTAGCCATAATAGAAAAGTGATTTCCTTGTAGTGTCTGTCTATGTCTTTCTCACACAAACATGGTTGTTTTGATTCAATTATTATATGTAACTGCAACCCCTGCCATTTAGAAAATAATCAAGAAAGTTTTTGAGCTTTAAATTGAGAAGTTGTATTACTGATCCACCAAATTAACAATTTGTTAATGATTAAATCTAAAAGACCAAGATATATAAATGAAACATATTAGCCCAAGTATGTCGGATAAGATGTGTTCTACATAGGTTATCTAAAGATCGATATTGGTTTTAAAAATGTTAGTGTATTTACTAGTTACAATCTTTTCACATTTGTTGCAGAGATATTGTAGTTATGAAGGAAAGACTTGCATTAAGGAGACGTAACTTGGATGCAAGGCATTTTGGTTCCAAGGCATTTTGGTTCCATTATTCTATCATAAAGACTTGTAGATTGAAATGTGCAAGATTGACCAAGCACACCATACTCAACTTCCTTTCAATGTCGGTGGATAAAGATTCTTTTTCCATTGCAATGACTGATTTAGACATGAAAGGGTAAAAATTTCGTTACTTTTATCTTCTCTGTCAGCAACTCTAATCCATCCAGCAAAAAGAATCAGTGGAAGCAATTTAGGATTTAGGGATTTGAGGTTTGGGGAAGAAATTGGAGATTTTAGAGTTTGAAAGAAAAATAATGCAAGTTGGGGCAATGGTCTACTCACGTGCATGGCACATGAGTGTTTTAAAAGTAAAATGTAACAAATTCGGTCAAGGGATAGTTTATCCAAAGCACAAGGGGTAGTTTTGGACAAAATGAAACACATTTTAAATTTTGGAAAGCTATACTACAAGGGGGTTATGTGTACTTTTCTCAAAAATCTTTTCCTAACCTTAAATTTTCATTATCTTAACCTTTCTCGTCATCTTGCTAACTGAAGTGTGAAAGTCTGAATGTAGGAAGTGTAACCTGAAATAATTTAAATAAGTATGTTATAAGTTATACTTAACTTGATATACATTTAAGTTAAAACTTAAGAGAACTTTAATTAACTTAACCGGTTTGCCCCCTCGAACCTTATTTTGCAAATCTTTTACTTTGAAACTCTAATTTGGCTATAAAATTCTAATTATTGATCTAAATGACATTCTGTTTCTTCTTACAAGTCTTATCTACCCATGGTCGTGTCGGTACTCTCGAAATCCGAAAAGACTTAAATTTGACCATTTTGCCCCCGAACTTAATTATGCTAAACTTTTTCTTTGAAACTTTAAGTTAGGTATAAAATCCAAACCGTTGATCCAAATGACATTTCATTTCTTCCTACGTGTCTTCTTTGTCTTCATGGTCATGCTAATACTCCAGGAATCTCGAAAGAACTTGTAAATGACCATTCCTCCCACACTAATTTTGCAAGGCTTTTTCTTTGAAACTTTAATTTATGCATAAAATCCTAACCTTTAATCCAAATAGAACTTAGTTTCTTTCTACAAGTCTTATGTGTCCCCATGGTCATACTAGAACTCCTCGAATCCTAAAAGGACTTTAACTTTATCATTTTGCCCCTAAACCTAATTTCTCTAAGCTTTTGCTTTGAAACTCTAAGTTGGACATAAAATTCAAATTGTTGATCTAAATGGCATTTCGTTTCTACCAATATGTTTCGTTTCTACCAATATGTCTTATTCGTCTTCACAACCATGTTGGTATTCTTGAAATCCCAGAAGAACTTGTAAATGACCATTTTCCCCTACCTCCCGAACCCAATTTTGTAAGGTTTTTGCTTTGAAACTCTAACTTCGCATAAAATCCTAACTGTTGATTGAAATGGCATTTTATTTTTTCTTACAGGTCTTATTCGTCCCAATGATTGTGTTAGTACTCCCAGAATCCCAAAAAGATTTGAACTTGACCCATTTTTCCCCTGAACCTAATTTTGCAAAGCTGTTACTTCAAAACTCTAACATGGGCATAAAATCCTAGCTATTGATCCAAATGACATTTTTTTCTCCATATAAGTCTTATTCGTTCACATGGTCATGTCAGTATTCTCGGCATTCCAAAAGGACTTGTACATGACTGTTTTGCCTCCCAAACCTAATTTTTCAAACCTTTTACTTTGAAACTCTAACTTGGGCATAAAATCTTACTCGTTGATACAAATGATATTTCGTTTCTTCCTACATGGTCATGTCGGTATCCCGGAATCCGAAAATGACATATAAATGAGCGTTTTTCCCATGAACCCTATTTTGCAAAGCTTTTGTTTTGAAACTCTAACATGGGCATAAAATCGAAACCGTTGATCCAAATAGCTTTTTGTTTCTTCCTACAGATCTTATTCATCCTTAAAGTTGAGTCAGTACTCCCATAATCCCTAAAGGACTTGTAAATGACCATTTGCCCCCACCTTCCACCCCCCTCCCCCTAAACCCCATTTTTGAAAGTTTTTGCTTTGAAACTCAACTTAGGCATAAAATATTAACCGTTGATCCAAATGAAATTCTATTGCTTCTTACAAGTCTTATTTGACATTATGGATGCTTTGGTATGGTCGTATCGTTCTAAAGATTTGTAAATGAGTGTTTTACGCCCCAAGCACTAAAAAGGCTAAGTTTTACACACATGACACATTAACTTGCATAGTTTTTCCATTGGTTGTCCAAATGACGTTTTGTTTCTTCTTACAAGTCTAATTTGACACTATAGAAACTGCTTATATAGTCACTTCATCCTACTAATTTGTAATAACCATTTTACCCTCAAACCTTATAAAAGGCTAAGTTTTACACACACAACACATTAACTTGCATAGTTTTTTCATCGGCCGTCTAAATGACATTTTGTTTTTTCCTACAAGTCTTATTTGACACTATGAATGCTGCAGTATAGTCGTCTCATAATAAAGATATGTAAATGAAAATTTTTCCCTCCAAACCCCATTTTGTAAAGCTTTTGCTTTGAAACTTTAAGTTAAAGCATAAAATCCTAACTCTTAATCCAAATAAATATAAATTAAAAGAAAATATACCTTAGATAGTTAAGGTGGTGATGTCATCGATGCTAGTGTCGTCGGAGATGGTGGTTGTACCTCAACTCTAGCAAGCTCTCTCCTAACAAAATCTTGCAAAAAAACTCCATCTACTATAGTGTGAATCCCAGAGGAAATGGAGATGCGACAGAAGATGTCCGGTGCTAGAAGTTATGGAGCTGGACCCAACTTCTTCGAGTACTTGTTGGGAGTTGATACAGCCACCAAAACTGTAGATCATGCCTTTCTTCTTGCCACCCAAACAAAGCAGGGTCACTCACGTGGGGGCTAGGCTAGTGTATTGGTGCTAGATGAGCGGTAGATTGTTCGGACTCTGCCTTTGAAGCTTTAAACTTCTCTTGTAAATGAAAAAAGGTTAGCTTTGCAAATATTTAAACATATAAATATAATAACGAAAAACAGTTATGTAAAACTATGTAAAAATAAAATAAAAAAATCAGCTAACATTGAGGGTCTTTGATTTCATGTCAACGAAATCACCAAGTCTTCCTCTTGTGAGTATGACTAAAAACTGTTAGGAAAATTAGACACAATGCATCACATGCATATGCAACAAAATAATTAAAATTTTCCTAAACAAGACCAGTAGGAAAATCAAAGAATCATACAATTAAAAGCATAAGTTTAATTACTAACCTTTGAAACTTTCCTTGAATCAGCTAGTTAGATTATTTAGCAAGAATGCTAAGAGTTCCTTCTCGGTTTCTCAAACTGACACTCCTAATCAAACATACAAATCAGATCAATGTATTAGTAGCTACTCGAGTATATAGCCTCTAATGTTATAGTGCACAAAATTAACCAGATTAAAACCTTAAGAAAAGTTCACAAACCTTTCTATACTATTGCAGGATGTTGATTCAACCCTTAAGAGGCGTGCTAGGTTAATCTTGAAGCAAGGACACCTTTGCTTCAAGCTATGGATTTCGAGTATAGAGTTTTGTTTGACCAAGAACTCTTCTTTTCTCAAAACCCTAGTGGCCAAAATTGCACTTTCACTCTATTGTGAGTTCACCCTTGGCCGAAATCCCTTATTGTTATGCATATATAGGGGTGGCTAAGGTTTATGCAATTGGATCCATTGTGTTAGACTCCAACTAAGCCCAAAGCCAAAACCCCTTAGTAACCCATAATCATATTAGGATTGCTAGTAGACCTTTTAGACTCCTAGTAACTCAAATCCATTTAGGATTCTCACTAGGCCTTTTTCTTGACTTTCAAGAAAACTAGTCTTGCCACAAATATATGTTACAAATTTGTTAGTATTGGTATCCAGGAGTCAATCAATAATTAGTTGTAACGACACGTTAATTTGTATTTAATGCATAACATTATATAATTTAGGCATTCTTTAATTATGAGTTTAAATGAGATTTATTATATCCATGTAATTAAGTCCCTAGAGTAATAAATGTGTATGCATAACTATGAAGTTGATCATAATTGTGAGATATGACATACATGTTGTATTATTTTGAATCATTCCTAGTCAATGAATCATCAAGAATAGGAATATTGATCATTCTTCCAAGCTTGTGATGAATGATTGTTTGAACTTACCACAGGTCAATTGCAGTGAATTATGTACTACAAGTATTAATTTTTATTGAAATATGTTAATTTTGTGTGAATAGGGCCATTTATGAAAAAGTTGTCATGTTTCTTGGGTATAGGTTTTTTAAACCAAACAGGGTAATTGGAAAATATTTTTATTTTCTAGATAATTTATGGCATAACCAAACACAGACAAAGTTTTTATTTGAGAAATGATTGCCTAGGAATAAGATATCTAGGAAACATATGTCACATGGGTATTTGTTATGACCTAAAAACAAATAGCCCTTTAATATAACTGAGTGTCATTTAATTTTTTTTTTCTTACTCATTATAATGTAACATACTAATATTTACAATTTTTGCAAGGTTCATTGTAATTTTTTTCTAAACTTTTTAAGATTTTTATAATACTACTTACTATGTTAACTAACAGAATGAATTTGTAAATTAAAATTTGCATACTTTTCTCATATACCCATTTATTAAAAATTAAAAAGTATTATTAATTTAGAAAATATTTTAAATTTTTTTTGTAAAGAGCTATAGTGAACCCAACAAATTGGAGTAACAAAGAAAAGAAAAGAAAAATAATAATAATCAACTATTTTTACTTAGAATTAGTAATGGCAATTTTTTGGGTACAGACCCGTACCTGACCCTGCCAGGCCGGAATGGGCATTAATCATACCTGATTGAGTCTCAAAATGGGTAGAATGAGCGGGCATGGGTATTTAAATTTTGTACCCACCTAGGCCCGAGAGACGGGGTGCCCGAACTATTCTCTCCTCTCTCAATCATCAAACCCTATATCTTCCATTCTTTCACGTTGTTCTCTCTTCTCTCTCAATCATCAAACCACGATGACAACACTGCAAAGCTGCCTTCCATGGATACACATTGGTGAAGACCCCCTCTCTTCCTCATCGTCACCATCAGAGGTTTTTTACTACCGGTATAATCTTTTTTTTCTCTTTATTCTTCCCCTCTTATTTCTCTTAAATCTACATGAACCCACTTCAAAAATGCCTCCATGGATTCTCACAAGAAGAGGTTTATTCCCTTTTTAACATTTGACTTATTTATTTGTTAATTTGTTTTGATTTTGAGATCTGGTTTTGTTGAGTTAACAAATACTTTCTCTCTCTCTCTCTTTTATGTCTGAACAATGATATAGATCAGAAAGACTAATTTTTTCAGCAAAATTATTTAGAATTTGATGATTCCATGGCCGAAAAATATCGATCTTTTGAAAATATTCATTTTCCATTCAATTATTTTACTTGAAAAATAGGCCTATGTTCTATACATATATTAAAAAAAGAAAAAAAAAAAAAAAGAGTGCAAATGAAAAATATGTTTTTTTTTTTTTTTTTCTTCTTTTTGTATTCTAATTTTTTGATGAGTTCTATTTAAGAGTGCAAATGATGTGGAAAACTAATAATTTCTTCACTTTGAACTGATTAGATAGCACATCATATCCATTTCATAAAATTTTCTTTTGTTTGAGTTTTTTCAATTTCCTTATTTCTAAGTTTTGTGGGTAGTAGACTAGGAGACTGATTAAGTCATGGGACCCAATGTGAATGCCCTTATTAGTGCTAATCAGCAATTGGATATACCTAAAACTTTGATGATAAAGAACCATTATTGATGCAATTGACGAGTATATTGTAGGGAAACTAAAAGAATATGATGGGAAGAAGTTGGTTTCTGCTACAAAGAGGAAAAGAATGACAACTTTGTGAAGGATCTGGTACTGCTTCTCTTTAAGACAGCTCTGTTAACTTATGGGTTTAGCCTTAATGATCTAAACACCTTTGCTGCTAGAATTCACAGGATGCTGAAACTTGGTCTCAGCATTGATGACGAAGAGACTTGTGGTGATGATGCTAACATGCCTCCAATGGAAGAGGATGGTGCCGAGGAGAGCAAGATGGAGGAAATTGACTGAGGGGCAACAACTATTTTTCTATCTGCTTGTTGCTTTTAAATAATGTCAGTTGGGGGTACTTGGCGGTGTTTTTTCGTAACATGCTCTGTAAGTTCCAAGTTTCTAGTCATCTTTTCTTTTCGTTTTCTTTCTTTTGGGTTTGGAATCCTGTAAAGTTTTTTGTGGATTGGCATTAAAAATTTGTGATTACTTAAATGGAAAATGGGTCGGGTTCATGTGTTCGGGTTTGGGCTTAGGTAGCCCAATCTAAAACGAGCATAAATTCGGGTTTTAAAATGGGTTTGGGTTTATGATAGGGTCGGGTATGACCTGACCCATTGCCATCCCTACTTATCTAGTAGTGTTGTTGATGTAATTCATCCGTACTAAGTTGTTTCAATTTTCTAATTTCGAAATTAATTTTGCTTAGACTATTCTATCAAACTTAATAATTGAACTTTTGGTCCTATTATAAGAAACAATGAAATTTTATTAATTATTTAAAATTTATAGTACAATATGGAAGATATCCACAACAATTGACAGAAACTCCTCAAATTAATCAAAAATTATATCTTAATTCAACTATTACAATTTAATTGATCAATATAAATTTTCATAAATTTTAGGTTCCAACACCTCCCTCTTATCCAATTGAATTAATATCTCATTGGCTATTATACATAAGTTTTACTTGTAGTAATTGATAATCATGTGAAAACTCATACATAAATTGGAACAAATTTAGGATGATCAATCCATGAGTTTTTTGTGATTCCTCTTTATTAGAAAACTGCATGAATTTTCATATTAAAACATTTGGTCTGATACAAGAAAAAAAATCATCATATAATTATAGAGATTATGATTATCTCTTCAAGTTTTTCATTATCAATTGCTACTAAAATCAACAAATATTATCTTGAGATATTGGATTAAACTAAAAAAAGTTGTGAAAGATGTGCGTCACTGTATACCGACATAAACTTTGTACCCAAAGACTCCACTATTTAATGAGGGTTGTGATATGCAGTGATATGCAAATAACCAAAATTTTATGGGTAAATGAAAATACACAACCAAAATTTTATGGGTAAACGAAAATGGAGCATGTCTAAGGTGTTCAGTCAATTCTATTTACTTTTATTTGTTTTCATCTATTTACTTTTATATTTTTTTTATTTTCACTCATTTTAATTTTTTCTTTCTTTCTCTCAATCTGGACACTTTTACCCTTACAAATGAATGGATCGACTTTCCTCATGCTCCTATGAATGTCTTAGGTCTTATATGGGATTCATTTGTGATCCTTATTATCAAGTAGATATAGAAACTGGTGCGATTAATATAAGTTAGATGTATACTTAGAGTTGTTTGAATTTAGGAATTTGAAGTTAATCATAAATTATGTCTTCTCATCCGATGCCGGAACAATGGAATAGGTTGGTTGACTCGCGTCCAAGGGGATTTGTTGTACTATTTTATGCCTTTACGATGTTGTCTATGAAGCTGTATTTTTTGGGTTCTTGAAGAATTTTGTGTGTCTGATCTTTCCAAATTATATAATAATAATCAATGACATGCTATTGATTTTCTTGTACATTCAAGCCATGAACCAGTATTCATGGATTTTTTTGAAACATCATGTGAATCTTTGTGAATATCTCAATTAATTGAACCAACTTGTCGTATTCTCTTCGTCTCAAAGTCTGGGAACTCGAAATGTACTGGAATAATTGAAACGACATGGTAGTTACTGTATGAGATGACATCAACGCGAATTGCAATTGCTAGCTTTTCGTCTACATGATCCGGATATTGTGTATTTGAAATATGAAGAAAGCATTTTATTTTTTTTCTGCAATATGCGAAACAGAGTTTGAGGAGTTAGATAAAGTTAACGGAGATAATTATTATCAGAAAGTCATCGGTTGCATTTATCAATGTATTGGTGTTGGTGGTTCATCGTTCTCACTCTGTTCGATCGTGAGGCTATTAATTAATACTATGATCAATAACTAATACCCTCACGATAGAATAGAGCGAGCATGATGATGTAAACAAAGGTGAGCTTCTATAATAGGTAGATTGTCCATTATATTTCTTTTTCTTTTATCTTAATCTCGAACTCTTTTCCTTGATTTGGATAATATTTATATGTACTGCTTTGTTGAGTTAAAGAAATTCTTGTTATATATATATATATATATATATATAAACTATGCCATTTTGATTAATTGAAGTGGTAAAAAGTTTCAAGAACTTGGAAAAACATTACTTGAATAAGAATAATATTAATGAAGACGATCTTGAATTTTTATTTTTTAAAATTTCTTTATTGAAAATATTTGAGCATCAGGATAGAACCGATCCTTAGCTTGCCAACCCTGAAATTACAATTATTCTATAAAATGGAATAAAAAAGTTGTATCTGTAGTAGTATATGATAAACAAGAGACAACTTTGCATAAATTAATATTATTAGGCGTCACCTTCTAATTATGATCACCAGCGTAACACCATATTTCGACAAAACTCACCAATCTAAATATTTTTGTTTAGAAAAATATAATATAAAAACTTAGTACTTGGAGAATAAATGGCAAAGAATTTAAACTGAAAGTAACAATGAAGTAGTGGTGCTTATAAACCTTTGCTCGTTGTACCAAATTAAATGTTGGTGATAAGTATATATTATGTTATACTAATTGCATTGCCACATAATAACAAAATTAACCATCCTCAGATATTGGAGAACTTTTTATCTAAAGCACACCGGTGCCAATTTAATTCTTTATCAAAAATATGAACAACATTTTGTGCCTTATATATAGGATGGTGCTATGTGCATTACTTAATATTGTTAGGTAGACTATAAATAAAAAGATATAGTGATTTTATTTTTGTCTTCTAGTACATTTTGTAGTACACCTAACAAAATTTGTAATCTACATAACAATACCCTATATATATTATATATTCATTAAATAAGATAATAATAAATAATTTAATTCATTTTCTCGTTTAATATAGTTGTTCAATAATTATTCGGGTATTAATTCTCGAGTTTCGATATGATTTGGATGTTTAACATTCACATTGAAACATTAAAGAGCCTACATTCGGCCTCAAACTCACTGTCCAGTTTACTGTATATTTTTTTTTTATTTGTAGATATTTAAAAGCACTACTTCTAGCTTTTGTTCTAAGATGATTTTTTTGTCAAACAAATGAATTTATCGAAGCACATTATGTTTTTTGTTCTCGTACGCAACACTCATGTACTTGGAATGTGTACTCTTAATAGAGTAATCATTTAGTTGCCTTAAGAAACTTCTAAATTTATTGTTCACTTTTAATTCAACAAATTATGCTGCCTTATTTAATTGTCTTAAGGAGATATATTACAATGAATTATCTGTTCACTTACAATAAGATTATATACATTTACAACTTAAAAGTTTTCTCTAAACCATCTTTCGTGGAATAAATTTCATCCCTTTGAAAAAGAAGAAAAAAATAAATTAAAAAAGAGTCCAATCTATATATATGATCAAATATTACAAGCCAAAATTCTCTATTTGTTTCATACACTACAAGAAATGACATTATCTATGTCTGTCAAATGCAAAAGGTATCATTGTAGACACAGTTAATCATCTACATCTACTTTCAGACGCAGAAAAACAAACGTATTAATCCTAACCTCAGATATTACTTTTTTGTGTTTGCGCAAACACAAACTTTATCTGCTTATGTTTTGCGTCTGTTAAGTAGAAGCAATATATATATGCTACTAATTGTTTACCACATCTTTGCATCAGGAATCCAGCTGTTGAAACCCAGACGCATATATAACTGTGTTTTCTATTGAAACGCATAAAATCATATATAATTTTTTATTATTATTATTTACACCTACGTCTGCCTTTCGCAGATGCAAATAATCTTAATGCAGACACAAATGAAAAAATAATTTAATCTTTTTATTTAATTTTTAATTTATTTGTATACATGTAAATACTTGTATAAAAGTATATTTTATATTTAAATTCTAAATTTTATATAAGTAAACAATATTATACAAAAATCATCATAACATTAATATTATTTACAAATATTGTAGAAAAAACTATCTCATAATCCTAAGTTTTCATCGTCTTGAGCTTGCTCATCATCCTGACTGAGGTGCGAAGGCACAGATATAGAAGGTGTGACATGAAATAATCAAAATAAATAAGTTATAAGTAATTATAATTAACTTAACTTAATATGCATAAAAGTTAAAATTCTAACTTAGACAAATTAAGCAAAATTTTCAAAACTTAAGTCTTGAAGCTGTAACATTGGCCTAATATCCTAACTATTGATCCAAATGACATTCAGTTTCTTCTGACAAGTGTTATTCATCCCCACAATCATGCCGATACTCTCGGAATCTTATACGAATTTGTATTTGACCATTCTCCCTTTCCCGAAACCTAAAGTTACAAAGTTTTTTCCTTGTAACTGTAACATTGGCCTAATATCTTAACTATTGATTCAAATTACATTCTGTTTCTTCCTACAAGCCTTATTCATCCCCAAAGTCATGCTCACACTCCCGAAATCTAAGATGGACTTGTACTTGATTGTTTTGCCGCTCGAACCTAGAGTTATAAAGCTTTTTCCTTATTGTAACATTAGCCTAATATCCTAACCATTGATCCAAATGGAATTATGTTTCATCCTACAGGTCTTATTCATCCCCACAATTATGTTAATACTCCTAAAATCCAAAACAGATTTATATTTAACCGTTTTGTCCCCGAACCCAGAGTTACAAAGCTTTTGTCTTGAAAATGTAACATTAGCCTAATATCCTAATCGTTGATCCAAATTGTATTATGTTTCTTTTTATAGGCCTTAATCGCCCCCACAATCATTTTGGTACTCTCGGAATCCAATACAAAGTTGTATTTGACCGTTTTGCCACGAGCCTAAAGTTACAAAGCTTTTTCCTTAAAATTGTAACATTGAACTAATATCATAACCGCTAATCCAAATGGCATTATGTTTCTTTCTACAAGTCTTATTCATCCCTACAGTCATTTTGATACTCCTGAATCCCAAAATGGACATGCATTTGATCATGTTATCCCCAGAACCCAGAGTTATAAAGCTTTTACTTTGAAATTGTAACATTGGCCTAATATCTTAACCGTTAATCCAAATTGCATTTCGTTTCTTCCTACAAGTATTATTCGTCCCCACTATCATGCTAGTACTCTTAAAATCCAAATTGTATTTGTATTTGATCGTTTTACCCCCCAAACCTAGAGTTACAAAGGTTTTGCCTTGAAACTGTAACATTGGTTAATATCCTAACCATTGATCCAAATGACATTCCATTTCTTCTAAATTGGCTTCAGAATAAAGTCTCAAAATGCAATTGGCAATATCCTCTGCATGAACACATGATAATCATAACTCTTCATATCATAAACTTTGCATTCTTTTATGTTTACACAACAAGACGAGTTAGAGGCATAACTATCAGGGAACTTCACATCATTCTTGATCCACTTACAAGTCAACCTCTTATCATCTTAATTTGCTCAGAGTGTAGGTTGCTTTAAGCTTAAAGAATATTCCATTAACCTCACGTAACTCCAATTTTGGTTGATGACATATCTCTTTTAAATCTTAACTGGCTAGTGGAGTGTCCTTGCTTTTACTTTTAAAATCCATGACAGTGTTGAAAATACTATCAAATACATTCTTCTCAATATGCATGATGCATATGTTATGGTTCAGTAGATTGGTAGACCAATACGGAAACTCTCAGAATATACTCATCCTCACTCAATTATAATCCATTTCATCTGTTGAAATATCAAATGATCTAACCTGGAAAAAACCTCATTGTTGGCAATCTGGGAGGCAGTGAGCTTTTCCAAATGGTGTTCTTTCAAAAATTATTTTTTTGCTTTCGAAATGGATGATTCTCAGGCAATAATTTACTATGGCAATTAAACCAACATTATTTTCTACTATTCTTTAGTGTGAAAGATTTGTACATTCCATACATTTAAAACATAACAGTGTACCATATATACTCCACCCAGAAGTCATTCTGTAAGCAAGAAAATCATGAACCTTCCATAAAAGAGTAGCTCTAATAATAAAGTTTTGCTTCAAAAACTTATCAGAAGTCAAGAAGCCATCTCTCCAAAGTATTCTCAACTCATCTATTAAAGGACTGAGATAGACATCAAAATTCTTGTCGGGATGGTGCAGACCAGGAATTAGTAAAGTCAAGAAAAAGTTATGTTGCTTTATGCACATGCCTGGTGAAAGGTTATAAAAAGTGACAAGCACTGGCCAACATGAATATTGCTATACTGAATTACCAAATTGAGTGAATCTATCTGTTGAGATCCCAAGTCTTACATTTCTTATTTCTTGTGACCATGATAGATGGACTTCGTTAAAGTGCTTCCACGCCTCCTCATCAGACAGATGTATCATCAAGTCATGTTTTTCTTGTTTACCTTCCTTATGTCATCTCGTGTCTTTTGCAGTGACCTTAGACATATAAAGTCTCTATAATATCTTCAAAATTAGCAACTATCGCAATACCTTATGAGGTATGTTCTTTTTACCACCTTCCTTGAAACATGGTTCTTTATGAACATCACAAATAGTCATGTACTCATTCTCATCATAATACAACTTGCACTGATTATGAAAAATATCAATCTTGTCATATCCAAGTCTTTATTCCTCCACCAACTTCCTAGACTCATAAAATAATCCAAGTAACTTACTGTTTTTAGGTAGAATACCCATAATGATTTGGACAAATCTATTGTAATAATCCTCCACGACATTGAATTATGACTTGCAATTCAATAGTTGAGTCATGGTTGAAATGATGGTTTCTTCACACCCTGCCCATACCAGATCATTTGTAATTGCCAACATCTCATAAAACTTTAAAGCTTCCGGATTAAGATTCTTTGGGTCCTAATTATAATTTGGGCTTAGTGAGTCCAATATCATTTTTGTCATCCGGTTCGTATCAGGTGGGATTTCATCTTCAACAATATTTGATAGTCTACCTTCCGAATACTCCACAGTCCCAATATTACTATGTCGACCCCTCACAATGTAGACTCCATTTTCTATATGTTGCAGCAAAATCCTCTTATAGAGGTGAAGAGTTACTTCTTCTCTAGTAAGAAATTTATTATTATCACAGATTTTGTAGAGACACCAATTTTTTGTCAAATGTATAACCAGTACTGGTAAAGGCATAGCCAATAATTTCTTTACCCCCTTCCATAAATTCATTTGACACGGCATGATTTACCAACACAATTGTACATCTAACTTCTATCAACATACATTATCTCTGCATTGGTCAAATAACATTTCAATTCAATTAATTATAATGAATGAACAAATTATTAGTATATGCTCTCTATCATCTTTAATGCATCCTAAAGGTTGGTTCTTTAAGGAAAACTACACTTCTTTTTTAATATATTTTTTAACCCAAACTTCACTAGGACCTAGGTTAACCCTTAAATTTTATTTAAAAAGTAAACAAAATAAATAGAAAAACTACACTCATTCCAATGTTATGCTTAATCGTTTTGTCCCTACTAGGTGAAATTCAGATGCATTTTGCTATGGTCTCCTAAGCACACGATATAGACAAGCGAATATCACTATGTTTATGTATGTGCCTGGAGAATATAGAGAAACACAGCTGGACTTTCAACCAAATAGACAAAAATTAAGCATATCACCTTAACAAATGGTTCGCTTTCCTAAACTATTCACTTAACTTGGACAATTCAAAAATAATTTTGAATGAAATTAATATAGATTCTTTATGTCAGAAGAACAAATATTAGTTCATTTAAAATGATTCTCAAATAGGTTTATAAGAAAATATGATATGCAATACGTATTTAACATATATAGATGTCATTATGAATTATGATATTAATGAACAAACATATATTAGCACACAAAGTTATGAAACTTAAATAGAAGAAGAGAAATTGAAAATTTACTCTGTCAATGGGGCAATTATATATAATACCATCCATGAAACTGTTCCCTTGGCTTTTGATTTCACGTATGATGCTTCCATCATAATCCCAAGGATAATAACCTCTGGGTATTCTTTTCTTTGAATTATTATTATTATTTTTTATTAGGAGACTTGGAGGGACAATCACGAATCCTGTAACCTATAACCACATTTGTAGCATTTACTCACTTGTATTATCTCCAAGATTATTGCAAATAATGCAATTAAGTAGATGCTAAAAATGTGGTTGCATATGTCACTAGATTCATAATTGCCCCATTAAGTCTCCTAATAAAAAATTTCAAATTTAAATAATTGACTACCCAAAGCTAGGAACAACAAGAATATGCAATATAATTGAAATACGAAATAAGCATTCCTATGAATGCATTGAAATATGTAATAAGCCTTCCTGTCAATACATATTTGGGTCATGGTAATAATTAAAGGTAAGAATTATTTATAAGAGCATAACAATAATATATTACCTATATAAATTGCTAAAATAATTTGTTCAAAGTTCAGCTAACTAGGATGTTATCTTAGTGTTATTTGAATTGTTGTGTGCCTATGGTTTAGAATGTATTATTTTAAAGTTTAGAAGTTTATTGTTTTATTGGGGCTTTCCTTTTTTATTTTATGTTTATATTTTGTTACATTAGTTAGAATATATATATATAACATAAGGCATTTGAATAAAAATATTTTCAAGGTGTTAAGGCATCTGAATTTTTTTATTAGACTTAAACTCCTTAGGATTTATTATTAGCTAGAAGCATGTTGTTATGACTAGTACTTTACATATCTAGGTATTTAGATCTTTTATTAGACTTAATTAAATTAATATTTTCAATGTTTTAAGGAATTTGGATATTTAATTGGACTTAAAACTTGACAAATTATAAATCTAATAATATATAAGAGTTTAGATAAGTTAAGCACTACCTAATAAAGTTTTTGCTTAATTTTCCAACAATTAGTACCAGGCGATCCCCTTCTACACAATGACTTCAATTCATCCCCTACCTAAATCATATATAACAATACAATACCAACACCCTATCTCTTATATATATTAATCCATACATAACTATGTATGAATTTATCATTGTGTGAGTAAGTAATGTGTTATATTTAAGCAATAGAGTTTTAGATATATATAGCTAGCTAACAATACAAAGCAATGCATATATATATATATATATATATATATAATAGACATAATAACTGCAGGTGCATGGTGACTCCCTCTCGATCTGAAGCTGGCAAAGACTGGATAGACAAGGGGCTAGGACGGTCAGACGGCAGCAAGGACTGGTGTTGGTGTGGCAAATCTATATATCAGAGCAGCAATGGAGGAAAGAAAAGGAAGGAAAAGAAAGAGATACGATTTGGGTTTTAAACTGGGAAGACTTTCTGCAACTGTCACTATAGACGCAGGTTCATTAAGTGACAAAAGTAAAAAAGAATATATTTTTTAAAAAAGTAACATTATAATAGTTGTGTGAGCATAATGTAGACGCATATAAATTCGGTAGAAAATAACCTAATTCAAAATATTTGTGTTTGCCAATTTGCAAATGCAACCAAATTAAATGTAGATGCTGATAACTTATGTTGAAAATGACACAAATACAAAAAAAATAGTGTCTACCTTGGCAGATGCATATTTTAAAAGGATGGCGTAGATTGATTCGCAGTATATAGCACCAAAATGTGTTAGTTTCTGCGTTTGCATGGTAAGTATCAACGTTTGTATTTTTTATTTGTTAACCTATTAGCATCTACATTTTTGCGAATGCAGAAACTCGATTTGCAGACACAAATATATTATATCCGCATTTGTATTTTCTGAGTTTGCTTTGTTGTAAACACAAATATGATAATTTCTGGTAGTAGTATGTACCATACTAACACGCTTTGAATATTCCATTGAGCATGCAAATTAGATAATTTTAGTTCTGTATCTATAAATTTTGATCAATTTGCACTTCAATTATTCATTATCTCAGAGATAAAAGGTAAGGAAGAATATGATATGAACAATAGCAGTATTCTTTATAGTACATGTAGAAGCAAATGATAATCGCATCAACTTTTCTCCAATTGCATCTCTACATGCCAAAGTTTCACCAACTATGATAAGTTGCATGGACTAGTGCTTAGTAGCACCGGTGGATCTACCTTGTAGCGTCTGGGGGCGGCTGTCCCTATTGAAATTACAGAAGTGTCTTTAATAATAGGCAAAAAAATATTTATAAGAAATTTGTTTAATTAATCCACTGGTATTTGAATTTAAAGTTCATGCCCCCACTAATTTTTTAGATTTAAAATTTTTACCCTCATATATTTTTATAAATTAAAGAAAAAATTCTAATTCCTTATTGAATTATTTTATAGAACATATCAAACTATTTCCCAGGTTACTAGTTCAATTCAATAAGAATTTCACTAATTTTGAAAGAGTAACATTCTCATAATTTTATTTGTGTATAAAAAAAAATTAAAATAAAAAGTGCCAACTTTATTTTTTAGGAATCATATACATTAATATACACATAATTAAAAAAAATAAAATTTAAGTAAGCCTTTCTCACCATATATTAGTTTTAGTAGTTTTAAAATGTCTAAGGTCTTCCAAAACATGTGTTTCTAATTTTTGTATGCACTCGGTTGTTTCATTATTTGATTAATTAGGTAGTATTAAATCTTACCTCAATTTTTTTTATAAAAGAATAATAATAATTAACAAGAATTCTCTATATATTTTGTTTCTAAAGCACATCAACATCTTGCTTGGGTTGTAAAAAAATTTATTGGATCATATTTTAATAATAGAAAATTTTATTGTTGCAAGACCTCTTATTATATCATGTTACAATTTTTTATTTTTTTTAGAATTATATAATTGAAAAAATGATAGAATAAAATGGTAAAATATTATGGTATATACTGTAAAAAAAAAAAAAAAATAGCAAGCATATAAATCAGCAAAAATAAAATAAAATTAATGTATGCATATATATAAAAATAAAATTATGTGCATGTATGAAAAAGAAATAGTGTAACACATCACCCCAATGACAAAAAATTATGGATCCGCCACTGCTTAGCAGATTGCCGAATTAATTATTTAAAATGCTAAAAGAATGTTCTTATAATATCACATGACTACAGACAAGAGACAACTTGCATTAATCAATTTTATTAGAAGTCATTTATCAATGATCACCATATTTTGACAAAATTCACTAAATCTAAATATATTATTTAAAAGAAATATTATTATAACATAAGGTTTGAAATATATTAAGTATAAATATGCGAAGAATCTTTATTTTATAGCAAGATTTATAAAGTATATATGGAGAAGAAACTTATAGTAACATTTATGGAAGTACTATTGGTGCTTATAATACATTTGGTATTTGTAGCAAATATTGTTGGGGAAAACTATGATAATGTTGATCATCTAAATTCTGGATGGACAGTTGCCAAGCCAATTTCTCTCTCCAATGTAATTCGTGATAATGAGAAATTTTAAAATGTCAATGATTGTTTTGCAGAGAGCCCTGAAAAATGCAAAGAATTTATACACTTGCCCATAAATGGAAACTACAATAGCTGTATGGCTGCATGTTATGTTGATTGCATTTCCACACATATGTAAGAACAAGATTAATCGTCCTTAGTTTAATATGTATATTTATTTAACTAGTTTTTCAACTTTATTATTTTACGTTAAGAATTAAGACTTAATTTACTGACAAATCATTGGTTGTTGTAACTACTAATTTGACAATCATATACTATGACTTAAATAAATAAATTCAATTTAAAGTATTATTGTGCTCACAATATGAAATCATAGCAATGCGAAACGCAACTCAAATGCGGTTTCTATGGAAAGCTCATTTGGTGATATAGTTGCAGTGACTACAATTGTCGGTCACACTAAACTTCTTCGTGTATTATATATGTAACTATTAATGTAACAATTTGTTAATGACGAAGCATACATGACGACACACTCGTCACAAAAAAAATTTAGTGACAATGTTTTCATAATCACTAACCCAATTTTCTTATAGTGAATCTTCTTCGTGTATTATATATGTAACAAGAAAAAAATATACTTATATCTTTTAGCTTAATGTTAGTTTCTTTTTATTAGATTTGTTCGGCAATTATTTTTAGTAGGTTATTGATTCTTTCTTTCTCTGCATGTTTTCCTCTTTATTTGTGAAATTTTAATGGCTATATATATATATATGTAGTCAGCTATGAAAATAATTACAGTTAACCAAATTAATCAAACTCTTTGATCTGTAATGGCTCATTTAAGTTTAGTATTTCCTATAAGATGAGTTTGGATTTATTTGAAATAAATTCATGTGAGAGTTCAATTCAACTCATTTCATTTCAATTAATTCAATTTAAATTATTTGTCAATGTTTGGAATAAATCATCTTGTAATAGAATTCGAATAAATTAAATTGAATTATATTATTTGGATAATATTATAACTAATACAATTCAATTCATTTTAATACTTTTACAAAATTACCCTTGCATTAATAAAGGTTATTCTTTTCTACAAAAGCAACTTATATCATTGGTACATGTCTAATACATGATAAGGAGGGAAGAGAAATGAGGGGAAGGGGATAAGGAAAGAGATGAGATGAGTTGATAAATGGGGTAGGAAGAAGAAGGAGGGGTTATGCTTTTTGAGATGTGGATGTTAGGAGAGGTAAAATAAAGGATATATATGTCTTTTTAATTTAATTTAATTGAATTCTTGACAAATCATATAAATTTTTATAAGAATTCAAAAATGAAAAAAATGTTATATAAGCATGATTTAGAATGAATTGAATTCTCATAAAAAATAGATACCAAACAGAAAATTTTAATTAAAATTAATTTAGAATAAATTGATTTTCATAATTTTTGTGATTCCAAACATACTCATAAGGAGGACATCATATAATTAATTTAAGATTATCTTGCTAGTAGGCTTTTATAGTATTAGGAAATAATATTATAATTTTTCCCCCATATCTGATAATAATAAATATGCTAATACATTATATAATTTATTCATACTTTATAGTTAATTTTCTTATCTCAAAAATATGTTTATATTCTTTCTCCATTAATTTTGATCTTTATCTTTTCATTTGAACCCTGAACCCTTTTCCTTGATGTTGATAATATATACTTATGTGAAATTCATTCATAAAGATATTTCAATTGTATCACTTTTGTTTATAAAATCCTTTGATAGGGATATTTAATTGACTAGAATTAACATAACACTCTCTGATTATTAATTTATTAAAACGCTACAAAACTTTTGTCATATATTTCACATGAATGTAAACAAGAGGCAAATAGCATTAATTTTATTATTACCATATATCTTGAAAATTCACTAATCTAATATTTTATTTGTCCAAATCATAAATGATTGTGCAATAAATTATAGTATGAAGAAGAAATTCAAAATAACATTAATGACAATAATGGTGCATATAATAATATTATTGCTAGTTATTTCTGAAAATGACCAGAAGCTAGTGCCAAGTTTAAGCATTGTATGGGTGCATGTTATTCTGATTGCATTGCCACACATAAGAACAAGATTAATCATCCTTAAATATGTATTGATATAGGGTTATCAAAGCTAAAAACTGTATTAATTCAGAGGTATTCTTATCCTCTACTCTATCCCAATAAACGTTCTGCATATATAAATGTTTATACTCAGTTTGACACTGAACTTGTTTGAATATTAACAATGCGGGATAGTGAAAAAATATATATATATATATATATATATAATTTTTCAAACTAGGATTCCCAAGCTTAGTTTTCCCAAACTTCACATTTTTATTGTTTTTGTTATGAATTGTTGAGTGAAGTTACACTCCACATGTGATGATATGTAAATCACTTCATCAAGCCCAAAAGTTTTGAACAATTAGTAAGTACTTATCAATTTTATTGCCTACATTACTGATTGTTTATATTGAATGGCCTTTGATAATACCACATATGACACAACCTAGTCACATGATGACATGTGGCACTTCAGCTCAAGTAATTGCATGTATAGCTAGCCTGACACATGGAATCCTCCACATGAAATGAGGATGCCCACACTGGAACTGTACCACGGGTTGATAGACATAAACGACTTCGTTATTGGTTTCACATCCTTTCTATATTACTCTCCACTTTTACTTATTTTTCTTGATATCAACACATTATGTTAAACTTAAACTCTCTTTTTTTAAATTTTAATTTATTATTTCTAATAAAATAGTTTACATATATATAAATAATAAAATAGTATTTCTTAGCGATACCTCAAAGAAGAAAAAAAAAACTTATGATACCTCTAAAAATTCATAAATAAAGTCAAGACAAATAAGTCATAACTTTAAGTTTTTTTTTTTTTTTCAAATAAGTCCTTAACAGTAAAATAAAATAGTTATTTACCACTTTCATCTTTTTATTTTTAAAAAATGTTTGAAGTTCAAAATATAATTAAATAGTAATGTTTTTTCAAAAACAATATATAATATAAATTACAAAAAAATAATATAAAAAAAATTGACATAATCATTAATGAAAGAAATAAAAATAAAAAAAAAAGATATTCTCATCCTTTCGTTTCACAATAATTTTTTTTTCTCTAATAAAAAAATTAGGACTAGATTTATATATCACTTGTTTAACTTTTATTTTTACAAAATACAAGTTTTTATTTTAGACTCGTTTAAAAGAAAAGAAAATAACTAAAAATATAACACTTTGGTACTTTGAAGATAAAATTATAATTTTTGATATTTTTTATTACCATTAGTTTTTCATCCATCCAAGGGATGAGACTATCATATTCCCCCAAAATTTAGATCTTAGTATTGTTTTAATAAATCTTGAGGGAGAGGAGTGTATTCTTTTACTAAATACATACTACTATTCAAATAAAATATATTAAGGGAAAAATTTTAAAAATATGCAAGAACATGCCATCTCCTTCCCTTGTCACTTATCTCCCATAAAAATAAAAAATAAATAAAAAGTACATTATCTTCTACTTTCATCTCCGTTCATTTTTTTTAACTCTTAAAAGATAAGTGACATTTTTCCTCTCCTATTTTCTCCCATCAAACTCTTAAATAGATAAGCTTTTCAGATTAACTCAAAGGTCCTCATTCTTGAAATTATGCACCATCATCACTTCCATCCAAATTCAAATCTTTCTAACCCATTCAACACTCATTCTCAAGTGAACACTCCATGATCGCAACCCAGTTACAACTTAGGTAATGAAAGCGTTATAGGTTTTTTTGGCAAATTGTTGGAAAAATCGAGTAGGATGCCTCATTTGCAACACAATGGAATAAATAAAAATTTTCATACAATAGGAAACTTAGTTTGTAATTTATAATCATACATGTAATAAAAGCCTAGATTAGAATACTAACCTTTAAAGCTTCTTTCCTTTGATGCATTTAGTTTGATTATTTAGTAGGGATGCTTGAAGTCTTCTTCTTGGTTTCACAAAGCATTACTCTTAACCAAACACACAAAATCCAATCAACGTATTAGCAAGTTATTCAAATGTCTAGCCTCTAATGAAATAGTTTACACAATTAATTAGATTAAGAACTTTTAGGAAAAGCTTCATAAACCTTTCTCTGAAGTTAAAGGAGATGGAGATACAACCCTTATGATACTTGGTGACTTCGACTTGGTTGAATCTTTAATGGAGGAAGAGGATCTTGAAGTAAGCAAAACACCTTTGCTTTGGAGGAAGAGGAACTCGATTATAGTGATTTATTAAGCAAGAACTCTTCTTGCTTCCAAAACCAAACACCAAATTGTTGTTGTCTTTTCCTCTTATTCCTCTAAGCCGAATTCCCTTGTTTATATCCTAGGGGTGGTGGACATGTGCTAGGGTTGGTTCTAATTTGATCCAAATCCTTATTAGGGTTAGTTATAATTGGTAATGCATGGTGGTGCTCTTGTATAGTTGTTATATGCCCAATCGGATGTTCTACCAGTATGTTCCCGATCAAATTTCCTACCAGCCGTAATCCTACAGAATATGTTATAGATGGTGGCAATGGTGGGGTTCTTCTTTTCTAGCTTGAGCTCTCGGTTGTCCCTTATGAACTCTAACTTTCTTCCTAACCGATCTTCGCTCGTCCTACCTTCCTTTTCGCCTACCACTTCGACTTCCTCCATTCTAATCCCTTCTCACCTTCATTTCTTAAGTATGCTTTTTAAGGTAGCCCTACCATTAGTGTTTCAATTTCTTCTCTAAATGTCCAACATTCATCGGTCATGTGTCCATTATCCCTGTGAAAGCATAATACTTATTGTCATTTCAGCTAAAAAGTTTTCTCTTCTGCACTAGCTACCAACTGACATAATCCTTTCACTCCATTGCCATAAGAACTGTGAATTGGGGCATATTCAAAACTTTGTAGTTATCATATATGGGTCTCAGAGGGGTTTTGTCTCCTATCTGATCTTAGGGAGTCCTTACATCGAGGGTGGTTAATGACCAGGAGAGTGTCTTCGCCTCCTCTCATACTAGAACTCCTGATCTGCTATAGCTTCTTCTGCATTGATATATTCCTTTGCCGTTCATAAATTCTACCGTATTTGAGGTCCTCTTATTGAGTTTATATCGGATTTGGAAATTTCTCAGACCGGCTTTCAAGGTTTTCATCACCACCTAGGGTTAGCATCCATTACCTCTAGCACACAGTATTCAACTTGGCCATTAACTCCTTCAACTACTCTCGATATCCCTGCTTAATTGTTAGAAAGTTTGAAGCATCATTCTACAAAGAGCCTTGTAAAGGATTATGCTAGGTGGTCAAAATTGGAGATTTACCGAATTGGACTCAAGCGACCAATCTTTGAGTTGTATCTCTCAAGGCCGAAGAAAATGCTCTGCACATTACCTGGTCTGGCATCTCTGGTTTGCTCACCCTGCTTAATTGTTAGAAAGTTTGAGTTATCCTTCTACTGCTTCTTGTTAATCATAAAGTGTCTTTTAAAGGATGATGCTAGTTGGTCAAAATTGAAGATCGACTAAACTAGACTCAGGTGAACCATCTCAAAGTTGTATCCCTTAAGGCCAATATGCTTTACTCTTAATAAAAATAATATGTATATATTTTTTTTTTACTACATAAATTATACTATATCTTACTCTTTATATTAAAATCCTCCTAGTTTAGAGGTAAACAAAAAAAAAAAAAAAAAACTGAGTTTGGAGAAATACTTGTTCCATTTCATTCTTCTTCATCCATTGAAAAAAGAAACTTTCAAATTAAAGAAAATGTACATTCTTCTCCCCTCTCCTTTTCAATCCTTCAAATCTTCTCCATGCAAATGAGATTAGCAATGAGGCAAGTGTAATTTACTTTCAATAAAAATAATATAGGTATATTTGTACAAAATTGGAAGAGATAAATGTTTTATACATTCTTCTCCCCCCTGTCCTTTCCAATGCCTAAAATCTTCTCCATGCAAATGAGATTAGCAGTTGGTAAGAGTTAAACAGTAAGAATGTTGGCAAGCAAAGTCATTCTCATAAGGTAAGGGGTATAAGTGTCAATTGAAGAATCCAGAAAAAAGTAAGGGCAAAAATGTCAGTGAACAAACTTCTCAGCCATCGGATTTATCGGTCATTTGCCCAAATAGGAAAAGATAATACATACATGCACGTGGTGAAAAACATTCTTTAATCGGTGTTGTGCTCTGCACCTGTAACTATACGCAGGTGACGCAATTCTATGTCACCTACGGGTAATGTAATCATCACTACTATACTTGTCCCTAGCGACGCATCTCCTTTTCTAAAATCAACTTTCTCTTCTATTTCAATTTTCCATCCAATCCCTCCCTTCCTTCTCTCTCTGATTCAATCCTTATAATTCTCACTTCGCTCAACTAAGTTCATCCACATGTACCCATATTCCTCACCCGCATCATCACAAAAATCTATGGGCCAAAGCGGGTTGACACGCTACGGTTCCGCGCCGGGCTCTCTCCTAACTACCGCCGTCGATGCTGTCATCGGAGCTGAGCGTGACTTCTCAGATATCAGATCACGCTCTCTTATAGGCCACTACTTTACTGGAGACTCATCTTCCATCACTTCTGAGTCAACTTGTAAAGTCAACTCATCCTCCGATCCAAAAGAACCCAAAGGCGGTTTACAGAGATCGTATGGTTTAAGTGATACATCAGTAGGAAATTTCGCAACCGCGGCTAGTAATTTAAAAACCATTGGTATTGGTATTAATAACGGTGGATCTCCTTCTTCTTCCTCCTCCGCTGCGTCGGCTTTGGTCCGTCAGAGAAGCTCACCTGCTGGTTTCCTTAGCCATCTCGCTAATACTGCTGATAATAATGGTACGGTTTTTTCGTCTTTTTCACTTTATTTCATTGGCACCCACAGAAACCAAAAAGGCTCGCAGTATAGCTGTTTGTATTCGGTTTGGACAAATTGGTATTTCTAAGTGGAATGTCGGATTTGTCCTTCTTAAATTGGTTTGTGTCATAATTTGGTTTGGGCTTTAATGGTAATTTTGTCCTTTTAACTTCTTCTGGACATAGAAGAGGTCTAGGTGGTCTGAATGTTGATTGTCATGGTCACCCAAGATTCACGAAGGCTCACAGTCACGTTTGACTTTGTTGACACTGAATTGACGGAAATGCCACTGAATATTATCGACGTAGTACATGTAGAAAAAAATGGTTATTTGGGATTTGATCCCCGAGTCTAAGAGATCTCAAAAGGGTATTAATGCTTTACAGAAAGACTTCACTCTGTTCTAAAAAAGTGATATTTAATTTTTTTAATATTATATAGATTTTTCTTAAACAGTCTCCTTTCTAGCGCCTAGCGAGGTTGGCTCAACATGATGCAATAGTGTTGAAGTAATTATTTCTGTGGAAGGATTTTCATTTGGATTTTCTGTAGTATGGTGGAAGCTAGCTGTCATATCCAGAACAGTGAGATCTTGTGGGGCCAGTCAGCATTTTCTTATGTTAGCTGTAATTTGTCCGTGATGCGTGACATGGGTGACCGTATTTCTCACAAATAGTTTTCATTCAAAAATATTAGAATTGTTTGTTAACTTGTAAAATATATTTTTCTGTTACAGTAAGATTTTAACAAAAATACCCAGTTTTGTATCTGTGAACATGTCAGTCTACTAATTCACTAGATTTTGACTGTTAGGGGAGACTTGGTCCAGCACTCCAGTCCAACCCAACTATTATGGAAATGAAGATTTCTGAATTTTTTTAAACTTTTAATCAATAATCATGCTTATATCAATCAGCTGATGGCTTTTGAAAATGTTGTTGAATTTTATAACTGCAACTTAAGTTGGAATGATGATTTCAATCCTCAATCCAGTTTTGAAATTAATTAATGATGTAAAAAATGGAAATTTTCCAATTTCCCATAACTGTATGCCAAACTTTTATAGCTTTGTGGAACAGAAAAGAATGGAGTAGAACATTCTTGTCAGTAGGGTATACTGTATAGAATAAAATTGATAGTATCTTTCTTTCTTTTATTGGGATTGTCCAATAGAAGAAAATAGAGGAAATGAATCTGTTTTGTTACACTTTCCTATTATATCGTAATTTTTATTTTCAAATTCAATGTGTTCCATATGTTCCGGATAAAGCTAGAAGTTCTTATAATTAATTTTATAAAAAAGTAAGAGAAAACTTTCATTCCTTCCATTTTGGATGGAACAAAAAGCTGGAAAGAGAGGGGGTCCAATGGATACATTCCCTTGACTTTCTTTACTTATTTCATTATAAAATATCCATATTAATGAATATCTCATTCATTCCTTTATTTTCCAGTCCCTTCCCTTCCATTTCAAGAAAGCCTTGTGCTGATTTTAGTCTTTCCTTTATCCAGTAAAAAACAAAAGAAATATGCTAACAGATACGCATGGGAAAAGGGATGAAAGAACTTTACATGCCTTACACATAAGCTGGTCCAAGAAATGTCTTCAACTTTCACAATATTTAGGTTGAAATATTTTAAACTATTGCTTATGCCCTTGACAAATGTGACCAATGGAAAAAATGTTATCCTCACCATCATCTCTCTTCCAACATAATTTTTAGTTCTGTCTGTATATAAACTGCAGGATTCTCAATTTCAAGGGGGACTGGAGGTTACTGCTCACAAGGTGGCTCTGGTAGTGGCCTTGGGGTATCAAGATTAAAGTCTCAACTAAGCTTTACTGGACAAGATTCACTTTCTCAAATATCAGAGGTGAGTGAAAACGGTGTTAGCGTCATCAATTCTGACAATGGCCACCACAGCAATACGCATTCTTATGCCACAACCAGCTTTGGGATGGACAACTGGGATAATTCAAACTCCATTGTGTTTTCTGCCCCACCTAGTAAACGAGCTAAAAATGTCGATGGAGATATTCTTAACTGTCTCAGTGCCTTAGAATCTCAGGTACAACATCTGAACATCTTGGAATCACATCCTTTTTGACATTTTAGAATCATAATCTCCTTGTGCATTATGTAGTATATATCTGATAAATCTGTGTTTCCCAAACTTCTTGAGTACATATACTTTTATTTTGTTTCTTATAAAACACGCATTTGAGCCTGAACAAGAGAAGAATTTATATCAGCAAGTGTAATCATCGACAAAACAACTACAAGTAAGTGAACTAGTGCAAATGAGTTGTTCCAGTATTTTTCTTGATTTGTTTTACAAGGAGGACCCTCAAAATATTATTTCTTTTAAAAGACATCAATTGCAATTATATTTCATTGAATGAAAGGAGGGTACTGTGCTATTGAATTTGATATTTCTCTTCTTATAGAAAAGACCCCCTGGAGGGAGGGCGGAAGAGAGATAGAGAAGGAGGGACTGAGGGAGAGAGGGAGAGAGGGAGGGATGGGGGAAGAGCTGAATCTTCAGTGTGATGTGCTTGTATTTTAGTGCAAACTACTTTCTACTGTTTATTACTAACAATATGTTCAAAGATATTATTGAACTCTTCAAACTAGCACATACCAGTCATCTCAATTATGACTTGGTTCACTGCTTTGCTTGTGTTGTTCTTGATTAATTGTCCACTTCAGTTTAGTCTCCCTCAGACAACTCTTGAAATGGCAGCAGTGGAAAACCTACTTCATATTCCTGAGGATTCTGTTCCTTGTAAAATCCGTGCTAAGCGTGGCTGTGCTACTCATCCACGAAGTATTGCCGAAAGGGTTAGTAATTTAACTTTAAATCAAGGTTCGGACTAATTACAACTAGTTGCATCAAGGTGGAATTTGCATAACAAAAAGTTTCCTTTCTTGTTTTAAACTAAAGTCATCATGAGCCAATCCATGTGTATAACTTATGGACTTGTGTTGTCTTTACATTATGACCAATACTGCAATATGAGTATCTTCAATTATGTAACGTAACTATGTACCTATGTTTATACAAGTTTGTGGGGATGGATTAACATGGGGGATGAGGCCAGTGGAACAAAATATGAATCTTGTTAGAGATAAAACAAGAAAAGAAAATGAAAAACTTGTATTTTTTTTTTTTATATAAAATATCAAGGTATCCACTGAGCATTCAAGTTAGTTTAAAACAATATCAGGCAGCTAATTTAGTAATCTTTTCCATTTATAAATCCTTTTCCATATGGGTAGTCAAGATCCCCCATCTTAACTATGTACCATGTTATGATAACTTGCCAGTTTGTCTAGCCTGTGGCTAATATTTTTTTGCTTTGAGCTGAAATCCTCAATACTTATAACTTTATATTTGGTTAATTTCTTTGATAATGTTGTAAATGATTGCCGGGTCCCGGGCAGCATCTATTTTGTGCTTCTTAGGTTGTTTAATTTAGCTTATAGATTTTAGTGATTCATCTTTGAGCTACTTATTGTCTTCAACTACATCAATAAACGTGTTCACAATCATAATAACATAGGACATCAAATCCATTCCCTGACTATTTTCTAATACATTTGCATTAACGTCAACTGATTTCTGTTTCTGCTTTTGTATACAGGAGAGGAGAACAAGAATAAGTGGGAAGCTGAAGAAACTACAGGATCTTGTTCCCAATATGGATAAGGTAATAAGATTTCTTTTTATTATTAACTCAAGCCGTGCCACATGCCAAATATAATAACAAATATTCAGTAGAAGTGTAAATGAAATGATCTTGAGCAAGTTTGAATGCCCTTTACTAAACGAACTAATTTGAGCTGCACTAGGCTCACCTTGTTGCTCTTATGGTTAATAGTTAACTGACTATCCTTTAGGTGCAGTGGTTCATGCAGATTTTTTTTGTTAGTATGGGCAAAATAGACACCAAGACACATACTTGTAATGACTCACGTGATGCATAATCAAACTAATTATTATAAAAGTAATAAAGTTATCCATTTTATATCTTGTTTTTTTCTTGCTAAACAAAAATCTCTTTGATTACATCATAATAGAACCATGTATCACATTCATATATACCTTCATTTAGCTAAGAAAAAAAAACATATGTACCAATATTTTTATATAAGTAGAGAGTTGAATTGGAAAAAGAAAAAAATGAAGCAAATGTGACATGATTTAGTAAAATATACCTTTATTTAGTAAAGAAAAACATATGTATGTAACCATATTTTTATTTAAGTTAGTCAAATTGAAAAAAGAAGAACAAAAATAAATAAATATGGCATAATTTAGTAAGCCCTATAAACAAATAAAAAAATTAATACATCTATTAGATGCTAACAAATTCTATACTTAGTGGTTAGCTGTGTTCAATTGATATAACGGGAGAGTCAAGTAAAAATGGTTAGGCCAAAAGGAAAAATGGAAGGTAAAACCTATGGAATATATGGTTTGGATCTGCCCAAAGGTTTAGTTCTTGGGGCTTAAATAATTATTTTTCATTTTGCTCGAAAGATATGTTAAAAGGTGAGGCATGTTGAAGTCTTTCAAAACAATTATATCTGAACAAGTAGGTGACAGTTACTAATTACTTTTTGGTATGATTTGAGAAGTAACGAGGTTATAGATTTTCAAAGAAAAGAAAGTTGTATTTTTGTAATGGTTGACAAGCTAACTCAAGTGTCATTATCTCTCAATTCGGTGACTAAATTAGTTTTTTTATATTTTTTATCTAAATTTACGGGGAAACACTTTTTTATCAATAAGTCAATGGGGTAACTTCAGTTATTGTATCTCATATATAAGTAATTTACTCTATATGCGCATTTTAGAAAGTTGGTGGGGCAACTGCCCCACTCCCCATAATATAGATCTTCCCTGTTAAGTGCATCAATAGAAAATATATTACCAAAATCCTAAGTAATAAGATTCCTAATTGCTCTATATTGAGAGCTGATTGTTTCTTTCTATTGCTACTGCAACTATGTCGTTAACCCATATTTGCTAGGGATGGGGTACGTTGCGGGGCATGGTAAGGGGATGGGGATGGGGATGGGTTTACGCTACATACTTGATATTTGGTATGCTGAGATAGGCTTGGTTGGTACACTATTTGAGGTTGCTGTACACTTGGGTCACTGAATAAATCATATGGTAGTTAGAAAACATATATTGATAAGTTTTGTTCTATATTAAGTATAAGTTTAATCTTTCGTAAGAGTAAGATCAGACCAACCCTTTTCTAATTGGAGGGGGATACGAAGAGGGGTGTAATATTTCTTTTCAATTTTGACCTCTAGGTTCTAGCTGGTTAGAAGGTAATGGAGATTGGGCCATTTTCTTTTAAACATGTGTATACATTTGTGTGTGTCGATCAATATTCCCTTGCTACTAATTGTACCTGTGGGAAGCTGTTTCTGGGTGAAATCTGGGTCATCAAGTCCAGTGAATCGGGACGCGTACTTTATGTTTTGGAACGCAATTCAGGACTCATGACCCCTCTGTTCCAAAATAATTGTCCTCTTTGAAAAAGCACAGGATTTTAGGCAACGTCATTAATTGCATTAATCATAAAGTAATTTACCTATATTAACCTCCTTAAAAGTGCTTGGTATATGGAGACATAATATGAAGTAAATGTCTATTTTATGCAATATTTCATTGGAAACCAATCATTTAATAACTACTGAACATAGAAAGAGGACAACTATAAATAGAAAGCAGGATAGTTATTTTGGGACAGAGGGAGTATTATGGTTATGAGTTGACTATAGAAAGGCAAATTATGTAGTCTTCTATGCAATCTTGGATTTTATTAACTGAACATTGATTGACAGTGTGTTTTTTCCCTTGTGGCATTTCCTTTTTTCCTCTTTCTTTCTCTTTATTCTCTCCCTTCCCTTGTCTCCCTATAGGTTGTACACCAAAAGTCCTCATCCAAAACTTGCTTTGGACCATCCAGAATGTCAATTTGACTATTCCTCAGTCTGTTCGTGTCTTACACTTCATTTTTTGGCCCTTCAGAATTGTGCCGAGAGTGCTCAATGACCGGCCTCTTTTCTTGCTGTTTTTCTGTTAAATAACATTTTTACATGGTCTATCTTCAGATTTGGTCAACTCTCTAAAACAGTACCGCATCATTGAACAAAAAAACGTGTATTTTCTCTCCCACAAGGTTTTACATCTTGATTATGATACCCGTGGATGTATTTTGGGCTCCCGTGACACTAAATAGAAGCACTAAGACAATATTAAACAGTAAAATTTAGTCACGAGTATAGATTAAACTTTTGTTGAGGATGTCATAAATACCATCCATGCTAATGACACGATATTTCATAAAACTCTGTTCATAGAACTTGTCTGGATCTTTGATCTTGATGCTCTTTTCGAGCCTTGTGGGGACGGTACTAATTTTTGTAGATTTCAACTGTTGAATGTAGTAGGAGTTGGGGAACTGTGAAATGATAAATTCATGATCATATTAGTCTTGTGAAGCTAGATGGGATAAATACTGGGCTTGGTCTCACTCTGAATTGCTGTTTATTTTGGAGATGGGATACACAACTACATCATGGAAAAAGAAGAAACCACCAGTCACTGACTCATTTCTGGATCAGTGGGAATCTTTTTCTTTGGAAAAAGAATTATTAGTAATGGAAAATAGAAGAGTAAAACAAGGGGCTAAGAAATCCTACTGTAGAATTAAAAGATAGAAAAGAAAGAAAGAAAATTCGAAACATTGCAAAAGAAAAAGCTTTAAGAAATCCTCCAATAGCACTCCATTTGATTTGACAAAGGGGCTCGTCTTAGAAAGGCAGAAATCATGGATCAAAGTGAAGCTCTCCTCTGGAAAAAATAATACCATCTGAAGATCTTAGTAAAGTCCAACGCAGAAACATTTAATAACAAAAGAAAATCTATAGAGAAACTGGCCTTCCAACTTCCGGCCTAAGCCAAACATCAGAGCATCTTTATGATGTTTTGCAAGTCATGTCTGTTTTATCGATTCATTGTAGCCACATGTTAGCCATGGTATGTAAGTACCACGAAATTATCTGACTTTCAGTATTTTTCATGTGTTAATGATGAGAAAGTATCATCCAGAGGCATTCTTGTTATGAATTATGGGGCCATCCAACTTAGAGAAGACAGTCTTTAGTAGTCTAATACTACTGCAAAATTTTATCTGTCATATTTATCTGTAGATAGAAACTAGGAAATTGGTATAATCATGTTTTTCATACTGTTGTTGCAGCAAACAAGCTATGCGGACATGCTGGACCTAGCTGTTCAACATATCAAAGGCCTTCAAAGTCAAGTTCAGGTGTGTATAACACCAAAGTTTACCCCCCTCCCCTTCTTTTTTACTACTTCTACTCAGTTGATATGCATCTTTTATTGGCTGTGTTGGGATTAAAGTAAACACTTTAAAATTGGCATCAACTCTTCATGATAATGTAAAGAGAGAGATGGAGTGAAAGGTTTTAGAAGTAAATTTTATTTGTGAATACATTGATAGGTAAAGATTGTGTGTGGTGTCAGGACAAAATGTATCTGGCTAGGTGGGAGCTCAATTTTACAGTGGGGATGGTAGTGTTATTGGCTTTGTGCTTCAATCTTTCCTAGGGGATGATCACTTGATGCCAGCATATTTCGGCTGCTATCATTTGTAGTTGTGAGATGGGTTTAGAAGAGTATTGGGTACTATGAAGAGTCAGCTTGTTTGATGTGGTTGTTTAGATATTATTGCGTTTGTTTGGTTAAGATATGTATAAAAGTACTGTAAATAAAAACACTTTTCATATAGAGCTGTTTAAAAAAATGTTTGGATGAGTTAACTTAAAAGCACTATCAGATATAAAAAATTGTTTGATTTTTTTTTATTTTTAAAAACAGATATTGAGTATTTGAAATTACTAGATAGTAGTCTGTTTTGAAACATTTTTGTCACAAGTTGTTCCGGAAATATTTTTATATAATTAGTTTTGATATCTAAATAATGAAAATATATGTTTTACACGTGTATTTCTTTTTATTGATTTGAGAGATTTTGATTTTATACATAAATTAGAATAAGGGTATATGTTGAAATATGATTAATATTATGAATATATTTAAAATATTATTAAAATTTATTTGAAGTTATCTTATTTTCTATTTGGAAAAGTATCTATTTCAAGTTTCAGTTTTTAGGACTCCAAAAGCTCAAAAACACTTTTCGGGAAAGCTCAAAAATTAAAACCTCATTACCAAATAATTGTGGTTAAAAGCTTTAAGTCCAAAAGCTATTCTAAAAGCTAAATCAAATAGAGACATTATAGCATTTCAAATTGTTGAATATTTGTTAGATGAAACCCGATGCAAGTCATTTGCTACTTTATTTAGCAAGAATTGGTTCAGTTGTTTTTTCTGCTCCAGTAGCTCCTTTCAAGATCTTATGGTTTGTTCTTGACTTATGCATTTTAGATTCTTTTGTTTTGTTAGACGTGTCTCCTTCTGTACTGCTGTCTTTCTTATCCCAGAAAAGAAATAAAGAAAGAAAAAGATAATTGAGAGAAAGTAAAAGAAAAATATTTTCATCGGGAGCGGATTAATTAGCTAAATAATATGCTTATAACTTAATACTTTGATACATTCTTTGTCAAAGAAAGTGCATGTTGCAGAATGCATAAAATAAAAGAAGGCCTCATTCTTTCAAATATAATTTATAAAATAAAAGAAGGCCTCATTCTTTCAAATATAATTTATAAAAAGCTTATATATGATTCAGGAATTCATCCTTGTATAGTCGAAGAAAGACAAGTGCTACACCAACTGTACTTAAACTTTAATTCTAAGCTTCTAAGATGATATTATTGATAAAATTACTATAGTATGGATATTAGTACTACAGTACTGACCATAATATATATACATTCTTCCCTTAAATCAAAGCTAGAATATGAATATCTGAGCATCATTAATTACAAACTTGTTGGATAGTGGTCGTTGTTGTAATGCATTTTGTAAAAATTAAGAATATTACCTTGTATTGAAATCAGTAGGCAATGACTATTTTTCTCTATGATGTATTGAGTTTTTCTATATTTTAGGAAAAAGAGAAAAAAGAGGATAATACATTATGGGCACTGAGCTCCTTTTTTACCTGTAATACTTGTTTTTCTTATTTCCAGAACCTACACAAAGAACTTGAGAATTGTACCTGCGGATGCAGAGACACCAAGTAATGTTTCTGACGAGATAATATGACAGAATTGTTTGTGTGGGAATGAAGGATGCTGATGATGCAGAACCCAAGCAGCACTAATTTTGTATCTATACCGACTAATAACTCAGGAGTAGGGAAATTATAGAATTTTAGTGTGTACAATTGTACATAACATATATGCTGTTATAATCTTTCCTGCTCCATAAAAAATTTATCTCCATTGGTTCTATTTCCATTGTAACCTGTAGCATTGTAATGAGTTAGAAGGGCAAATAAAATCCAAATGAACCACTTCCACTGTTTTTATAGCTCTAAATGTATTTTCATGTAATAAATCTCAATATAGGTAAGTATTCTTGTTGCTTTAAACTGAACATTGTATTCTTATTCTAGACTCGTCACACTTACCTACTGAAGGTCAAGTTTATTCTATTAATTTCCTTGTATTTCATGAGTGATGTGCCCAAGCATCACTGTGTGTTCGTGGCTTGAAGTAGACAAGGGCTGTCTCTCATTCTTATATGTTTTATAAGGATTATAAAATTAAATGGATTTGTGAGTTTAATTATAATAATGTACACGATTGGTCTAGTTATATTTATATATATTTTGAGATTGTTTCGCTTCCAAGGGTTAATTTTATTGGCATGTATCAGTTTTACTTATGTTCATTAATTACCATAATTTTTTTTGATATAATTAAATCATATAATTTATGATCATCATGAATGTGTAATATATCATATCATTTGATTGATTTAACTTTTTGTATATATTTTTATCCATTTTGGGGACCTATTTGAGAATTTTGCGATGAGAAAATATTCAATTTTTTAATGGTATATTCTCTTTTATTGAAACTATTTGCGGAAGTTGTTGCATGTCAACATAAAGAAATTATACTTGATGCTCAAGTTTATTAGTATTTCATCCTTAAGTTTTGCAAAAATAAATAGCTTAGGAGTGACTAAGGCATCTTAAGTCATGGTGATATTTTTGTTGTCTTAATAAATTGAATTATTAGACTACATAAAGTCAAATAGTATCTAATATCTGCAGTTAGATTATAAAAATAATTAAGGAAATTGTACGTGGAATTATTTATTTTTCACAATTTAATTGAAATAAGAGAGTGAATTTTGATATGAAGAGTAGATGGTTATGTATCCACATGCATAGATTATTTGTTTATTGTATTTTTATATTCACTAGTCTTATTATTAATTTTAATAAAATTGTATAGTTAATCTGTGATGTATTTAATTCCGCCCCACGTGAAAGTTATTATTTTCATAAATTAATTGAAATAATATAATGAACTTTTAGTCTAAGATTACATAGCCTTCTGCTGATGGATATGGATTACTTATTTCAAGTGTTATTAGATCGGTAATTTTATTTAAAATTTTAGTAAATTCATTCATGTTGCGACCTTTGTCCACAAAGGTTGAATTTACAAATTGGAATTTAATATTAGTTAATTTGAAATATAGTTTTGTCTCGTAACATAATATGTGAATTTTCTTGGTTTATTTGATGTTAATTGAACTTTAGTTCTTCTTGATTCTTTTTTTTATATTGTTGTGATATTATTTGATTGTAAGTAAATTACACTTTTAACCCTTGGGTGCATGGACATTAATTTGTCATTTTGTGTAAATGAACCACCAATTTCAACATAATCAAATACGTTATTTGAGAGAGATTTAAATAAGTGGCACGAGTAATCCATTTGCTTATGTCTGATATCCATTAAATCTCATATCTGTAAAGTTATAATTTGGGTAGAATCCCAAATTGTGAGAATGTTAAGTATTTTGAAAATCACCAAGCATCAGTTTAACAACATCTGATAAGGTGTTGACTCTCACCATGATAAAGAAGTTTTAGACATATAGTTTGACAACTTTAAAAGGTGTGCATAAGCACATAATGAAATAAGGTATATAGTTACTCACCGGAATTTTGAAAGTTTAGTTTTTAAAATTATTTATTGTAATCTTTATTTTAAACATTCTTTCTAATGAGTTCGAACAATTTAAAATCTTACAACACATAAAAAATTGATTCTTTAGTGAATTTTCTGTTATAACGCAACAATTTAATGTATGTAATAAAATATTCGTAAGTTGTTATGATTATCACAACTCGGTAATAAGTAACAGTATAAATAAATATTCTAGAACCTAACAACTTAACATATGTTTCGGGATATGTTTTGTAAATCGTCGTGACAGTTTAAATTTGAGTCTTAATTTTAAAATCATTGACTTTGATTTCATCGATTAATTTTTTTTAAAATGTGAAAGTTTTAGTAGTAAATAAGATAGAAGTGTAATTCAAGATATGATACATAAAATAATAATAATTATTATATCTATGGCATATAAAATTTTATGCACATGGGATTAAGTGGTGACCACAAATCATGTTCACCTTTGACTGTTAGATTTTTTTTTCTTTCACTCTTGCCTTCCACCGCCAACCCTCTTCTTCATAAAACCGAGACTTCTGTTTTCATTTCCTTGGATTGATTTTTGTGGAATTCTTTCGAGCATCTTCTGGTAAGTTCTTCCCAAGTCAGTACCTAGACTTTTCCTTTTCCTCCTTCGTACGGGTACTCCTCTTAAACTGAAGCAAACAGCTCTTGGTTGCCATGGAAGTGGCTGAATGACTCTGTTTTTGGCTGGTGGAATCATGAAGGGAAATTGTTCTGTGTTATGGCGTGGCTCCGTTTAGGTGAGTGTTAACTTCTTTTTTGTCTTGACTGGTGTTAGAATGCAGGATTTAAGCTGTCTTAGTTTAGCAAGTGAGCATATAGAAACTTTGATTTGTGGTTTGGGCGTGTGGGAGCTGCTGTAGGAGTGTTGGGTATAGGTAGCAGATCTACGTAGTTGTGGAATTTCCAGCCATGCCTTTTACGCCTACTGTGCTTGCTTCCTGATTCTAGCTTGTAGTTGCTCGGCTGTGGCTTTTTTTTTCAGTTTAATGTGAGTTGGAGCTTGGATGGGGGTGACGGTTTGGGTTGAAGTTTCAGCCCACACTTCCCTGTTTTTTTTTCCTAGCCATGAATTTTAGTGGTGGTTTAGGTGCTGGAACTGATTGATTAGGTGGGTAATTGAAAATTCTTAAAGATAAACCTTATGATTATTGGGTATTAGGAACTGGGAAAAAGAGGTTAAGGGAGTTATAAGTTATAAATCAAAGTTAAATAATAATAACTAGTGTGTAAAAATAGTAAGGTAAAATAAGAAACTTAGGGTTCTAACATTTCTAAATTTAGAATTGATATGTATTAAGGAAAGGAACCCTAATAATTTGTTAAGAATTGAATGATAGATTGTGAATACAAGATGCATAGTTGATTTAATTGATATAAATTTCAATGATGAAGTAGCTAACTAGAAAACATAAAAGCTGCCTATGTTAATGTTAAATCATAAAATTTGGAATACGTATATGGAAAGTTAGAATTATGTATATATTAAATTGCAATGGAGGTTAAATAATGAATTTGGATGGACTTTGACAAGTGAAATACAAATAGTTTAAGCGATCATAAAATTGTGCTAATGGTAGGAATGTATAATTGAGGTTTTTAGTTAATGTTGATAATAAATTTAAAGTAAATTTAATAATGGAGAGTAGGGTATTAAGGGTAATTGAATTGTGTAGAATATTGGGAAAAATATGTAGATATCTAAACATACACATGGGTGGGAATCACATAGGCATGTCAGGTATTTAATGAAAAACTTAGAAAAACTTTAAGTTTAGTGTATGTCTAGAAATTGAATCATATGAATTTCCTTACTTAATTAGCTAGTTGAAAGATATGAACAATTAATGTAAAACTTGCTAATTAGTGCACCAGTAAGATTAATATTGGAATTATGGGTACTGGGGATTCTAAAAATTTGGATTAGTTTGATCCTTGGGAGTAAGTTGTTAGCTAAAATTAACTAAAAGTTTAAGAACACATTACGAAACACGCTTTGGCAAATAGTCAAGGAAAGGGAAGATCCTGGAATGTAGTGTGATGAATATTGGGAACGTATAACTCACGCTCTTAACTAATTTTAAACAAATAACTTAATTTGAACTTTTATAAGGTGAGTAAAGTGGAATTAAGAAAATAAGTGTTAACTTCTTGGTTGATGTATGTATAATATATATACATACAGGAATTATAATTTAAGTTGCCTAAAGGCATTGGTAGAATGTCTAAAAGGCATAGGGTTTTAATGAAGGTATGAGAATAGATATTTAAATTTAAACGAGTAAAGGAGTATAACTATGAGGTTTGTAAAATAAGTAATATTTGAAAATATGACTTTCAATCCAGGAATGTATTGTTGAGCCAACGACGCATGGATTTGAGGATTGAGAGAGGAATGTAATTCATAACACGGTGAGTGGTTAATTGTTGCCTATAGGGGCTAGATTATTATGTATGATTATATGTTTATTTGAATATGTGTGATATATGGAAAGTAAGCTAGTGGAGTATTTCAGTAAATTGCTTGAATAATGTTTGCTTGATATTGGTTACTGTGATTGACATTGATTGTGTTTGATAAGGGCCAACTCGTGAATATTTTCTGGAAAATGATTTTCATTTATGAAATTAAAAATCCAGGTGCGCCTTGGATACTCTGATTTGAAATCATGAGAAATCTTGATTCTGATAAATATTTTTTTAAAATTGAGTGCTCAGTCCCGGTGGGATGGATTGTGTACGGAGAATTAATTTGGTGTGCGAGCGCGTACATGCCCGGCAGGGGGTGATATTGGTGTGCGGGGCTGGGTTACTCGTTGGCCCTTTGGTTGATTTGTTTGATCTAATTGCTCTGATAAATTTGTGATCTTGTGTATCATGTAAATTGTGAATTTATGACCGTTACAATGTATACATGCAATGTGAATTAAGATATGAATAATGTTACGCAATGTTATTACTTATGTTATATACTTGTATTGTGTGATGCTAGTACTCTTTGGGTATGATTTTTCACTCACTGAGTCCGTAGGACTCACCCCTTTTCTGTGGTTATATATTTTTTAGTAGCAGGACCTAAAAAGAAGTTAATCACTAATACGAGGTTTTGCTAAGGATTTGACGACAAGGTATGCCTCGGAATCTCATACTTGGAGTTAAGGATGAAAGTTTGCAGTCACATTAACACTGTGGGTTTGAATGTGGTATGATGTAATATTCTAATACCTGTTTTGTTGATGGTGTGAAAGGAGCAGTGCTCCTTATTGTCTTTGTATTGTGTTGAGTAATAAAAAAAGTTTATATGATTGCTCCATATTGTAAGGGGTCTCTGCTGAAATTTTTAGTAAGTGTGTTTTGTTGTAATCAACCAACTTTTAATGTTAATTTTTGTCTTTATAATTTCTTTGTTTTATTCATTGGTGAGTTAAGAGTCATGGTCGTTTCTTTATTTGAGTCAGGGTTATGGAGGTTTGGTTACCATTCCTCCAGCCAGTCATGCTTTCACGAGGGGTGTGACATTCTCAGCAATGTGTGTACAAGAGAAATAGAGATTGGTTCATGGAAAACTGACTTTTAATCTAGTATCTCATAATAAATAAAATGGAAAGAAAGGAAAAAGTATTCCAAAATGAAGAACTAGGTAAAACACATATAGCAAATATATGTTCTTCTATAAGAAAATTGAACATTTAATACAAATATTGGCACAAGCACTACAAGAAATTACAGTATCTGTGTCAGCTTTTTAACAGGCTCAGATATGCGGACATAGATAATGTTTAAAATTTTTTTAACATTGATGCTAAAACTATTTTGCAAACTCATATATTGGTTTAATTTTGGAGCCATTTTCACGGGCTTATCTGAGTCTGCAGGTTTATTATTTGCGTTTGCCTTTGGAAATACAGATATGAAATATTATTTTGTTAAAATTTTATGTCTGTGTCTTCCATTTCATATACATGCGTCTGCAGTGGCAAATGCATATACTTTTCTCCAAATAAAATCCTAGTTCGTGTTTTTCTTTTTCTTCTTCTTTCTTTCTTTCTGGCTTCTTCAAACTCGAGTCCCTTCTACTATCTCTCTCTCCATTTACCAACCTCACTTGTCGGCATTCAAACCTCCTTTGTCACTGTTTGTGCTTCCTCACCATTGTTCATACCTAGCTTCTTGGACTGCTTCATGTTATGTCTTTTCCACGGTATGTTCTGGTCAATATGAGTTTAAGTTATCTGGAATTCTGATGATTTACTTGAAATCACTTTTCTATCAAATCTGCAACACAATTATCATTATTTTGAACTTTTTTTGATCACAATTACCTTTGATGTAAATTTCAATTCATGTATTTGATGAATCAAGTTTAACTATTGAGTTTTTTTAGGCTTTTCATGTATATATAAATTCAAGTTGTTAAGTTCATAAAGATAAAATGTTACTTTGTTAATCTGAATGAAATTAAGTATCGAATTTTGGATGGAATTGAGCCAGAAAGATTATTGTGAGAAAGATTAAGGACGATGATTTGAGTTGTTTTTGGGTGGCTGTGGATGCTTGACCATGTGCACCAAAACTAGGTCGTATACATTATACTTGGAGAAGGTGGGAGTAGGGTCCTAGTCATGAAAGATGGAAAGAGGTCTTTAAGGGAAGATTTTAGAGATAGCAAAGAGATAAGTTGGAGGGGTAGAGGTTTAACAGAAAGAACTAGGCATGTATGGAAAAGGAAGGCTTTGGATGAGGAAGAAAACTACTGTTTTGGAGTGCTAGGTGAAGAGGGTGTTTCATGATGACTATTTTGCTTATGTGGATTTTGTTGTAGGCATGAAAGAAAGAGATAGAAAGAGAGTGAAATAGAAAGAAATCAGTGATACTTCTACATCTTCTATATCCCTCTAATCACTACTCCTCCTCCTTTATTTACAGCATATATATTTCTCTATCTATCTAGTTTTTTTTTATTTTTTATCTTTTCTAGTATTCTATCTTTGTCTAATGTCTATTTATACTTTTAAATTTCTTGAATTTCTTTTCTCCTTTTCTTTCCTCCCACTTTTGATCCATCCCATTTTCGCTATTCTATCATACTTATTGCTTTTGTTCTTTTTACTCTTCTGTATGTACACTATTTTTGCATGAAAGATTGCTTAAATTGGAACCCTTATCAAGAAAGCTCTTTTTTATTGAAAGTTTATTGAAAGTAAGCTTGCCTATCTTTTTTAAGTTGCACATTATATATAGCATATTCATACAACTTGTTTTTCAAGTACTATACATGCATACCATGCCTAGAGGAAGTTGTAGTGGCTCGAGGAGTAAGGTGGCTTTCGACAAATAAGTTAAGAGTACCTCTATTCGAGGAGGTCGTGGTTCTTCTATAGCTTCTTAATCTTTTTCGAAAGCTGCAGCTCCATCTCTTCCTATAGTTACAGCTTCATTTGTTCCAATATTTGCTCCTCCTCTAGAGCAGGTTCGAAACTTATTTGATATGGGTTCTTCACAAAATCTATCAAGTTTAGAATCTGTACCGATATGTAAGTTTAACTTTCAATCTTATGTATTTTTCTTATTTATTGATTTAATTGTATTATGTTACTTTTAACCTTATTTTGTATTGTAGCTTTAGTTAATAAGGATCGCGAGGATCCCCAGCATGGTGCTAATGGTGGTGAACATGTGGAGGACACCATTAAGTGTGCCATATCAACATCTGCACGTAGGAGAGGAATAAGATGGCTCCTTCATTTGATAGTGAGAAGGATCACCCACTTATTCATATAGCTGGAGACAGGTAAGTAATTTTGGTTTTACACTATTTAAATGTCGTCGTAGTTTGTGTGTTGTTTATGTGCGTATGTTTTTGATTGTATTGCAGAGCATTCATCGAGGACAACCCTAAGGACACGAAGGTGGGCCCCACTATTTTTGGAATTGTTATGAAGCACCTTATGGGTCTTGTCTTCCACTATCAAAAGTTTCTTAATGAGGTGAAAACCTATTGGTACAATGATTTTATGGCAAATAAAATAATATTGTGTTCTAAGGTTAATTTCAATTTAATATTTTTAAATTAGTGACTATTGAATTAGGTGTTATTGTTTAATGTGTAGAGATGTTTAGGCTGACCACCTGAGAGGAGAATGCTGCATCTCGTATTGTTTTCGATGCAACTGCAAGAAAGAGATGCATTGATGCATTCTAAAAATTGCGAGCAGATAACTCCAGAAGGAAGCCCCTTTAACGTTGAGTCCAAAGTTAGGTAGTTTACAGCAAAAAAATTGCATCAATTGATCCACATAAAGCAATATCCATAAACATACCAAAACAAAGTAATTTCATTCAAAATTTTAGCTATGATAAGTCATCAATTCAACAGGCATGTATAGGCAGAGTTGTTATAGGATGAAAAGGACAAGTTTATACACACTGAAAATTCTCAATTTCAAGAAGCATGCAATGAACTTACTTATTTCCTAATCAATCTTCACTTGTCCTAACTACAACACTCTGAATTCCCTCTTAAATTTCTTTCTTAGTTTCTCTGGTTTGCAGATTCTTAAGCTATGGTTGTCATTTTCCTTTAATTCTCACCAATTTGACTAATACTTCACACCAAATTACTCAGCAACCTCCATTCTCGCTTTTGATAAGTTTTCTTTCAACATGCAAATTCTTTTCCTCTCCACCTCTCGCTACCTTCTAGCTTCTTCTTTGTTCTCCTTTTCTCTTTTAAGTCTCGGGTGAAAATCAGCAAAAATTACAAAACTAACATTTCTCTCTCCCACTGCCTCGAGTCATCATTCTGCCTTTCTCAAAATACCCTCTCAGTCCTTGAACGGTAACCATGCATCCACTCACAATTAAGCTACTTATTCTATTCAACAACTTTGTCTCTCACTTTGCTAAACATTGTACTCGGGTGAAGTTTCCATTATTCCAACAGCCAAACACTAAAGTCATCCACTTACCATTTCATTTCATACTTTGTTCATCTAAGTCCCTGGTTAAGCTTTCCTAGCTTCAACTTTTATTTTTATTTTTTTATTTCCATTAACAATTACTAATTTAATTAATTCCCTTCAATCCTTTATTATACTCCTATTACAACTCTCATTCTCTAGATTCTAACTTTAATCTATTTAACTTTATTGCACCTATTTGAAGTTATTCACAATTCATAAATGAAATCATAAATATCATGTAAACATGCATTTTGTCATAAATAGATGTGTCACATAACTCCTACCATTTGATTTAACATTGGAAAGATAAACATATAAAATGCAAATGTGTAGTATATGTAATTTAGGTATGATTATGATCCTTTCCAAACCCAATATCTCTGCTTTCCACTCATTCTACCAAATGTGACTTGCATATGATTAAATACTCATACCTTGACTTCTACACCATTCAATTGTGTATGTGTGTTTAGGGGGGAGGGGTGTTGATTTCTCTACAATTCCCTTTTTGAAAGCATTCCTTTGAAATGGATGATCAAATGGCAATTCTTGAGTTAAAATGATTGTTTTTTCCATTCAAAATTGACAAGCAAGTCTCCCCTACTTACTCCATTTAGATAACATCCATATGTAGGAAAATCATTAATTGTTCATAAAAGTGAAGTCCTTATTAAGATTTTATTATTATTATTATTATTATTTTTTGTAAGTATCAAAAGTGATGACACCTTCATCTTACAAAATTTTTAGCTCATCTACTAAAAGGTCTCAAGTAAACATCTAAATTCTTTTTTGGTGAATTAGGACCAGGAATAACCAAGGTCAAGAATATTAATATTCGTTTCATGTATATGCTCAGCGGTATAAATTGTATATAGTAACGAAAATGTGCCAACAAGTAATAGGGGCACTTCAATTACCAAATGAATTAAATCTATCAGTAGAAAGCCCAAAAAGAACATTTTGAATCTCTTATATTCTGCATTCTTATCTTTCTAAAGTCTTAAAATAATTGAAAAGTACCGTATTACCTTGTAAGGAATATCTTTATGTTTTAAATTATGGGTTTTCTTAGGCTTGTACTATTGATGATTGCAAACATGGCACATTGTTTTACTTCATCTTTATAATAGTATGAGGTGCAAATATTTGGGCATACATGTATTTGCTTATATTCCAAACCTAATTCATCAACCAAATTCTTTAATCGATAAAAATTATCAGGTAACTTCTCTATTTTGACAACATATTCTTGAAAATCTCAATTATTCGATCATAATGCATTTTCACTCATATGGTACTCATATTTTAAATTTTATAGTTGTGAAACTGTAGACAATATAGTGTGTTCATCATAACCTTCCCATAAAGGCTCATCAGCATACTTTAAGAAGAAATAAAATTTGGACACTAGATTGATTTAGCTCTTCCTTATGTAAATCATCATCATCCAATTGACATCATGAAATAACATCGCCCATGATCATGTTTATATAATGGTTCAGATTAACTAGTGAGGGATTTATCATCTCTTCAAATTTCCACACAATTAAAATGTCCAATTCAAATATTTATCTTTAAAACTCTTATTATACAAATGTTTTGAAATTTTTAACAGGTCCCTCTATTTCTTGTTCTTTCCTATTGCACAAGGACACCACAAAAAACCCGTATTGTTCACAATTCTTCTTTCATTTTCAATTGAAAGTTTTATAAACTTCTCAATTCCGTTTGTCAATCCATTTGTTATCCTATTAGAATTCATCCAATTAGACATTCAACTATGATCCAACAACATTTTTTGACTAAAATAAAGAAGACGAATTTTACATCACTTGAACTTCATATTCTAGGTAAATAAATTATATGTAACACCTTTAACTCGTTCATAAGGGTAAGGTGAGATATTTTATTAAGAAAATGGCACAATCATTCTAGTAATAGCTAAACCCTTCATTCCAACTTAGTAAAATTTTGATAGTATTTCCATATGGTCTCCTACGTACATGACGTAGACACAATAATGACATTATGTCTATGTATGCACTCATAAAATGTAGAGAAACGAAACCAAAATTTAAACCAATAGAATGTCAAATTAAGCTATTACTATAGTGAATAGTAAGTATCGCTTTCCTAAACTGTCCATTTTGGTCAATTCAATAATCATTAACTAATGCTAATTCAATATTGTTAAACTTATTGAGAAATAACAACATAATTTAATTGTGATTACCAATGATTCTTGAACGAGAATCTAATTATTGAGTGTTTGTAAAATGTTAATACTCATTACAAGAAAAAGAAAATTTGGAGAGGCAGTTATTTCCTCATCAAACCCTCGTCATTAAAGTATTTGGCAAGGGATGACAAGGAATAGACTCCCTCGTCAAAATCAAGTCGCTAAATGGCGAGGTTTGGGAAAATGGCATGCCATTCCCTCATATTTTTAGGTGGAGGATAAACCTTTTCGGCCATTCATTCACCACATGGAGGGGTAGTCCCCTGTCTTTTCTCATATATTCCCTCGCCATATTGAGTTACTTTTTATACCATCCCACCTTTTCCTCGCTATGCTCTTGCCATACTAGGTGTTTTGCCTGCATAACCTCTCTAAATCCTCTCTACTTGTATCCATTTTGGATAATTTTCATATATCCTTTACCTTATCCTTTCCATTCTAGAAATTTTTGGCAATGTCAATTCTATTTTTGTACGTTCTCCTAATTTTACAATACAACCTACTTAAATATATTCAATCCATTCCAAAATCATTCCAAACAAATAAATAATATCCATCATCCCTCCCTTAAACCCTTAACATCATTACAAACATTTCACAAACTCAAAAACTTACATAAAACATTAAAACATATTTACAATAGTTAACAAAAACCAAGCTTATTCAAACTTATTGTCTTACAAAACCCAATAATAGTACAAGATAACTTCAAAACTAAACTTATGGTCTAATTGTTGAAAGTACATAAAGGTAAAACCTAAACTTGTTATCTTATTGTTAGAAAACATAATGGTAAAAACCAAATACCTAATCACAGCGTAAACTCTCATTGTCGTCATACTCAACATCATCCACTCGACCACGGCGACCATCCTATTGAATATATATATATACACACACACACACACATTAACTTATTAATACATTTATAATGGACGCATTTATATACTTAAACACAAAAACAAAAACAAAAACAAATTTGAAAAAATAAATTTACATGTCTCTATGGAAAGGTATGAGGAGCTACACTAGATAGGTTTAAGACTTATAGCACTCTTTGAAATGCCTCCCTGATGACGAGCTGAATTTGGTAGGCATTTGCCACTACGATGTCTGAGGCCAACACATATGTCACCCTATTAGTCATCAACACCTCCTTGACTACATTCTAGAGATTGTCATCACTCGAAAAGAATGAGAGGTGAATGTATAAGTATCAATTGTACAACTGGTCACCGAGGAGCTCTGTATGACACAAGGGTTGAGGGCTGGACTAAATCTAGATCTAGATCCAGGTGTACAACCATAGATTGCCTACACTTATCAACCATTCCTCCATATCGGTCACCCATTTGGCCAATGGATTACAATCGTACTTATCTACCATACTCTTAGTATAATTATCCTAAAAGATAACAATAACGAATTAGATTTTTGTACAAACAACATTAGTAATCAATGAATAATGTTCTATAAACTTTATGCATATCCCTATCATGAGGAATAATGAACTCCCTGGCTTTCTCCAAGTGTTCCTCTTGTGGGTGTGCTCATACAGCTCCTTGAATAAGATTAAGCTATCTTTTTGTTTTTTTTCACAAAATAAAAAAATTGATCAGAAATTAATATGAAATAATTAATGTAAATCAACCACTTACCAGTTCTTTATAGTGACCCATGAATGTATGAGAGCCATTGTTGGTTGCAGAATAAACCTGTCATCGCTCAGTATGCCACGTGTCACTCATCTCGTTAAAGATTTATGGTAAAATATTCCTAGGCCCATTCCCCTTCCAAACTAATAGATCATCATTGCTTGTTTTCCTCTTTAAGTCTTTCCTAAGTGTGTAAAGTCTATCCGAAAAGCATTTAGCTACAATGGTCTCCCAAATCTCCTAGATAATGTTCTCGGGAATTGCAATATCACCGGAGGCAGTAACAGTGGTAAGGGATAGTAGTACGGAAAGCAATGAAAGTAGTAGATGTTGGAGGCAAAAGGGGAGATAGTAGTAGAGAAAAAATGGTCAGACTCAAGTGGTCTAGTATTATTTTCTTGGAAAAAATGCCAGGGAAAAGTACCCTTGCCTTTCTCTCTCCTTTCCACGCCATTTTAAAATTTAAAATTTATAATAGCCACATTCTATAAGTCGAGAGATGATGTCACCTCGCCATTCCTTTAACATCACTTATGAAAAAAAAAAAAAAAGGCAAGAGAAAGGTGAAGAGTTGTCCCTCCAGGCTTCACGAGATTTAACGTACCTTGTCAATCCTTCCACGCTAACATATGTTGCCAATTGTTTTACGAGGGAACTGGTCTCCCTCTAAAAAAAGCAAAGGTTAGATGTTTCTTTACCCTTTCCTCGACATTTGGCAAGGGAGTGCGTCCCTCGCCAAACTATTTTTTTTTTCTTAGTGTGAATATTAAAAAAATCAGTCATCCCTCTAAGAAAATAGTCTAACATATATATATCTACATACCTTAACTCTTATAATCTAACAAATTCATGAAAAAGATTTAATATGCTAACAACAATCAATCACATACATACTAGTTCATGTAATAATCTAACAAAACACTACTTACAACATATAATCCATCATAAAAGATAATTAACCATCCAAAACCTCTACTTTATTCTATAATTCAACTATAATAAAAATAATTACAAGTAAAATTATCAATCCATAATTTCAAAACTTAAATATAGCCAAATATTATGGTTCCAAAAGGAATTCATCAAATCCATAAATGAATCATCTAATTTTATTTTATTTTTAAACCAAAAATTCCCACTTTTTACTAATATACACCAAAACTTTTTTTTTTTTTTTTTTTCTACCAAAACACTAAAAAATAATTTAATAATTATAACTAGAATAAACTAAAATTATATTATGTTAGCTCCAAGACTATACACTGATTAATTTTAATGATGATATATTGTGATCACAAACTTATCTTTATTCATATCATGCTTAGTTATAAAGCTCTAAGTTGCTTATTTCATGCTTAATCCCAAATGCTTGATATTGTTTCTTATGATCTATCTACAACTCTTCAAGCTGTTGAAATACTTGTGATTTTAAATCTAATCTCACGGATCATATTTCCTATATTTTTTCTAAGATTGAATTTATAGTACAATGCATAATTAATGAATTGTTTTTTTAGTGATTGATATTTGATTTCAAAAATCTTCTCTTTGATTTAAGTCAACTCCTTTTGGTTTATTTAATACTTGAAATTAAATTACAACAGTTTCAAAAAATACATTAGCATACGCATATTACAATCGTTAGAAATTATGTAAGTCTTGAATATATCTCTAAAATGATCATGGACATGAATTTGAAAACAAAGATATAGTTTCTTTTTACGAAGAGCACAACATTGATTAAAACTTTTCAGCACCAAGAACACCTCAACTAAAAGGTGTGGTTGAAAGAAAGAATCGATCTTTAGAGGAAATGGGAAAGACATTGTTATTTGATAACAATATTCCTAAAAGTTTATAGGTTGAAGCTGTTAATACTTCATGCTACATTATGAATTATGTACTAATTAGACCAATTCTCAAGAAGACTCCCAAGGAGCTTTGGAAAGGCAAAAAGCTTAATATATCATATTTCAAAGCTTTTGGCAGTAAGTGCTTTATCTTGAATAACAACAAGGATAATGTTATAACTCGTTATCGTAACGTTAAATTTTAATAGTAGTGAGTAAATTTTTAGTTATAACAATAAACGTGCACATGAATAAAGCAAACAAACATTATAAGAAAAATAATATATATATATATACAAACAAAAATATATGAACCACTACTTTAAACTTTTGACTTTATTTATTTATTTTTCCTTTCCCTTCTTATCCTTTTATTATTCCACCCATTTTGTTTCTTTCTTGGTTGACTTTCTCATTTCTTTCCCATAGTCTAAACTCCCATGTTTTGAATTTTCTTGTACCTCCCCTATTGGCTAAGACCTCTATCTTTTCCCTTTTCCTTGCTTCTTACTCCGTTAGCTTGGATTTTCTTGAAGTGCACCGGTCCAGCTCCTCCATGACAGTAGCCTAGCCGAGTGCCTTACAGTAGTTCCACCACTAGCTATGTTTGGAAGACCTGTTTTGGCTTGTTTCAGCTGAGGAGCAATAACCACCCTCCTCCTCTTTACCTTTCAATCTTGTCCAGCTATGTGGCTAGCTAAGGATGGCAGCAACAAACCTTTTACAATAGCTATAGCAAGTTACAGATGCCACATTTTCTCTTTGATAGCTTCTAATCTTGGTACTTCTAAGTTCAAAATTTAATCAAATCACTTGTTTTCTTTAGACTTAGAGTCATTTTCTTATTGTTATTGTTGGAGGGTTTGAATTTAGAGAGTTAAGGAAGATGGATTAAGGATTGTAAGTGATGAAAATTGGTGGTTAAGTAGTTAATGGAAGAGGAAAGCTTGGAATTGGTTGTATTGATGTTGGAATTACATAATTTAAGCTCTTACTTGGTTTTAAATAACTAACTCAAATTTAAAGTTAATGTTTGGAATATGAGTAGTTTTGAAAGTAATGGATTTATGTTGGTTCTCTTGGTATATATAATATATATATACATACATACACATGAGTTGGAATTAGTTATGCCCTTAAGGTGTTTTGTAAAATGCCTAAGAGGAATTAAATTCTTAGAAATGGATGAAACTTAATTTATATAGATTTTGGTAAAGAGAGGGTTATACCTCATGAAATTTACAATAAACATTATACTCGGAAATGTAATTTCAACTCCAGAATGTATCCTTGATCCAACGACACATTTGAACGTAAGAAGGAGCTACGAGCAAAATCCATAATTTTGTGAGTGGAAAGCATTACATTTTGGCAACTAGATTTGTTTTAAATGTTTATATATGTATATACATATGTGTAAAGTTATTGAGTAAGGTGATTTAATGCTTTGAGTGAATTATATGACAAATATGTTATGTTTTTTAAAACTCTATGTTTTAGTGTATTGTGTGTTAGTGTGGAATCTTGTATGTACTTGATAGGGCTAATAAGTTTATTTTTAATGTGATTTAGACTTCGGGTGCACCTATGATATATTTGATTTGATTTGATTATTTGATGTTCAAATAAAAAAATTCAATTAACTCAGTCCTGGAGAGGTTATATGAGAAGTATGTATATTCTTGGTGTGAGGGAGCAAAAATCTCTGAGAAGTATGTGTATATGGTGTGCGGGTACTAAGTGAGTTTTATTATTGGCCCTTTTGGATGCTTTGCTTGATTTGCTTGCATAGTGAGTTGTATTGGTTTTGATCTTGCATTATATATATATATATATATAAATATACATGTGAGATTGATTTAAATTATAAATTAAGCTAATATGAAACTATTAAGCATATGTCTTCTAATTATATGTTGATTGATGCTAGTACCCTTTCAGTACATTTTTCACTCACTGAGTCTTTATGACTGACTTTTCGTTTGTTTATTTTTTGTAGCATTATGTTCTCATTAAACTTCTCCTATTGAAACTTGACTTGCCGATAGTTATTACAGCAAGGCATTCACCTGAGATCACCTACTTGAAACAATGGGATAAAGAGTTTCAGTTAATTAGGCTTGGCTTATAAAGTTTTGATTTGTAGGACTCGTGTTTAATTGTTTTTTTTTTTCTCCTTATATGTGGATGGAACAGAGCTCCTAGTTGCCATTGTGTTGTTGTTGTTATGGTTGTATATATGCAGGATAGATACTATTTATATCACTAGGTATGTTCTACTTTACGGAGAACCTCTGTTGAAATTTTTATTTAAGTTATTATTCTTTTCAGTAAACATGTGTTTATATAAAGTTGTATTTTTATAAAACTTTCTTTTAACTTTTATTTGAGTCAAACGTTATGTATAATTCTTTTGATTTGGAATTAGAGTTACAGTTGTTTGGTTATCCATTACTCCGGCATGTCATGCCTCCGTGCAAGGTATAACATGTTGGTATCAGAGCTTGGGTATGATCGATTGTGCGTTAAGTATTTAAGATATGATAAATGGCGGTTAAGTATTTAAGAAGAAAGGAAAGCTTGGAATAGGTAGGATTGTTGTTGGAAATATATATATAATTCGAGCTTTTGATTACTTTGATTAGCTAAACTAATTTCAATGTTGAGGTTTGAAATAAAAGTAATAAGGAATTGATGGAATTGTATTGATTCTTTTGGGGTATTTATATATATATATATATACACACACACACACACATACATATGAAATCAAATTAAAAATGTCCTTAATGTTATAACTCTCATAATCTAATAATGTAAAATCGAGTTTTAGGCACAATAAATAAATTTATGTTATAAAATAAACAAATGAATTAAATAACAGTATAGTTAAATATGTAATAATTTGATATCTTAGTATATATTTTTTTAAATTTGTGTATTCGTTGTTGTAAAGTAAATAACATTGTAATCAAGTACATTCAAAAGACTAAATAATTAAGGTATAGGTATAAATATATCAAGATTTAATCTTCACCACAAGCAAATTTAATAAGTAAACCATACAATTAACAAATGTGTATATATACATATATAAAACTAAGAATAAATCTAAACCACATAATTAATATATATATATATATATATATATCTAAGATTCATTGTGCACCATATGTTTTAAACTTGTGACATTAACTTAAGTTTTTTTATTCATTTCTTTTGTTACTTTCCCTTTTTGTTTTTTTCCTCTTGGCCTATTCTTGGAAATTTCCTTCATCGACTTATTTTTTTTTCCTTTCTATTTGGTCTCTGCTTGTGCTTGTTTGGAGAAGCTTCCTTTCATTGCCATTAGCTCTTGTTTTTCCCTGTTTCCGTCCATTTTGGTTTGCCATATGAACTCTTGTTGACAGCTTGTTTTAATTCCCTCCAAAGTAAGTGAAACGTCTTCCTTTCCTTTGCTGTTAGTTTGCTGTCCTCAAACTTTGAAGCTTCAATTTGTAGCCGCCATGGAGTCGTTTTCAATTTGCTAGTAGTGAGGTTATCAACTAGCCATTGTCTTTTGGTGTTGGCAGCTATAAGTTTTTGTTTTCTTTCCTTGGTGGTGTATAGGCATTTATGGGTGGAGATTTCAGCTTGTGGGTTCAGTTGATAATCAAGTTGTTCTATCCTTGTAGGTTCAGTTGTGGCTTTCCTCTCTTCTAGCTGATGTCGTGGACCTTTTAGGCTACTAGGTAGTAGTCCTTTCATCAAAAGGCAGCAAGTTTTGTTTGGCTAATTTGTACGTGGGTAGCTCCAAATTCAAGTAACTTCCTTACTCTTTTGAAAGGTTATTTTTTTTCCTTAATTATGTGTTAAAAATGTGGTAGAGGATTTAAGTGAGTGGTTAAAACTTAAGTAATGGTAAAGTGGTTAAAGAACAACTAAAAAGGGGAAAGCATGAAGTCTAAGTTCTTGGATAATTTAGAATATCTAACTTTAATTTAGAATTAGAAGCTAGAATATATGTGGTAATTATATAATTGATGGGAAAGTAAATCTTAGAAATGGAATATATTGATTGTATTAGGAGGTTGATATGTATATGAACTTATACATATGAATTAAGATGAGTTATGCATATTAGATATTTGATAAAGTGGTTAAGAGAACATAAATGTTAACTTAGGTATCAAAATTGAATTATATAAATTGAATTCGGAAATTGAAACATGAATAGTTAAGGATTATTAAAAAGGGTGGTTCAAGTAAATCATAGTGGCAAATTAGGTGGTTTAAGAATGTTTAGTTGTGGGGGTGAAGTGTTGTAAATGGGAATTAGGTGGTTTTGAAAGGATACTTGGCAGATTTGATGAGTTAGAGAAATACAGTATTTCGAGAGTTTTCATGATAGAATTAAATTATGAGTTTTAAAGAGAAAATGCAACTGGATCCAAGTATATTTGTCACTAGAGCTATTGGACTGTAGCTAGGTCCTTACAGGTGTATTTTAGTGAGTTTCAATCAATTTGGTAGACTTCATGAGGGGTTGTGGTTGAAATTAACTTAGGAACTCTGAATAGAATTTGTTCCTAACATATTAAAGGATAAATTTGGAATGGTACAGGTCTTAATTCCATGTTGTGTGTATTTTGGAGGTATTGGAAGTAATGGCTGTGATTTTTGGGTCCTAACTATACCAGTTTTGAAGTAATTGATATCAAGGGGTCTTAATTGTTGAATTAGGAGTGGAGTGTTGAAGATGAAATATTCCTAACATCTTGATAAACTAGACTAGAAATTTTTGTAATTTAATTCCCAAGTATGAGAATTCTATAAGCATCGAAATCAAAGGTTGGTAATTAGGAATTTTATGAGAGCCTTGTTTTTGTTAAGAATTAAGTGAGTTTAAGACTAATTTTAGGAGAAATTTTTAAATAAAAAAAGATTGCTAAATTCCTAGTTAATGTTTAAACTTGGTTTTGTTGAATTGAGTTAACTATGTAAGTTTAAAATCAAACATATATCCAAGGGGTTGTGAAAATGTCTAAAAGAAGTAAACTTTAAATAAATAATTGAAACTTATAACTCTAGATTTTCCTAATTAAAATGTTATAACTTATAAAAATTGATAAACTAAATAATATATGAAAAATATAATTGCACTTCAGAAAATTTTATTGAATCAATGACACACATGAGTGCAAGAGGAAATGAGGAACAAGATTTGTATACTGGTGAGTGATTAATTGCTACCCTTTGGTTACTGGATTAATGTGTTTGATTATTTGATGTGTATATATATATAAATATATGTATTATATAGTGGTAAATAAGAATTAGATTCTGATTTTCAATGATTCTGTTTATGATTCTATTTGGTGTACAAGCACAAAACTGCCCAGTGGGAGTGGTGTGAGAGGCTGAGTTACTCGGTTGGCCCTTTGCTTGCTTTATATGCTTTGATTGCTTTGTTTGGAATTGTGAACTTCAGATAATTGAATTGATTTATATATATTGTAAAACATGTGAATTGTGGCTTTATAAGAATTACAAGTACGTGCTTGTAGTATTGAATTAAAACATGAATACTATAACTTTATATTTAAATGATGATATACATGTAATGAGTAATGCTAGTACCCTTTGGGTACAAATTTCTACTCATTAAGTCCATAGGACTTATCCCTCTTTGTTGATATTTTTTTTAGTAATAGGATTTCGAAAGATGAAAATTATCGATATTGGACTTGCCAAGTGTTTGGTGTCAAGGTATATTCGGAATCTTATACTTGAAGTCAAGAATGAAAGTTTGCAGTCACATTAGAGTTGTGGGATATCAAATTTTGCATTATGTAAAAGTCTAGTTAATTGTCATTTTTTATATGATCGGAGCTGAGTTTCTTGTTGTTGTTAATTGTATAAAAACATGAGTATATGTTGTTTATATTAGATAGGTGTGTTCCACCTTACGGAAAACCTCTGTAGAAATTTTCAGTAAATGTTATGTTTTCAATTGTGGTAAAATCAGAGTTACAGAGGTTTGGTTATCCAATCTTCTTGCTAGTCATACCTCCATGAGGGGTGTGACACTTAAGATATTTGACAAAATGCCTAAAAGAAACTAGTTGTAATATAATGAATAAAATTTGATATATTTAAATCTTGGTGGTTAGGTATTATTTGAATTTGAATAAAAGTTTATGATCAAAGAGTAAAGAATTGTTGGTTAAGGAAAGGAAAATCTTGGAATTTGGTTGCATTGATATTGAAATTTCACGATTCAAGCTCTTGATTGATTTTAAAAGATTAACTTAAATTGGATTAAATGTTTGGAAGATGAGAAATGTTGAAATTATGGATTAGTGTTGATTTCTTGGTGTATATATACAGTATATGCATACATGATATGGAATTGAAGTTGCCTTTAAGGTACTTGTTGAAATGCCTAAGAAAAATTATCTTTTAGTAAATGTGTCAAAGTTGACATATATAGGTTTTGATAATTAGGGGATTATAACTTATGAATTTATAAACTAAGTAATATTTGGAAATATGATTTTCAGTTCTAGAACGTATTGTTAATCTAACAACACACGTGAACTCAAAAGGGAGTGATGAGGAAAATCCGTAACCTTGTGAGTGCAAAATGATATCCTTTGGTTGCTAGTGTGTTGTGTATATGTGTATAAATATATATATAGTTCTCAAATATGAATATTTAGTGCCTTGACTGAATTAAGTGATGGAAGTGCTATATTGTTAAAACTAGTTTTTGTTGTATTGTGTATTTATGTGAAACTTTGTTTGTGTTTGATAAGGGATAATGAAATTAGTTTTTTTTATATACGAGATAGAATCTGGGTGCACTTAGAATACATTTTCTTTGTTTATTTGATATTTGATATTTGATTAAAAACATTCGAGTAACTCAACCTTGAGGAGGTTATGTGAGAAGTTATATACATTTGGTATGCGGGATTAAAAAGGCCCCAATGAGGATATGTTTATGGTGTGTGGGTGCTAAATTACTTCCATTGGCCCTTTTGGATACTTGAATTATTTGGAAATTATCTTTTGTGAGTGTTGAATTGGTTGGATTTTACATGTGCTACATCTATGTACATGTGACACGGAATTATTTTTATAGTTGGTGTTAATATGTAATTATTCGATCTATGTATTTTATTTATGTGTGATTGATGCTAGTACCCTTTAGGTACTTTTTTTATTTACTGAGTCCTTATGACTCACATCTCGTTTGTTCATGTTTTTTTTTAGTACCAGGTTCTCAACGAAATTCAATGATGGATATTTGACTTTCCAAGAGTGTTGCAGCAAGGTATTCATTAGAGATCATTTACTTGAAGCCAAGGATTGAAGCTTTGCAGTCACATTAGGGCTTGAGTATCGGATTTTGAATTGTGTAATGATTTAGTTATTAATGTATATAGTACATAGTGGAGAGGAGCTCCTTGTGGTTATTGTTGTTGTTGTTGTTGCCTGGTTGTATGTAACCAAGTATATTATGTTTGTATTGTTAGGCATGTTCCACTTTACAGGGAACCTCTGTTGAAATTTTTACTTAAATCAATATGCATTTTAGTAAATAAGTCTTTGCATATGTTTATGTTTTTATAAAAATCTCTCTTTAACTTCTAGTTTGGTAAGTGGTCATATGTATTTCACTGATTTGAAGTCAGGGTTAAGGAGGTTTGGTTATCCATTCCTCTGGCCAGTCATGTCTCCATGTAGGGTGTGACAAGTTAGTATCAAAGCTTGCGTTTAGAGGTCCGTGGCTGCAAATGCATGATGTTGCATACGTTACCCTGGGGAGTATGTGGACTGAGTAATATGTCCTAATTCATCCTGAAACTTCAAGTTGTGATTCTCTAATACACTGTCCTTTGCCTTATATGGTAAATGTACATTAAATTCATTTGTAGCTATTTTAGATACGATAAGACATAGTGGCCGTGTTGTGAGTCGTAGGAAGTAACAGGATGCTGGCTCCAACTAGGGATCTACTAGTCTTTAGATGCAATAGTCAGAGTAGAGGTCGTCAAGGACGTGGTAGAGGTTAAGGTAGAGTTGCTGAGCCAGTTGAAGCAGTGGCCCCTGATCTTAATTTATAGCAGCTTGTATAGGGATTAGACAGAGTGCAGAGGACAGTAGCTGATTTAGATGGGATTTTGGCTTAGCAACATCAAGCTCAGTAAGGTCAACCTTAGCCTCCTATAGTTCCTCCTATTCAGCCTCAATAAAAGGCAAACTTTCCAATTCCAGTTTAGCATGACCGAGGTGTATTTTTTTATCATTACATGACTTTTGGAAGACGTAGCCACCGAGGTTCTCTGGTGTGGACCCTACTTAGGATCCTTACACTTTCTTGGAGGAGTCTGATAGATTATGTGACCTTTGGGATGTGATCTTGTTTGGGCTATAGAGTTAGTAAGCTATTAGTTGCATGATGTGGCGTATCAGTGGTATAAGGTGTTGATGCAAAGACAAATTAAGCCTAGCCTACTTGCTTGGCCGGAGTTTACTTGAGCTTTCACTGGCCGTTTTCTACCTAAGAGTGTGAGAGATAAGTCTGCTTGGGATTTTGAGTGGTTAGTTCAGATTGAGGGTATGCCAGTAATGAAGTATAAGACTCGGTTTACTAGGCTATCTTGTTTTGCTCAGCATAGAGTGGATATCGAGCAGATGAGAATGAAAGGGTTCGTTAATGGTTTGAGGGATTCTTATTCTGATCAGTGTTCGTGACTAACACTACCACTTACACTCAAGCAGTGGATGCCACTTATTGAATAGAGAATCAGTATTTGGAAAGACAGTCAGAGCAGGAAAGTCATAAGAATGCAAGACATGAGAGTTCTTCCACTTCTAGGTTTGGAAGTTCTCGGAGGCCTGGAGGTGAATCTATTATAAAAGGTGACTTATTTCTTAAGGATTTCTAGTTGAGTACAAGTCAGACTAGTTAGGGCTTTGAAAGTCCATCATAAATGGTATGATCTTGTGGTCCCCGAACTTCAGAAGTTCTTGTATGCCTTACTTATGGTGGCAAACACATAGAGCAATGCAGAAGGGAGTCTAATGCTTATTTTAAGTATAGTGCCATGCAGTATCGTATTAGGGATTGTCCATTGATGAGTGGGCAGTCCACTTCAGCCCAGACATCTCATTCAGTACAAGAAGGACCTCTGTTGCCTGCTACACCTGCTAAATCTCAAGGAGGTCATGACACTTTTGCTAAAGGTTCGTCATCTGTGGATAGGGGTCAGGCCTGTGTGTATGCTTTGACTATGTAAAATGCTTAGGCTTCTAATGTAGTGGTGTTAAGTAGATTGCTTAGCCGTTCATTTAGTTCTAAAATACTAGTTGATCCTGAAGCTATTCATTCCTTTATATATATATATATATATTTTGTATTTTGCCTCTTGTGTGAAGAGGGCATTTGAGCCTCACAAAGTTCCTTTAGCAGTTTCAATATCTTTGGAGGGGTGGAAATAAATTATGGCAGATAGGCACGTTCCTTATTGTGAAATGATGATGGTTAATGGAGTATTTTATGCAGACTTGATAATATAAGACATGTTGGGGTATGACATTATTCTAGGCATTACTGAAAGGCTGATTTTTGTTTTCATGGGGATTGGAGTGAGGTCTCATATTTTGTGGGTCTAAGAAATGAAAGTGAATAAGAACTTGCTATATGAGAAGCAATCGGTGGTAATCGTAGATAGATAAGCCTGTAAGCGTCAATCGAAAATCATTCATTTAATGAAAGTTATTTTGCAACATCAGAGTGAATTAGAAGTCACTTGAGAATCTGAGAATGTGATGAGGCAAAAATATCCATATTTCTTTGAATGATTTAAGTAAATGATACATCTGTTACTATTTATTAAAATTCAAGACAAACTTCTTTTAAGGGGGGAGACTGTTATAACCTGATATCGTATTGTTAACTTAGGAAATTTTGGTAGCATTAACCTAGAAATTTTTTGTAATTTTTAGTATTTAAACAAAATAAAACTAAAATAAGTAAACACTATACATATATATAAAGTGTATACACACCTAATCTAAACTCAATTGACTTTGACTTTTACCTCACTTTATTTTCTTTGTATCTTTATATTTTTCCTCCTTCTTTTTTTTTTTTTTTTTTTTTTTTTTTTTTTTTTTTCATTTGGATAACTTACTTTCTCCTTTTTCTTTGGTTGACTTTCCCCTGTTTTCTAAAGCTTGCCTTTCTCTTTTGTTGGCTGAGAATTCCACTTCTTTGCTAGTGGTGTATGGTCGTTATTTAACCCCTTTTTGCTTGTAATCATCTAGCCCTTCTTCCTCTCTATGCCAGCTTGTAATTTCCTTCCTCCCAACTGAGAATAGCATTTTTGTTTGGTAAGTTGTAGGACCCTATTTTGCTTGGTTTTCCTTATCCTTTCTGTATATTGAGTTTTGTTTAAGCCTTCCACTTCTCTCTTCTTTGCAGCCGTGTAGTACTCACCATAAAACTAGCAACTAGTCCACCATTAGGCATAGGTTGGCAGTGGTAGAGATGCTCTTCCTTCCTCTTTTGACCAGCCAGTTGCAGTTGAACTTAGGAAGGGTTTGGTTGCAGCTCGTGGTGGCCAATTTGTGGTAGATTTATATTGCTCTAGACTGTAGCTATACTCCTTAGTAAATCGACCACTTTGTTTTGGTTGGACAACCAAAGTTGTTGTAATTCCAAGCTTTTTGTTTCAAATAAATCAATTAGTTTCTATGGAGTTAAAGTCAATTTCATCTACTAATTGTTTGTGGATAGAATTTGGAGAACATGGGAGGAGGAATTAGAGCTTGAAAATATGATAACTGGTGGTTAAGTGTTTAAGGAAAAAGAAAAGCTTGGAATAAGTAGGATTGTTATTGGAAATATATATATATATATACATTCACACATACAAATGAAATGAAAATGCCTAAAAGAAAGTTGTTGTCATATAATGAATAAAACTTGGTATATTTAAATCTTGGTGGTTAGGTATTATTTAAATTTGAATAAAAGTCTAAGAAAAAAAGAGTAAAAAATTGTTGGTTAAGTGGTTAAGGAAAGGAAAATCTTGAAATTTGGTTGCATTGATATTGGAATTTCATTATTCAAGCTTTTGATTAATTTTAAAATATTAACTTAACATGGATTTAATGTTTGGAAAAGAGAAATGTTGAAAGTATGAATTAATGTTGATTTCTTGGTATATATATATATACATGCATGATATGGAATTGAAGTTACCTTTAAGGTACTTGTTAAAATGCCTAGGAAAAATTAACTTTTAGTAAATGCGTGAAAGTTGACATATATAGGTTCTTATAATTAGAGGATTATAACCTATGAATTTATCAACTAAGTAATATTTGAAAAATATGATTTTCAACTCCGTAACGTATTGTTGATCTAACAATACACGTGAACTTAAGAGGGAGCGATGAGCAAAATCCATACCTTGTGAGTGGAAAATGATTTCCTTTGGTTGCTAGTGTGTTCTATATATGTATTTATGTCTATATGTCTATAAATATAAATATATATATATATATATAGTTCTCAAATATGAATATTTAGTGCCCTGACTGAAATAAGTGATGAAAGTGCTAAGTTGTTAACACTAGGTTTTTGTTATATTGTTTATTAATGTGAAACTTTGTTTGTTTTTGATAAAGGGATAATGAAATTAATTTGTTATATATGAGATAGAAATTGGGGTTTACTTAGGATACATTTGCTTTGTTTATTTGAAATTTGATTAAAAACATTCAGTAACTTAGCTTGAGGAAGGTATGTGAGAAGTTATATACATTTGATGTGAGGGAGCAAAAAGGCCCTAACGAGGATATGTTTATGGTGTGTGGGTGCTGAGTTACACTGATTGGCCCTTTTGGATGCTTTGATTGAATTGTTTAGACATTATCTTTTGTGAGAGTTGAATTGGTTGGATTTTACATGTTCTACATCTATGTACGTGCGAAACATAATTATTTTTATAATTGGTGTTAATGAGATTATTCGATCTATGTATTTTATTTATGTGTGATTGATTTAAGTATGTTTTGGGTACATTTTTCACTGACTAAGTCTTTATGACTGACACCTCATTTGTTCATATTTTTTTAGTATCAAGATCTCAGTGAAATTCACTGGCGGATACTTGACTATTCGGTATTGTTGCAGCGAGGTATTCATTCGAGATTATTTACTTGAAGCCAAGGAATAAGATTTGTAGTCATATTAGGGCTTGAGTACCAGATTTTGAATGTAATGGTTTAGTTGTTAATGTATATGCTACATACTCATTATGGTTATTGTTGTTGTTGACTGGTTGTATGTAACCAAGTATATTATGTTTATATTATTGGCATGTTTTACTTTATGAGGAACCCCTGTCAAAATTTTTAGTTAAATCACTATGCATTTTACTAAATGAGTCTTTGTAAATGGTTATGTTTTTATAAAAATCTCCTTTTAACTTCTAGTTTGGTAAGTGGTCATATGTATTTCTTTAATTTGAAGTTAAAGTTGTAGAGGTTGTTTACCAATTTCTCTAGCCAGTTATACCTCCGTGTGAGATGTGACAAACTCTATGTTCCTATCAGTGTTTGTGACAGACACTACCTCCTATACTCAGGCTGTGGATGCTGCTTATCGATAAGAGAATTGCTATTTAGAAAGGCCGACATAGTGGGAAAGTCATAAGAAGGCAATAGGTTTTCAATAGAGGTTTTTGGTAGGGGTTTTCAATCGGGCAGAGGTAAGACTAGACAGAGGTTTAAAAATTAGTCATAAGTGGCATTATCTAGTGGTCCCCGAGCTTCAGAAGTTCCTGTGTGCTTTACTTGGGGTGTCAGACATACAGGGCAATACAAAAGCGAGTCTTCAAGTGTGGTGCCATGGATCATCATATCCTAGATGATGAGTGGGTAGTCTTCTTCAGCTCGGACTTCTCATTCAGTGTAGGGTGGACCTCCGTTGCCTACTACTCCTACGAGATCTTAGGGAGGTCGTGGTACTTTTTCTAGAGGTTCGCCTTCTTCTGGCAAGGGTTAAGCCCATGTTTATGCTTTGACTAAGTAGGATGCTCGAGCTTCAAATGCAGTTGTGTCAGGTAGATTGCTTGTTTGTTCAGTTAATGCTAAAATATTATTTGATCATGGAGCCACTCATTCCGTCATATCTCCATATTTTGACTCTTGTGTGACAAAGGAATCTGAGCCTCTCAAGGTTCTTTTAGCAGTTTCGTCACTTCTAGTGGAAATAATTCTTGCAAATAGGCATATTCCTTCTTGTGAAGTGATGATGGATAATGGCGTATGTTTTATAGACTTGATAATATTAGACATATTGGAATTTGATGTGATTTTAGGCATGGATTGGTTGTCTAACTATCATGAGATAATGGATTATCACAATAAAAGTGTTAAGTTTAGCATTCCTTATAAGCTGACTTTTGTTTTTCAAGGGGATCGAAGTGAAGTTCCTCACAATTTGATTTCGGCCATTCAAACTAGAAGGCTTATCAGGAATAAACATCAGGCTTATCTAGCTTTTGTTAGGGATACTCAGTTGGAGTGTCCTCCTTTGGAGAAAATTCATGTGGTGAAGGAATCTCCTAATATGTTTCAGAAAGAACTTTTGGTCTTCCTCTTGAAAGGTAGATAGAGTTTGGTATTGATTTGTTGCTAGGCACTCAACCAATCTCTATACCTCCATACCGTATAGCTCTTAATGAATTGAGAGAGCTAAAGGTATAGTTGCAAGATTTGCTAGATAAAAGGTTTATCTGTCCTAGCATGTCTTCTTTTTGTTAAGAAGAAATATAGTTCATTCCGACTATGTATTGATTATCGGTAGTTGAATAAGGCCACGGAGAAGAACAAGTATCCCCTCCCCAAGATTGATGATTTATTTGATCGGTTGCAGGGGGCTTAGGACTTTTCAAGGAATGATCTTCATTCGGGGTATCACCAACTCTAGATTAAGAAGGAAGACATTCCAAAAAATGGTTTATGTACTCGATATGGACATTATGAGTTCTTAGACATGTCTTTTGGACTCACTAAAGCTCCTGCAACGTTCATGGATCTTATGAATACAGTGTTCAAGCCTTTCTTGGATCAATTTATTATTGTCTTTATTGATGACATCTTGGTGTACTATCAGAGTGAGAAGGAACATTAGAAGCATCTTTAAATTGTCTTGCAAACACTTAGAAAAAACAAGCTTTATGCTAAATTCTCTAAGTGTGAATTCTGGTTGAATCAAGTAGCACCCTCGGTCATGTGATCTCCAAAGAAGAAATTCGTGTAGACTCCAAGAAAGTTGAAGTAGTTCATAATTGGCCTCACCCAATAAATGTATCAGAAATTTTGAGTTTTCTAGGTTTAACTGGGTATTATAGGAGATTTGTTGAAAACTTCTCCTGTATTGTTGTACCTATGACTTAGTTGACTCAAAAAGTTGTTAAGTTTGTTTGGTCAAAGGCTTGTGAGGAAAGTTTTCAGAAACTTAAGATTTGTTTGATTTTATCCCGAGTCCTTACCCTTCCTTCTGGTATATGGAAGTATGCGGTATGTTGTGATGCTTCTCATATTGGACTTGGGTGTGCTTTGATGCAGGATGGAAAGGAGCTGAAGAAGCATGAAATGAATTATCCCACTTATGACTTGGAGATGGCGGTATCAATTTTTTCACTAAAGGTGTAGAGGCATTATTAGTATGGTGAAACTTGTGAAATTTTCACAAATTATAAGAGTCTTAAATACATATTTAATTAGAAAGATTTGAATTTGAGACAACGTAGATGGATTGAGTTGTTTGAAGATTATGATGGATCGGGCCATGCATATATATGCCTTCATCTGCCACATTGGAATTCACAATCAAATGTGTCTTTGTGATTTCTTATCATCCAGGGAAGGTTAATGTGGTTATGGATGTTTTGAGTAGGAAGTCAATGGGTAGCTTATCCTATGTGATAGCTGTTCGCAGTCAAGTTGTTAAAGATTTACAAAGGTGCATGGTTGATGAAGTTAGATTTAAAGTGTCTCCTCATAGGGTGTTATTAGCTCATATTTAGGTGAAATCCATTTTAATTGAAGCTATTCAAGAAGCGCAGGTAGCTGACTTTAAGGTATGTACCAAGAAAGCCAAATGTGATCAGTCTGCTATTAGTAAATTCAAGGTGGAAAATGAAGGAGTGCTAAGGTATCACGATTGTGTAGTTGTGCCATCTGATCCTGAATTGAGAAAGAAGATTCTTGAAACGGCTTATTGCTCATCATATATGATGCATTAAGACTTAAAGAAGTTCTATTGGTGGGATGGTATGAAAAAGAATGTAGTAGACTTTGTCTCCAAGTACTTGATATGCCAATAGGTGAAAGTTGAATATTAGAAACCCACGGGAACGTTGCAAAAATTAGATATTCCGAAGTAGAAATGGAAAAAAGTTACTATGGATTTTGAAATAGGACTTTACAATACCTTTAGAGGTTATGACTCAATTTGCATTATTATAGATTGAATGACTAAATTAGCACATTTTTTTCCGGTGAAAACTGTGTATTCAACACATCAGTATGCTAAGTTGTATCTAGATGAGATTGTTTTGTTACAATGAGTACCTGTTCTATCGTTTCAGACTGTGAAGTACAGGTCACGACAACTTTCTTAAAATCTCTTTAGGAACTCTTAGTATTCAGTTGTTATTCAGTATAGCTTTTCATCCTCAAACTGATAGCTAGTCTAAGAGAACTATACAAACCTTGGAGGATATGCTTAGAGCTTATGTGATGGATTTTGAAGGGAATTAGGATCAACACTTGTCACTTATGGAGTCCATTTACAATAATAGTTATCATAATAGCATTCAGATGGCACCATTTGAGGTTTTGTATGGGAGGAAGTGTAGATCACTATTTGGATGGCTTGAAACTAGTGAGCACCAGTTACTAGGGCTAGAGTTGGTTCAGGATGTTGTAAGGTGCAGGTTATCCATGATAGACTAAGGATGACTCAAAGTACGCAGAAGTCTTATGCAGACAATCGTCGAAAATAGATATAATCTGAAGTGGGTGATTATGTGTTTCTGAAGGTTTCACCTTTTAAAGGCACAATGAGATTTGGTAAGATTGGGAAGCTACGTTAAAGGTTAATAAGGCATTTCCACATTTTGGATGGGTTGGAGTTGTAGCTTACAGGTTGGCATTACTGAAAAATTTGGGTAGGGTACATCCGGTTCTTCATGTGTCTATGCTTCGAAAGTATTTGCTTGATGAGTCTCACATTTTGTGGATTCAAAAAGTTCAAGTGGATAAAAACTTGTCATATGAGGAGCAACCAGTGGCAATCATAGATAGATAAGTCTGTAAGCTTTGATCGAAGATCATTCTGTCTGTGAAAGTTGTCTGGCAATACCATAATGAACAAGAAGCCATGTAGGAACCTAAAGATGCAATGAGGCAACTATATTCGTATCTATATTAATGATTCAGGTAAACGATGTATTCGTATCTATTTTGTTGAAATTCAAGACAAATTTTTTTAAAGAGGGAGAGTGTTATAACCTAGTATCGAAATGTTAAATTTTAGAGGTAATGTGTAAATTTTTAATTATATTAATGAACAAGCACATGAATAAAGAAAAAAAAATTATAAAAAGTGCATCGGTCCAACTCTTCTATGACAAAAATATATACATATATAAATATATACACCACTCATTTCAACTTTTGACTTTGACTTTATCTTTTATTTTTTTTCTTTTCCTTTTTATCCTTTTATTTTTCCTCCTATTTTGTTTCTTTCTTGGCCGACTTTCTCCTTTCTTTCCCATGTTCTAAACTGCTCTATTCGGGAATTTTTTTGCACCTCCCCTACTGGTTGAATCCTCTATCTTTTCCCTTTCCCTTGTTCGTTGCTTCGTTAGCTTGGATTTTCTTAAAGTGTACCGGTCCAGCTCCTTCATGACAGCAGCTTGGTCGAGTGCCTTGCATCAGTTCCACCGCCAACTCTATTTGGCAGCACTGTTTTGGGTTATTTCAGCCAAGAAACAGCAACCACGCTTCTCCTCATTGCCTTGTAGCCTTGTCTATTTGTGTGGCTAGCTAAGGGTGGCATCAACAGCCCCTTTACAACAATGATAGCAAGTTACAGTCGCCACCTTTTCTTGTTGATAGCTTTTAATCTTAGAACTTCCAAGTTTTAAATTTATTTAAAATCACTTGTTTTCTTTAGAGTTAGAGTCATTTTCTTCTTGTTATTGTTAGAAGGTTTGAATATAGAGAGTTAAGCAAGATGGATTAAGGCCTGAAAGTGATGAAAATGGTGGTTAAGTAGTTAATGGAAGAGGAAAGCTTGGAATTGGTTGTATTGATGTTGGAATTACATAATTCTCTTGATTGTTTTTAAATAACTAACTCAACTTTAAAGTTAATGTTTGGAATATAAGTAGTGTTGAAAGTAATGGATTTTTGTTGGTTCTCTTGGTGTATGTATTTATATATATACATAGATACACATGAGTTGAAATTAGATATGCCCTTAAGGTGTTTATTAAAATGCCTAAGAGGAATTAAATTCTTAGAAATGCATGAAACTCAATACAGATAAGTTTTGGTAATTAGAAGGTCATACCTTAAGAAATTTATAAATTAAATTATACTTGAAACGTAATTTCAACTCTGGAACATATCATTGGTCCAACGACACATTTGAAACCAAGAAGGAGCAACGAGCAAAATCCATAACTTTATGAGTGGAAAGCATTACCTTATTGTTACTAGATTTGCTTGATATGTATATTTGCTTGCATATAAATATATATATATATATATATATATATATATATATATATATATATATATATATATGTATGAGATTGATTTACATTGTAACTTAAGCTAACATAAAACTATTAAGCATATGTCTTCAAATTATATGTTGATTGATGCTAGTACTCTTTGGGTGTGTTTTTCAATCACTGAGTTTTTATGACTCAATCTTCGTTTGTTTATTTTTTTTTTTTAGCATTAGGTTCTCATCAAGCTTCTCCTTTGAAACATGACTTGTTGATAGTTGCTACAACAAGGTATTCACCTGAGATCACCTACTTTAAGTCATGGGATGAAAAGTTGCAGTCATTTTAGGCTTGGCTTATAAAGTTTTGATTTGTAGGACTCGTGTTTAATTATTATTATTTTTTCTTACGTGTGAATGGAGCGGAGCTTCTAGTTGCCATTGTGTTGTTGTTATGGTTGTATATAAATAGGATGAATACTATTTATATTATTGGGCATTTTTCACTTTACGGGAAACCTTTGTCGAAATTTTTATTCAAGTTACTATTCTTTTCAATAAATATGTGTTTATAAAGTTGTATTTTTATAAACCTTTCTTTTAACTTTTATTTGAGTCAAAGGTTGTGTATAATTTTTTTGATTTGGAGTTAGGGTTATGGAAGTTTGGTTATCCATTCTTTCGGCCAGTGATGCCTCTATGCGGGATGTGACAAATAACCTTAAAAATTTTGATGCAAAATCAAATGAAGACATCTTCCTTGGTTTCTACAACAAAATAACTCTGGTTGTCGAAGAATCCATACATGTCAAATTTGATGAAATTGGCAACTTCAAGTTTAAAAATGAAAATAATATGATGATGCACAAGCTACAAATAGCAAGCCTTAGAAAGACAAAACTCGGAATGAGACAGAAAACAAAGTAGCTAAGATTGCTGACAGACAAGCTTTTGAACAAGCTTCAAATGAAACTCCAGAGGAAGAGCTAGAAGCTGAAACTAGTTAAGAACCATCTTAACAACCCAAGGATTGGAGAATCGTGATACATCATGTTATTGGTCAAATTATTGGTAATCTAACCAAAGCATTACAAACTAGATCATCATACTGTATCTCAGCTAGAACTAAAGTATTTTGAAGATGCTGAAAATGATGAGTTATGGATGCTAGCAATGCAAGAGGAACTAAATAGTTTGAATGAAACAAGGTTTGGAACTTAGTTCCTAAACTTGAAAACCAATCACTCATTGGCACTAAATGGGTATTTAAAAATAAGATGGACAAAAAAGGCATAGTCGTAAGATACAGGGTAAGCTTAGTTGCCCAATACTGTAACCAGGAGGAAGGTATTGATTTCAATGAAACTTATGCTCTTGTAGCTAGACTTGAATCTATACGTATGCTACTTGCTTATGCTTGCTTTATGAATTTTAAACTTTATCAAATCAATGTAAATAGTGATTTTTAAAATGGCCTTATTGAAGCAAAATTTATGTTGAACAACCTCCAGGTTTTGAAAAGCATGACTTTCCAAACCACTTTTATAAACTTTCAAAAAATCTTCATAGTCTAAAACAAGCTCCACGAGCTTGGTATAAAAGGTTAATCAAGCATCTGATTTAAAATGATTTTCTAACAAGCAAAGTTGACATAACTTTATTTACAAAATCAAAGGGCAATTAGTTAATCATTGTACAAATCCATGTGGATGATATCTATCAAAGAAGGTATATTCATTAACGAAGCTAAGTATTACAAGAGATATAACTCAAAAGGTCGATATGATTAACCTAAAATAATGAAAACTCATATGCATTCATCCACTAAACTGACAAAAGACGAGAAGATGTATCGAGATATGATGGATCACTTCTTTATCTTATACGAGTATACTTGACATTATGTTTAGTGTACGTCTCTGTGCTTGATTTAATCTAGTCTAAGAGATCTTATTTGATTGCAGTAAAAAAGGATTTTAAGAATCTTATTGAAACTGTGAACCTAGGGTTGTGGTATCCTAGATATATTACATATGAATTGTTAGGATTCTCTGATACTGACTTTGTAAGCTATAAAGTTGAAAAAAGAAAGTACAGGTGGTACTCGTCAATTTCTTGGATTAGCCTTAGGTTCATGGCATAGCAAGAACATAATTCAGTAGCTTTATTTGCAGTAGAAAACTAAATATTATAGTTGGAAGCTGTTGTGCACAAGTTCTATGGATGAAACAATAACTTTAGGACTACAATTTAAAACTTGATCACATTCCTATTAAATATGACAACACTAGTGTTATAAATTTTTCGAAGAATCCAATTCAACACTCAAGAACCATGCACATTGAAATCATACATCATTTCTTGAAAGGCCACGTACAAAAAGGTGATATTATTCTTGAATTTATTGATACAAGTAATCAATTGGCTGATATTCTCACTAAGCTATTAAGTGAAGATAAATCTTTTGCATTAAGGAGAGAAATTGGTATGACAAACCCACTTTAAATCAGTTGTGATTTATTAAATTATGTTTATTATTCACTAATACTTGTACACAAGTGTTTGTATTTGTAGGTGCAGGTCCAATATATGACTGAAATTATTCAATTAGTGGGTCAGACCCAATAAATCTAATTTTGAAATTCAAAATTTTCTGATCTAATACCCTAAATTAATTTTTGAAATTCAAAATCATGATTTGTTTTACAATTTAAATGGACTTCAATTTCCAGCTAAAATACTTGTCCCATTTTTGATTATTCACAATAAGGGAAATTTTCTTTTTTTCTTTTTCTCCACCTATTCCTGAATTTTTATTTAAACCGCGTGCTACCCAAATTTCAAATTCATTCATATCTTTCTCTCTCTCTCTCACACACACTTTACTCTTCACTCAAACCCTCTCTATGTCTCAGTAACACTCCCAAATTCTTGCAATGGTGTGTCTTAAAAATCTTTTGAAGAGGATCTCCTTGATCTCAGGGAAACCCCTTGGCCTCCTGTGTCTTAAAAATCCAAAGAGAAATGACCAATATAGTTATCCTCTCTAAAGCCTTCCAAAAAATCTCCGAAATCTAGACTCCCAAAACTTGAACCTAATTTAAATAGCTCTGAATCAAATAAACTTGAAGAGTTCTATTACACCCCACATGGAGGTATGACTCGCCAGAAGAATGGGTAACCAAACCTCCGTAACCCTGACTTTAAAACAAAGAAACATATACGACTCTTAACCAAATCTAAGAAATAAAAGTAAAATTTAGAAAACACAAATTAACAGCAATTATTTATTTACTAAAATGTTTAACAATTGTTAAAAATTTTGGCAGAGATGCCTTATAAACTAGAACATGCCAAAATATAAACATATATAACCTGGACATATTCAACCAGATAACACTAGTAATAGTATATATACAAGGAGCTCTGCTCCGCTCACATTGTAATCATTTGGCTTCAAGTATGAGATTCTGAAGAATTACCTTGATGTACATTATCGCTAAGTCACGAGCTCGGTGATGATGTATACCAATATCCTGTTACTAAAAAAAACACTAACAAGAAGTCGTGAGTTTCATGAACTCAGTGAGTGGAAAAACGTACCCAAAAGGTACTAGAACCATTCAACACATGTACTAAATATATAGGGTAAATAACATCATTATGACATAAATTTCATATAACTAATTGTCGCACATACTTAAATATGAAAAACATAAAATTAAACAAACACAGTTCAAATAATACATTATACAATTGCATTAAATCAAAACAATCAAATTACTCAAAGCATACAAAGGGCCAATAGAGTAATGCAGCTCTGTATATCGTATATCTTTCCATTGGGCAATTTTTGCACCCACACACCAAATATATTCTCCATGCCTATCCATCCCACTAGAGTTGAGTACCCAATTATTTTCAAAACACTTATCCAATCAGAATATCTTAGAATATCCTAGGTGCATATGGAATTTATTTCGGAAGTAAAAATCATTTAGGAAAGAAAAACACTTTTATTGGCCCTTATCAAACACAAACGATGTCACAAGTCAAGTATAATTTAAATAACTCAATGCAACACTACACAAGCTTATATTTCCATATAAACATATCTATTCAAATATGCATAAAAAATACACATATTAATCTAGCAACCAAAAGGTAGCATTTATTCACTCACTATTTAAATAACTTGCTTGTCACTCCCTCTTGTGTTCACATGCATCGTTGGCTCAACTACAAGTTCCAGAGCTACAATTAAATTTTTTCCAGTATTACTTAGTTTGTCAATTTTATTGGTTATAACTTTTTAATTACGAAAATCTATAAATACTAGGTTTCATGCATATATATTTATAGTTAGCTCCTTTTAGACATTTTCTGACAAAACCAAGTTCAAATATTATTTCTAGAATATTAGTTATCTTTCTTATTTAGAAAATTCTCCTAAAATTAGTCTTGAACCCACTCAAATTCTTATATTAACACAAATAGGGCACTCGCACAATTTCTGGTTGCTAACCTCGGACTCTAGTGCTCATAGAATTCTCATACTTGGGAATTAAATTATAAAACTTTCTGGTTTAATTTATCAAGATGTTATGAATAATTCATCTTCATCACCCTATTCTTAAATCATACTTTAAGACCCCTAACATCAGTTAAATCAAAACAGGTAGAGTCAGGGCCTGAAATTCCCAATAATGATTTCCAACACCTCCAAAATACGTACAACATGGAATTTTCACCTGTGAAACTCCATATTTGTCATTTAACATGTGAGGAACAATTCTTATTCAAGGATCCTAAGCTAATTCAAACCACAACCCCCGACCAAGTCCCTCAGACTAAAGCTCACCTAAAATCCTGCACAAACCTAGCTATGGTCTAACAGCTCTAACAATAAATATACTTTAAATGAAGTTACGAAACTTTCCAGATAGCATCCTAAAATTATGAGATACACTTTCTATTTAGAACTACTAACCGAATTCAGTACATAAGACACCCGAAATACCGATTCCTCTAGCTTATAAAATATGACCCTGTTTCCTTTCAATAACTATTTAAATCCCATTTTCAACACTTTGTTCACTACTAACTACCCTTTGTTCATACTCCTTACTCAATTTCATTAAATTCTTAAGTCAAAACATTAACCAATAATTCTTTACTCTTTGTTCATGAACTTTTATTCAAATTCAAATAACAATGAATCCCCAAGAATTTAAATCTACCATGTTTTACTCATAAAGTTATAACTAGTTTCTTATAAACATTTGATCAAACATCTTGATTTCATAAATTACTTCTATTGATGTGTGTGTGTGTGTGTGTATATACCTATCCCAATTTAATCAATTGTTATAACTCGATAGTCCAACGTACATTTTAGAATGTTGTACGTAAATTATCGTGGATTACGTGAATTATAGATGTTCATGAAATAAATTAAAATAAGGGTATAATTGGATATATTTATATAGATAAGTTAAAATCCACCATATTGATTTATTTAGATTTAAATGTTTTTCATGAGTAATTGCATTATGAGGGAGAATAGTATAGATATATATATATTAAACTAGGGACTAATGATTAATATTTATATTATTTGAATAATATATACCACAAGTTTACATTATTTTATTTTTGTTGTCTTTTCTTCCTTCCTTGTTAACCGACAATACATTTTTTTTTTTTAAATTTTATCTTTGTGGTTGATACTATTTTCATTCTACCTTCTCCTCCACTGACTTAGCAATTCCAAAATTTTCTTGTTTCTTCCTTGTCCATCCGAGAAGGTAATTAGCTAAGAGCTGCTATTGAGCCTTTTGCTTGGTTCTGCTGCTATGTATTAGTTTAGCCATGGAAGGGTGAAAAGGTGGAGATGTTGGAGTGGATGGGAGCCTTTGTTTTTCATGGCAGCTCCCAAGTTGCTTTGTTAGCCATTGGACCGTGAAATCCTCTCTTTTTGGTGGCTAATGGTAAGGTCTGTTGTGGAAAAAGGTAGTTTATGTTTTATGTTGAAGTGGCCCTGCGTTAAGAAGCTTGTGAGGAAAGTAGGAGCAGGTAACGCCTCCCTTTCTTCTTCCTTAATTGGTGACAACTCCTTTCAAAAATTAAGAACCAAGTGTTTGTGTGTGTGCTATTGTAGGCTAAAGTTACAATTGTTGTGGTGCTTTGCCATCCTACCGTGACCTTTTAATTGTGGGGTTGGATAGTGTGTGTGAATGAAATAAGTTAGGGTGTAGGAAAACAAACTTTTGGGCTGTTGTTATGTTCTATTTTGTAGGATTTAACAACCATTTAAGGTGGGGGCTTGAATCAACCATATTAACCTTAGTTTTTAAACTTTTCTTGACTTTATTTTAGGCTATCTTGCTATTAAGTTGAGTTATAGGAATCACGTTTTTGGTAAACACTTAATTGAAATTAAGTGATGTTGGGAACTTCTTTTGATTTAATTAGGAGGTAGGATTAATAGTCAAATTAATGATATGTAGGACTTGAAGGTGGAAAATGATATGACTTAAAGGGAGTTTTAGAATTGGATTAGATATGTTCATACCAAGACTAGGTAATTCATGTTTTAAATGAAAGTCAAATGATTGATGTAAGTTAAATTCAATAATGGGAATATGAGTATTATAACGGTTAATTGAATTATTTTGATTACTTTGGAATTTGAATACAAGTTTCTTAAACAAGAACAAAGAATGGTTAATTAATGTGAGAGTTGAGGATTTGATGAATGTGATAATGGTATGAACAAAATGAGAGTTAAGTTGTTTTGAAGGGGGTGCAGGGGGCAGATTTCGTGAGTAACAGAAATTTGGTATTTCGAGTGTCTTCAGGATAGAATTAAATTAAGCATTCAAAAGATAAAATGTAGCTTATAGTCTTGGAATGTAGTCTGCAAAATTTTGTAGCTTGGTTCCAAGTATGTTGTTAGTTATAGTAGCTAGACTTCGGGTCTGTCAGGCATGATTTTTAGTTCATGTAGGAAATTGAATGGGTTCAATACTGATTTTAAAAAAAGTTTCTAAATAAGAAAGATAGATATACTTGTCTAATAATAAACCCAATAAATAGAATTGGATTTCTTTTTTCCTAGAGAAAGTTATGTTCAATTAACTAAAGTAAGGTCAAAGCTGACAAAATCTTGTGTGGCTGAATTTAATGCAACTTCAAACAATAAACTGTATTGATATACAAATATAAAAATTTCAAATGATATACCATTATAAAGCTACATGTGTCTAGTATTTTATAAATTTTACAAAACTGGATTCGGAGTTTCCTGGAGAAAGATATGACCGTTAAAGTGGACAATGGTCCAAACCCCAAGTTTGGACAGTCTTAATATCTCTAACTCACTAAGTGCTTTTTATCTTTTCTAATGGTTTCTTCTACCCTATACACTGTCAAGACATTTAAAATGTCTTTCCATTATTAACCTTATCACATAAAGTATAATTCACATTAATTGACATGTAATAGCTTAATGGAAAACTTTCACAAAGAAACCTATACAGGTTAAGATATAAGCTTAGTAATTAAAATATTATAACAATAACATTCATGAACTAAGTATTATTTGGAATTATGAATTTTAGTTCTGGATTCTAATGTGGACTTGACGAGATGCGTGGACGCAAGTGTGAGTGACGAGTGGAATCAGTTACGAGTGAGTGGTTAATTGCTGCCTTTAAGGGCTAGATTAGTATGTGAAATTATATGTTTATTTGAATGTGCATGATATATGGAAAATAAGCAAGTAGAGTACTTTAGTAATTTATTTAAATTATGTTTGTTTGATATTGATTGATGTGTTTGACTTTGGTTGTGGTTAATAAGGGCCAACAAAGTGAGATTTTTATAAAAAATGATTTTATCCTCAAAAGTAAAAATCCAGGTGCACCTAGGATGTTCTAATTTAAAATTATAAAAGAAAAATTCTGTCTGATTCTAATAAATATTTTGTTTAAATGGTGTGCTCAACCTCGGTGGGATAGATTGTATACGGAGATCAATTTGTTGTGCAGGTGCGTAAATGCCCGGTAGGGAGTGATAATGTTGTACGATGCTAGGTCACTTGTTGGCCATTTGATTGCTTTGTGTGATATTGTTTCTTTAATTTAAATTGTGATCTTGTATATTATATAAATTATGAACTTATAACGATTACAATGTATACGTGGTGTGACTTGATATATGAATAATGTGACATGAGATTATTATATATGTTATACGTTTATGTTGGGTGATGCTAGTACCCTTTGGGTACTATTTTCCACTCATGGAGTCCGTATGACTCATCCCTCTCATCGATAATATTTTTTCTGGAATCCAATGTATGGCATCGTCGAGTTTGTTAACTTGCTGACAGAGTACGCCAAGGTATTTTTTCAGGATCTTAGACTGGAATTTAAGGATGAAAGTTTCAGTCACACTAGAATGGTGGAAGGTTTAATTTTGTATGATGTAATAGTCTAAATGATTGTCCTCATGTCGTTGTATGGAATTAGGAACACATGTATGTTGTATTTTGAGGCATGTTATATAAATTTTCAGTAAGTTGCTATTTGTTTAAGAAAAAACAAACTTTTACTGTGGACTTTGTTCTATAAAAGTTACTTTTATTCTTTAGTTGGGTCAAGAGTCATGGTTGTTACCTGGTTTTAAATTCAGGGTTACAGAGGTTTGGTTATCCAACCCTCCAGCCAGTCATGCCTCCGTGAGGGGTGTGACATCAACATACCACATCAATTCAACATTACTAATAATTCTTACATTAGTTTTTAAAGTTAATTTAATCATTTAGAAGCTATTACTTAGATCATAAAGGCTTAACAATAAACCACACCAAACGTCATTGTTCAACCTTAACCCATAACTAATTTATCCTCCTAACTTCATAAATTTGAAACCCTTAATTAACAAAATCAAAAAGGAATCTTACTTCTTAGTTTTGATCATTAACAATTCATTCAAAATCATAACCAAATCCTCAACCATACTAGGGCGTAAGAACAAACTAAAAGGAAACGTGAGAAAAACTTAAATTTAAGGTGGGGAGAGATTACCCCAACCAAGAAGTTGTTAGAGTTGAATCAAGGTAACAAATGGCAGCTTTGTTGCTCCTTTTGGCTGCCACAAAGCTTGCTACCCCTCCTTACTTCTTATGGTTGGAAAATGGGTGCAGGGCAGACAATGGGCTAGCTGCCAAGGCTAGAAAAAAGGCTACCCATCAAAGAGGGCTTGGCTGAAAACCCAGACAAGGCCGCCAAACAAGCTACTACAAGGGGCCAAAACACGCAGCAATGAAATAAAACAAAGCTGTCCAAAAACAGGGAACTTATGGCTAGAAGGAAGAAGAGTAAAGCTGTTACGAGCTAGAAGGAATGAGGAGAACAACCGAGCTAAAAGAGCTAAACCACCACCACACACAAGGCCAAGGAGGAAGAACTGAACCCTCAGTGGAGAAACTTCCTGAACAGGGGAGACTCAGCCTAAGGACAAAGAGAGGAGATAAGCTGGCCACAAGAAAGGAAAATAAAGTAAAAGAATCAAGTCAAAGTCAAAGTGTTTTTTAAAGAAATTTGTGGTGTATGTCAATTCTTGATACATATGTATATAATTATATATAAGTGTTTATTTATTTTAGTTTACTTGATGTAAAATTTTATTCACCTAGTCATGACAAATTACGTACAAACATTTTAAGGTGTTCATTAAACTATCAGGTTATAACATGTTTAATGTATTATTATTTAATTAATTTGTTTACGTATCTATTATTTTATAACTAGAATTTGCACGTTATGTCTAAAGCTCGATTTTTGATATCGCGTTATGACAAATTAGATCTGAAAATCAAAGAGGAAGGAAAGCCAGAGTCTTCAAAAGAAAGCTCTAAAGAAACCAATTCAGAGAGCTGAAGCCTTGAAATTGCTGTTGCAAACGTTGAAAAGAAAATTACTAAGACTGTGACAGAACAAGGGAACCTAGCAACTTTCGAAGTCATATTTGCTGACTTTGACTAGGTTATTCTTTCTAATTTTGAAAAAGCCTATTAATACTTTTTCTCTGCTAAAGCTTTAATTTACTCCATGATTATTATGCAAGATTTTTACCTAGACTAAAAATTTTCCTTCGAAAAGTATTTTGTTGGATGGGTTGGCATAATTTTATATCTTTGGATGTGTCGGTATACCCCTAACTTGTCAGGCATTGAAAATTTCTAAGATAGTTCATATTACCCTCAATACTTATGTGAAAGAAACACCTATTTCCATAACTGCTAATGTCCTTTATGCCATCCTCAAAATATCATTCTCTGGTGAACTTATTGATTTTGCTAAACCTAGAATCATAACTAAAAGTTTCAACTTTACTAGTACTTTAAAGAATTTTTTAGGGACTATTAATGTGGCCAAGAATAATGTGTCGTTGCCTGCTAATGCTAAAGTACTCCATCACTTTATCTGAACACTATCACTCCTAGAGTTGGCACTCACAACTTAGTAAGCAATTCTAAAGTGTTTATAATATGGCATGTGCTTAGGAAGTTGAATTCATTTTAGTCTTCATTATCTTGCACCAGATGAGAACTTATCTGAGTATGCCTAAAGGAAGCCTACCTTATGCAATGGGCGTAATTAAATCTTCGAATTCTTCAAAATTCTATTAGAGGATGAGGACACTGATGTTAAATCCAATATTTTAATGCTGATAATTGAAGAAAAATGGGTATATAGTATGACATTATTAAGACTCATGTCAAGCTAACTTCATTTGCCAATGTTTCTAAGTTACATGCTGAAACCTCCGCATTATTATTACAGAAATCCTATCTAGGGTAGGCACTCTATAGCACTCACTTGATATTTTCAGAGCCCAAATTGAAAGCAAGCTTGATGAGCTATCATCCAAGCTTAATGCTTAGAGATTGCCTTATAACCCAGCACTAGTCCTTTAACTTTCTGTCTAAATCTCTAGAATAATTTTTTTGTTTTTGTTGTTTTTACTTCTATTATTGTCTTTTTTTTTTTTTTTTTTTTTAATGATGTTAAAAGGGGAGAAAATTTGACTTTATCCCACATCCTTTGAATTAAGGGTGAATAATTATACTTTTATTTTGGTTTATACATCTAGGATTTATAGCTCTACTCTAACCTTCTTAAACTGCCTATGAATAAGTAGTGTTTTATGCAGGTTAAAATGTTTTAGGCATTGATACTTAAATTCTTGTTATCTCTTAACTTGGATGTTTATTATACATAGCTCTGATGATGCTTAATAATACCTATATAGCTCTAATATTGTTATACTTAGGATTGTTGTGAATCTGCTATGGTTTAAGCTGTAAAGCTTAAACAGACCATTATGTAGATTGATCTTATACTCTAAAGTATTCTTCTGACACTTGTGTGTAGGAAGAAAATGAAATAAATCATACTTTGGTGCAAGTGTTATGAATTGATTATGCTCTGATGCATAATATCATCTCTTCAACATGTATGCTCTGATATATGATACAAATATTTATGCTCTGATACGTGTGATTATACCGTGAAGAAAATTTTCTTGTAGGAATTATATTGATTAAGTGATTCTATCACTTGATAAACAGTTGGCATCATTTTGAGTAAAAATATTAACTTAGAAGGAAATTTTGATCTCTCTTGTATCTGTTTGTTATATGCTTTTAATATGATAAATATAAAGTCTGTGTTTATATTATCATTATCAAAAATGGGAAGATTGTTAGCTCCAAGGCTATATCCTGATTGATTTTGATGATAATATATTGTGGTCACAAACTAATCTTTATTCATATCATGTTTAGATATAAAGCTCTAAGTTGCTTACATCATGCTTAATTCCAATGCTTGATATTGTTTCTCTTATACTCTATCTATCACTATTCAAGCTATTGACATATTATAATCTAAAAAAAAAAAAATTAGATTATAATCTTTTAAAAAAGTAAAAAAAAAAAAAAAAAAAAAAAACTATCTAAACACTGAGCATCTAAGTTATTTGATTGTGTTAGAGTGGAATTTGTTACCCTTTATGTTTGGTGTTTATTAGTCCACGTGTCCTCCTCGCCGATCAAACTTCAAGGGTACCTACACGAAATAAGAGAAAATGCTGATATATTAAAATAATATAGGTCAAATGGTTGTACCCTTTTAAGAAAATTTTGCTTTCTTATATAGATGAAGAAATCCAATAGAAGGCTAACATGTGTCACTGACTGTAGTATTCCAAAAGTCAGCATTTTTAGTAAATGTAGCTTATCACGCCATATGTTGCAATTGGATAAGTTGGAGGAATTATGATATATATGCGTTTTTAAACCAAATGGCATCACCTAGTAACAATATATGTGTCATTTGGTTATGAAGGCCATCTTTTCTTGGTCTTCATCTTCCATCAGTATTTGATTATACCCAGAATATCCATCCATGAAACTTAGTAGTCATTGCATGACAAATTGTCCACTAGACCATCAATCTTGGGAAGGGAAAACTATCCCTTAGTGCACTCCTTCTTAAGATCCAGTAAAATCTACACACATCCTCTACTTCCTATTTTCCTTCTTAATCATGACTACATTAGTGAACAATTCCAAATAGTCTACCTCCTTGATGAAACTTGCGTTTGTTTGTCAGGTGCAACATTTTCTTTTTTGTTCAATCAGCTTTGCATTGAGGTTTATGCTTCACTGGTGGTTATAACTATAAGGGCTATGCCAAGCATGTCCATGGTTGACCAAGAAAAAACAGACATGTGTTCCTTCAAAAATCTGATCAAGTCACTTCTCACATTTGAGGCAACTTTTATGCCTACTAGAACTGTTCATTCTCGGTCTTCTTCATACAATTGCAGGGGCTCAAAGTGACTCACCGATTCTCCTTTTTTCTGAAGGTCCAACTATTTTCCCAGATGAGGGTCTTGCAAGTCTTCAATAAATAAAATTTTTGTATGTTTCTTCTTTAAACAAGAGACATAACATTGGAGAAAGAGATCACGCTAGTGGGATGACTATCCTGTGGTCTCTTACTCACTTCATTTACCACTAAGGGTCTCCTAGTATAATTTTTCCTTATAAACCACTGGAAATTATTATATAAATAGTAGCCACTACCTTGTCTTTCTTGTGATCACCCTCAATGAAGGTGTCACAAGCATCATCGACGTGAGCTGCAGGGTTATCGTGATGGCAATCTTGCCTTCGTCGTTCAGGCCTATACCTTTCATCCTAACATTTGGGTGGTATTGCCCCTTGCAAGTGTTCCTTGAGATATCCCTTCCTAATCAAATTCTCAATTTCATTCTTCAATTGAAAATAATTATAGGTGTTATACCCATGAATTTTATGAAATGGAGAATATTTTTTAAGGTCCACGATAACTTTCTTGCCCTTGATCTAGTGGGAGAGAGTGATCAGATCTTGTCTTTGTATGGCCATTAACACTACTAGTGGTGAATTTATTCAAGGCAAGATAGGTATCATAGCCGTAAGTTACCCTTGCTGTTTTATCTCGCCTGGTGTCTTCTTAATGGTGGAGAGGAGTCTAGGTGTTAGGTGAGCAGGTCCTTTTCGGGACGTATCATGATGGTTCTTTTAGGGCTCTTCTAGCCTCTTCTATATTAATATTCTTCTTTCTTATCCAGTAACTCTTCTAATGTCTTTGGTATTCTCATGTTCAAATCGTATCAGAACTTTCTCAATTTAAGTTATGCCTTCAGTGTAGTTATGATAACTTGCAAACTGGCATCCCCTACTTTAATTACAGTTTTATTGAACCTAGCAATGTAATACTTTAGAGACTCATTTTCCCCTCCTCTAAAGGATAAGAGGTTCATAAGGTCCATCTTCTGCTTCTTGTTTTTCATGAAATGCCTCTTGAGGGTGGTCACCAATTAATGAGAACTTGAGATGGAGTTTTTAGGCAGTTGGGCAAACCACTGTCGAGTAGTTACCCGTAGACTAAATGCGGATGCCCAACACATTACCTGATCCAGTATTTCGTGCAATAACATTAAGGATTCAAAGCCCGTGACAAAATCACATAGGTCCGACGTCCCATCATACTACTCCAAAGTGGCCATTTTTAAGCCTGTTGACATAGAAAATTTCACTACATCATTAGTGAAAGGGTGCTGCTAGGAGTATGCGGTGCAAACAATTAGTGTAGTAGAGGTTGGGGTGTTCACTGTCTCTCAGACTACAACTAGAATATTTTGAGGTGAATCAATCAACTTTTCATCTTTCTATCGATCATTAATTTAATCCTGTCAGATAGAGCCTGAACTGCTAACATCAGAGTTTGGATTGTGTAATTGGTGGGTCTGAAAGTGGTGGGGTTCTGGGAGTCGAGTCTAGTCTTTTTTGAGGGGTCTCTTTCCTGTGAGTACTCTCTGCTCAGTGTCCTCATTGTCAGTGGCCATAATCAACCCCGGGGGGGGGGGGGGGGGGGTGTTACTTGCTGGTGGTAAGTGTTTTGGGTAAATGTTTCGGAAATGGTTTGGTTTGGGTGATTCAGTTGGTTGTGTTCTCATATACAGCACCAATGTTAGAGTAGAACTTGTCCACCTATATGTTTGGTTTTGACTGGTCCACGTGCCCCCACGCCGGTAAAATGTGAAGGATACTTGCATTATGTAGGAAAACAGATGTCAGGGGCTATATTACCTAGGTAACTCCGATGCTGATGTTAGAGAGGTATAGAGCGAAAATGCTGATATTAAAATAATATGGGTCAAATGATTGTACCTTTGTAAGAAAGTTTTGCTTTCTTATATAATTGATGAAATTCAAAAAAAGTGCGACATGTGTCATTGACGATAATGGTCCAAAAGTCAGCATTCTTAGTTAAATGTAACTCATTAGTTGTCAAATATTGTAACCGGATTCGTTGGATGAATTATGATATATCAGATTGTATTATAATCAAAAGCTTCAATTTTAGGCACTAAATTGTGAAACCCAGATCAGCAAGAAACTGAAATTTACTTCGACAACTTTATAAACAAGAAGTAGCATCAATTGCAATTAGAATACGCACCAATTATTACAAACCAGAAAAAGAAAGAAAATTTTATGACCGGAGGTACCGTAGAGTGCATTGTGTATAGCGATACAACCAACATTTTGTTTGGGAGTGGGGGGCTGCGAAAGTGATTAATGTGATGTTGGGAGGGGGGCCTCACCGAGTACGAAACTACAGTAGCTATATATAAAAATGATATTTATGGAATGAAAATTTAAAATTATTATAAATTACGGTATGGTATCCAGTTTTTATGAAATTCAGCTCGTGACATGATTTACATGATAAATTCTTACAATTTAATTGTGAATTGTGAAATTTGGTGGAGAGGTTTACATTGGTATATAAGAACTAAAATATTAAGAGGCTTTATTTAATAAATTTTATCTTGCAAATGTAGTCTTAATTCAACATAATTTCATGATTGTTTAAGACTTGACAATGCCTTATAATTTCAAAATTAAGATCTTGGTCATTGATTTGAAAGTGTAAATGTATAACATGATAATAGTAATTAATTGAAGCAACCCTTGAGCCTCTAAGGGTGAGGGTTGAGGAGAGGGAATATATAGCAGCAGATAAAACATTTAATCTTTATTGTTTCTACTTGGTATCAGAGTTGGGTTCTAGATCTTCTAGCGTGGCTATAAGCATGAGCTCTTTAATTATGTTACGTCAATCCGGCCCAAGTGCTTCCTAACTCGTGTGCTCGAACTTGATCCACGTTTCACGTACGAAGCTGTTAATGTGGTAACTCCCACCTTGCTTAGCTTTAACATTATATATAAGTATATGGGCTCTCACTTTCTAATGTAAATTGATTGATTTTTAGAGTGTGAATCTAACTAATTCAATGTTTTTTCCAGTAAAATTAACAAGATGTTAGTAAATAGCTATAGGAATGAAAATACTTTAGAAATTGATTCATTTAAGAATGTGGCCAATCTGAATGCCAGCAAGCATTGGTTGTGTACATGTGAATTAGGTTGACGAACGTAGTAGCCGTGTCTCATGTACACGTGAATTGGTCCTAAATAAAAGTGGTCCAGATATTTCAATTTCTACCAAGTTGGGATTGTTTAAAGCCGTGCCTTATTCACACATGGTAAGGAGACAATAAATGGAAAGAGTAGCTACAGTACTTAAAATTATGGAGAGACAAGGAGACTTGACCTTAGGTGTGAGAAAAGGTACATGGACTTTGGAGGAAGATAATCTTCTTAAAAACTGCATCCAAAAATGTGGAGAGGGACAATGGCATCTTATTCCTCAAAGAGTAGGTGATATTGCATATATATCACACACACATATATATATATATGTATAAATGTTATCTATGATAGAGAATTTTATTGTGTTAATTATGTTCTTCTTCAGTTATACATTCATTATGTTGGTTTTTTTTTTTTTCTTTATCTTGTATTTTCGCCTAGAAAAGAAAATTGTTTCACCATATGTATTTCTTATAATTTTTCAGGATTAAATAGATGCCGCAAAAGCTGTAGGTTACAATGGCTGAACTCTCTAAAACCAGATATCAAGAGGGGAGGTTCTAATCTAGATGAAGTTGATTTTATTCTAAGACTCCGATCCATAAACTCCTAGGGAACAGGTATATATTTTATATATAATATAATATAACTATTATAAGTTCTACAACATGCATGTAAAAGAATAATCTGTATGCCTATACTTATTTGGATTTGTGGTACTTGGTGAAAATTAAGCATAAAAGCATTCACTTTCCTTATTTTCTTTTCATGTCACTTTTAGTTATTGTTATAACTCACTTTTAGTGCTACTTATCAAATTTTTTTTTTATGTTAGTCATTGTCGTTCTTAACAATAAACCAGGTCGACATTTAATTATTTATATTCTAATAATTATACACTAGATGGACGTTGATAGCTCGGAGACTTCCGGGAAGGACGGCTAATGATGTGAAAAACTACTGGAACACCCATATGCGCAAGGAAGACACAAAAGAAAAGACCAAGTTACAAAATGCTATACTAATAAAGCCCATACCTCGAAAATTTTCTAAGAAGTCAGTGAGTTTGAGTGACCAGAAACCAGATGTTGTTGTAGTACCAGATGATCATGATCTGAATCATAATGGTGCTTTGGAAATAGATGTAATGATTATGATATAATAGACAAATCATGTATAATTGATTGGTCTCTACCAGAAGAGAATAATTGGACAAAGTGGTGGGAAAGTTTGTTAAACGACAACGCTAGTACTGGAAATGATGAAAGAAACAACACGTGCAGTTCCATTACCGAACGTCAAGAAGGGATGCTAACCCCAAACGATGAGATTCCATCCATGTCAACGGTGATGGAAAATGAGACACGCATCCTTAAATGGGCTTTAGATTCAGATCCTCTCATCTTCCATGACCAACAATAGTACTATGCAAATATTGTCCTATTCCCTGTCTCTATCTCTCTGTAGCTAAATTTATCTTAAATTATTTATTTTTTATGTTAAAAATAGTTAATTTAGTTGCCACTGATTCATAACTAAATTGGTGGCTAATTTTTAGTTTTTATAAAAGTTAGCTACTAATTTCTTTTTCTGTTAGTTAATCAGTAGCTAAACTAGAAAAATGAGCTACTAATTGTGTTATGTTTCTGATTTGGTAGTTATTACTCATTTTTCTTATAGTGTTTGCCCATTCTCTTCTCTATACACAAATCTTTACTTCATGTTCACTTTACTAATGTTTAAAAAATCTAAAAAAGTAAGAGTCGGTCCTCTTTCAAATTTTACATATTAATAAAATAATATCTTATAAAATAATTTTACACATATAAATAAAAGAGTAAGTAAAAATAAAATTACACGTTGATAAAATAGTATATTTGAAAAAACCTTTATATATTTTCTTTAAAATAGAAAAATTATCTGTGTGTTCCGCGCCTACAATAATGTTTTGAAAATGGTATAATTTATATCCAACGAAAACAAAAAATATCTTTCATTTTACACACTATTGAGTGAGTTGGGATATTTAATATCTCATCGTGATACTTTGGATGGTTGTCAGGTACTATTTGGATGGGTGACCCGACATTCATGTCATTATAAGGAGGTACATAGACACGATTTGGATTCTCTTTTTTTCCATTTGGAGTATTGTAGATGAGAAAGATACACAAATTCCATCCTAAAATATACCTAACACATTTTAAAACCACTTCAAATATTTTTCAACATCAATTTATGAGCCTTTAAATTTTTATATTAATTATATTACACAATCTTTTCACATTCTCATAATATTCATACTATAAATCCTAATTGTTCATAAATGGCAAAAATGTAAATGTCTATAAATAGACAAAATGTAACCATCCGAAATGAATGAGCCAAGTAACTGATCAAATTCGATGAGAGGCCACTAGGCATTCTCTAATTGGTGAAGTAGAAGGCTATATATAAGAAAGGAAAATATTCAGGTATTTAAGCTATTCTTTTTAAACACTTTTATATATTCATGGAAGAGATCTCCAACTTTATTATCGGAGGGTTTTGGAGAAAATTCCCCAACCTTTGATTCTTGTTTTATCTTATTTTTTCAAGTCTCTTTTATTTCCCACTCTAGTTTGGATAGATCAGTTCGGCTTCTACCTAGCTTGGTGATCGACTCAATCAATGTTAGGACAAAAATGGACCCATTCTTAGAGAAACCTTAAATCTAGTTAAGACCCTTAAATCTAATTTGGATTTAATATTGGCGCTGTCTGTGGAAACACATATGATTTGGGTTTTCCTATCACCACAAATCTAATCCATTCCGGCCTTATATTGTCGGATTACACCCTACACTAGCAATAATCTCACAGTCAACATAGTCAAAACTCACCTCAATTCTCAGGCACCACCGAGGCTACGACCTCCTTCCACGCATTCAATCCATATGTAGTGAGCCACGATATCGATTTTGTGAACATTTCTGCAAAATCGCAACAAAACACCTTCTGTAACAACCAGTTCTCTTTTTCGGTTAATCCACTACCAACCGCACCTCCTTTGGAAATCAGACACTTATACATGCATCGCATGCATAATGGGGTGCTTTACCAATCAAAACTAGATCTGCTCTATTTTCACCCAATGGCTAAGGTGTGTAAAAATAATATAATAATATGATAAAGGAAACAGAGGCATCTCCCATTACGTATTTATCTTTCCATTGATGAATCTTTTATATTATCTATTATTCACATGGTTCCTTTATTCCCTTTTATGGAAGAACCCCAAAGCCAAAAAAAAAAGAGGGAGAAGTACTAGTCAATCTGTTTTATATATCTTTTTCAGTCTAGGCTCCTCTTTGAAGTGGAAAGAAAGCACAATCATATGAATATGAACACTTAATTCTTAATTCACTACCTCACGTTGGTTTTCAATTCTCACAAATATTTGATTTATTTGTTTTCATTTCTCACAAATATTTGATTTATTTGTCCAATGATTATTTGGCAAGCTGAATTTTATGCATACTTAAATTCTATATTTCATACTTGATTTATACTATTAGCATGCCTACACACAGTTATCAAAAAATAGGTTTAAAAATATTAGCAAGGCAAATTTATGGACACAAGATCTTAAGCATAATCGCTCTAACTTACAAATTACCTATTATTTTGTATTTCCATACAAATTGCTTATTAAATTTATCTTAAATTTCATTAATTACCCACTTAAATACTCATGAAAGAGAGAAAATATTAAATGTGTATTATATTATAACTACAAATGAGGTAGAATTTCAAATTCTTCAATTTAAATATAATGCCTCTTAATTTTATGTTAAATTGCCTATGTGATTTATTGCTCATCAAAGAAAAATTACATATCTCTTACTTTAACATTTTGTTTCCTATTAAATTTGTTTTGAATCTCATTAATTTGGCTATATAAATTGTCATTATATATATATATATATATATCTATATATATATTGAATTTGTATTATGTGATCAAATTATTAAATTTGTATGTTTCTTATAACTGCAAATACAAAATAAAATCTCTACTTCTTGATCATTAATAAATGCACTTTGCAAATAGGATTAATATAACATTTGTATTTTGCTTGTGATTGAAAGTACAATTAAACTGTTCAATTGCACATTAACTATGTCTTGAATTCCATTAATTGACTATTTAAATTGTTATTAAAAAAAATAAAATATCTCTTCAATTTGTATTATGTTTTCAAATTCTTAAATTTGTAATATGTTTCTTATACCTGCAAATATAAATTAAACTCTACTTATTGGTTGTTAATGTGATTTAAATATCATACAATCATAATAGCTCACTTAAAACTACTTAATTACAGTCAATTATTGACCATTTACAAGCTATTACTTATTTTTTAAATCTTGATTTCTTGTTATAATGGCTTATATCTATTGCATTGTCGATTTTATTAAATGCTCATACAAGAGGGAAAACAAAATAGGAAAATTTGCCAAAATCAATTATATAGCTCGGGAATCGTAAACATGACAACTCAATAAACCATGAACAGTAAACATAAACAAGAATAAACGTATTTTATACAAGTTATATCAAATTTATTATTTACTTTAATAATTGTATATTTACTACATGTACAAACCTAACGAGTTTTCAGTAGAAATTGGCTATTCAGCCATAGTGATTATTACAGGATAATCTTCTTAAAAAGGCTGCAGCATACCTCTGTGTAAGGTAACAAACCCAAAAAAGGGGTGAGCTAAGAGCTACCCTTAAAAAATGAGCTAATAACTCATCAAATGGAAAGGCAAGCTAAGAGCTACTGTTTGCGAAATATTTCAATAGAGGTCAGTCGAGGTGAATCGGCTAACTTCGCAATGCTTGATTCCCACGTTCAAGCGATTTGACTAAGAAATGGACTCTGTTTCTTGGATAATGGGTTCCTAGGATACTAAAGAAAGCTCCTAGTGAATTGGTTTGGTTGAAATGTAACTATTGTGCATGAATTTGTAAAGGAAAGCTATAAATAAATGTGATAAATAAAGCATGTAAAGAAATGTTGTAAATAAAGCAATAAAAGATGAATGTAAAATATGAATTGAATTGAATTGATAAGTTTGTGTTTGACATTGGAGTGTTTGTGTGTTTACAATTGATGACTATTGTCTTATTTATACAAAAAAAACTAGTCGTTAACCCACTATGCTTTTCTGCCACGTTCTTCCTTAACTTTCTGACCAAGCATCTGCCAATATAGGATCATGGCTAATAACCAAAGTGAGTTACAATCTTTGTCAACCTACTTGCCTGAAATTAAGCAATCGATTTTTGCCTTAACTAGTCCAAATTGTGATTTTTTGATGCCTTATATCTCCATTATCCCTTAGAAATAGGGTTTGACGTTGAAAGCAGTCTAGGTGTACCAAACTACCCTTTACTTGGTCCAACTTGGCAGATCCAATAGTTTCCAATTAGCTTATTGACCCAATTTTGCTTCAACAAGTCCATAAGCCCAATAAACGTCCAAGTTCTTTGAAAGACTAATTTTGAATCAATTTGAATAGGTCTTATCTTTATCTTTTCCTTTGAACCATCCCTAACAACTTTTTCTTTTTATTTAAAATCTTAACAGAATATCCCTATTTTAAAGGGATTTGGAATCATGCCATTATCCTTCATTATTTTTAAATAAGAAATATTGGATATGGCTTGATTTTAGTAACTAAGTGGCCTACTAAATTGGTCTTGACATAATTCGCATTAAACCTAAACTTTAGTTAGCCAACTTATTCCATTAGCTTATTAATGCTCAGCTAACCAGCCCAGATGAATTCGGTCCACACCTTGTATATTTTTGGTATTAACACTTTGTCCCCTGGATCATTTAGGTATGAGTGCACAAAATACCTGAATCAATGCATCTTATCCCCTTTTCAAGTTCAAATTCTTAGTTGCCTTAATGATTAGGTGACCAATAAATTCCCTTCAACTACCTCTCGGTTTTCCAAGGGATGATGCAAGTTTCTCCATTTTGAATTCAAGTGCTTAACCTGGCTCCTTTATAATTGGTTGGCTTAAAAATTCCCTTTTTACTGTGCATCTTCAATACCTTTCTGAATTATCTAAGCTCTTTTGAATTCTCTACTTTCTGCTTTTTGCTTCCATGATTTCTTGAGCTTCAAATTACCAAAGCAAATCTTACTCACCTCTCAATGGTTCAGTCAATTCGAGTTCATCGACTAACAACCCTTCGCTATCATCACCCTTTAAAATAGCGATCCTAAAAACCCTAGTTCTATACACTGCTCGACCCAACTCCTTCATCATAAGGCCAACAACTTCTGATCTTGCCCAAGGCCTTCTAATTCTCTAGAGCTTCATTTCTCCCAAGGGATTTCAACTACCTATCATCTCAGATTGGTACTTAATATACGAATGCCCTTATGAGTTCTAGGTCTGACCTCACAAAACCCCTTCATACACTACCTAGTTCTCTTGCGTCTCAACTGCCAGTGGCTAAGTTTGGAAGAAATAGAGAATTTTTGATATTATTTCCCTCTCACATCAGGATATTGTCATCCATACCAACATACTCTTCGGTTTCTTTGGATTCTAGTCCACCTCCATCAATAGGTTCATCTTTCTATTTGTGATGAAGAGTCTCGTGCTTCTTGATGTTATGGTTTTCATTGGGCTGCCAGTCGACGGGGAAGAGCTCTCCACTTTGTTTGGAGAATTTTTAGGTAATCATCTTGGCATTATCTTTAACAAAAATACTTCTTCATACTCGGCTTTCCTTTCTGCCAATGCCAAAAACAAAGGCCCTGTTATGGATGCCAAGCATAACACTTTCTTGTTGTATTGGCTCTATAAACATTTCATCTACACTAGTTCTGTTGCTATTGTTTTTGAGTTCTTATACTTCATAGCAATCATTACCTCGAGTAAAGCTCTCTGTTTCTTTCTTTACTGTATAAAAGCCTTTTTTTAGCAGTGGATCGGCTAAAGAACAACAAAGATTTGAAAACACTACCTAGGCCCTTGTGGTTTTTGCAATTGTAGATTTACCATTATTTCCCATAATTCCATACCTTATTCTCAGCTAATATTTCATCCCCTAAAAGTCCAACTGTTTATGGGCACTTGCTGTAGTTAATTCCCTCGACTAGGCTCTCTATATTTGATGTGGTAAATAGGATTTTCATTTTGCCTGCTAGGAGTCCTCCTTCTCTATTCCTTTATTACGAAAAGTAGCTGACACCCTAGATCCTGACAATTCCCCTCATTCTTCTGAGATGGTGCTTGGTTGGTATAGCATGCTAACTGCCAGAGACTTTATCCATGGGGTAAAGCCCATTGCTTGGCACAACAAATCTTTTCTGGAGCCGTACAATCTTTAATGCTTTTCTCGATATTTTGGATTGACTCAAAGTATTTCATTACCCTTTACTTTGTTGGTCAAATACAAGACTCGGCCAAATATGTCTTTGTCTCAGCTGCAACAATTGGCGGAAGACAATTCTATAAAGCTAAACCTATTTGAATACTTCCCCTTTGATACTTCACCTAGGGAGTCAATTGAATTCATGAATTGGTAGCACTTGTTCAGTCTTTTTTCTTTTTGACTTGTGTTGCTTCTTACTTGGCAAAGCTGATTTATGAGCAATCATATGACTGGACTAAGCCTAAGAAAACGACAACAACATAAACTACCAAAACTCTTCCAAAGAAAAGTGAAACTTGTAGTTCTTCCGAAGGTAAATCAAGTAATATCAACTTTAATTTTCCCTTCTTTCTTTTTTCTAACTTTGCTGATTTTTCTTTTCTTATGCACTTAGCCATTTGAAGCTATTAATGTAGAGACCTTCAAGGAAATTCCTGGAGGTATTAAAGCTAGGAATGTTAGAAGGATTACTCAACAATCTTTGCATGCCCCACGAGTTCCTTCTCCAGCAATAAAATCTAAAAGATTGCTAGCCGATCCTAAATCTTCGACTAATGTACTTTTCAAACAATCTCATTTTAATTGCTTAATGTATTCGGCCAACTAATCCTTCTTTTTTGTTTTTTGCATAAAAAGAAATTTAAGACTCATGCACTTGAGTTTGCCAAGGTTCTTGGTACCCCAAAAGCACTGAGTCTGCCAAGGTTCCTGGTACCCCAAAAGCAACACCTCCCAATGCTTCTTCCTAGGCTGCTTCCCCTGTAATTTCTTATAAAGTTCTGGAACAGTACTTCAAGTCTCCAACCCCTTTCTCTAGCCCCACCAGAAAGGACACTTCCCCTATCTCCATGCATTTGGAGTTTGTTGAAAATCAGTTTCTAAAAAGCTTTCCTTCTTATCCTAAAATAGTCGAGACCTTAAGCTGTCAATGTCCAAGGTGGCTATGTCGGCTGATACTTCTTTATTATCCCCTGCTATAAAGGTTGTCTTTAACTAAATGGCTATGCTTTTTAACAATGTTGATTTTCTTTACAAAGTCTATAAAAAAAATGCAAAGAGACCAATGCTTCTCAGCTGACACAACTAGTCGACCTTAAGGCTAGGAATAGCACCTTTCAGAACAGTTTGAAGCTATTGAAAATGATCAGCAGGAAAATCTTTTTGAGGAAGATAAGATTACAAGGAAGTTGGAAGAGCTAAACAAAGAACTGGCTTGGATCCAAACTGAAATAGCTTCCTTCCAGCCTTAGCTAAAATCAATATCGGCTAAGCTTAAAAGAAGCACAAATGTCAAAATCGACTTGTACAACAAAAACACTTCCTTGGATTCTGAGATTGCTTATCTGATACAAAAGAAAACTTTTTTGGAAAGCAATCTAAGTGCTGGATAAGCTGGTTTAGCTGAAGTCATGAAATCATAGGCTCAACTGAAAGAAATGTTAGCTGAGGCGAAGAAGGAACAAATTGTTGCTGGTTCTGAGCTTGATATTGTACCTCCAAGCCAAGCTGATACTACACCACCTACTATTGCTTATCCCTCAACTGTTGAAGATGTCATCCCTTTAGCAATGATCCTTCCAACACCAAAATGAAAAACTTTGTTTTATTCAGTTGCATTAGGCGGCTTTTTCTTTTTTAAGTTAAGTAGCTGGCTTGTAGCTACTTCTATGACTTTTTAAAACATTCATTCCAGATGGAAGGGTAATAAAACTTTAAGTATTTTTCATTGATGCTCCTACTTAATTCTTCTCCTTGCTTGTTAACTAGCCGATAAGCACTAGCTGGAATAACTTGGCTAATAATGAACAATCCTTCCTAATTTGGCGACCATTTACTGAACTTAAGATCTTTAGTTCCAATTGGTAAAATGGTTTTCCAAATAGAGTCAACTTCTACAAACCTCTTTGCCTTGACATGCTTATTGTAGCTCTTGGCCATCGTAGCTTTGTTAAGCTAAATATTATCGAGTGCCATAAACCTATCTTCATCACCTAAATCAAACTCCATAAATAAGGCTTGCAAATACTCCTTAGGCTCCAAGTTATTTTTCTTTGCTACCCTTAAAGACTTAATTGTAATCTTTAAAGGTAACATAGCATCTTGACCATACGTTAGTCGATATAGAATAAAACTAGTTACCGTGCACTTAGCATTTCTATATGCCCCAAAAACTTTTGATAATACTTCATGCCATTTCTTAAGCTTGTCTTCTAAAGACCTCTTAATCATATCGATTAGGATTCGGTTAGTAGCCTCTGTTTGCCCATTACCTGAAGCATAGTATGGTGTTTAATGAACTATTTTGATACCAGACTCTTGCACAAAGGCTGTCCCCTTATCCCCAGTGAAAACTATACCTTGATCAATTGTTATCATTTAAGGAATACCAAAACAAATAATTTGGTTTCTAATGAAATTGATTACACATCTTGTGTTACATTCACCATTGGCTGAGCTTCTACCCACTTGGTGAAATAATCTTTTGCTACAATGATAAAAGAAAGCTTCTTAGATGAAAGGGGATAGATCTTACCAATCAAGTCTATAGCCCAGCCTCTGAAAGGTCACATTTTGATGATAAGATAAAGTTCTTCAACTGGTGCTGTCTGAATTGGACCATATAGTTGACATGCTTCATACCCTTAACATACTTGTAGCAATTAGATGTAATAGTTGGCCAGTAATAGCCATGTTTATCAATCAACAATCGTATTTTAGGCTTAGATCTATATGTTCTACAAACTTCCTCATGGAACTCTCCCATGACCTTCAAAGCTTCACTTTTATCTAAATATTTCATCAGCAAACCTTCATGTCCTCTTTTGAACAATTCATCATCTACTAGAACATATCTTAAGGCTTTCTGTTTTAGCTTGAAGTTCACAAAATTTGATGGATCTTTCAGAAAGTTGATTAACTCAGATCTCCAATCATCAACTATCGTTTGTTGATCGATTGCTGCGATGTTGGGAAGATGAAAGATAATATCTTCAAGATCAGTCTTCAACCCAGAAGCATATTGGGCCAAATTATTAGCATCTCTATTTTCGCCCCTTGGTATATGCATTATTACTACTTCGGCAAACTGCTAAAGTAAAGCGTTAATCGTTTCATAATAACTTAACAAATTTGAATTGTTGTACTTGTACTCCCCAGTTAGCTGTCTAATCACTAGCTGAGAATCTCTAATAATTTGAACAAATTGGGCCTTCTTAGAAATCAACAATTGCAACCCAAGGATCAAGGCTTCATACTCAGCTTGATTATTAGAATAGTCGAGTTCTAGCTAGAACATGAATTTGCCAACTTTGACTAATGATAACAACTAGAGTTCTAGACCCATCAAATGACAAGATCCAAGGCTTCAAATGAATATAACTGTGGGCTTAAGCTAGTGGATCTTGTACCTCAACGTACGAATGTTGAGCTAAGAAATCAGCTAAAGCCTATCTCTTAACAGGCTCTTAGCGGGACGTATTTCAAGAAAAAAACATTTAACTTAATCTTCCTTGTAAAACGGTTCTATTAAGCAAATACTTCACTATGTCGATCTTGTATATAACCAACACCTCTTTAGGCAAGAGATAATTCTCCAATTTGATACAAGCATGGTATAAGGAAAGACATAACTTTTCAACTGGAGTGTATCTGCATTTAGTATTATTTAAAAGCCTACTCAAATAGTAAATAGCTCTTTCTGTTCCATCCTCGGTATCCTATGCAAGTAAGCAAGCCGGTGGATTCCTTAGCAGCTGAAATATAGAGCTTCAAAGGTCTACCTAGTATTGGAGGCACTAAGACTGGAGGATTAGCTAAGCTCTGCTTGATCTGCTCAAATGCCAATTGATGTTCTTCTCCCTAGCTAAATTTCTCGGCTCTTTTAACTTTAGCAAAGGTGAAAAAGTTTTTGCTAGTCGAATTAGCAATGAACCTTCTTATAAAGTTGATTTTGCTAATTAAGCTCTGCAATTATTTCTTATTTTGTGGTGGTCTAGCTTCCAACACTACTTTAGCTTCGTTTTTGTCAATCTCAATTCCTTGTTAATGTACTAGAATGCTGAGAAAATTGCCAACCGAGACTATAAAATCACATTTAGCTGGGTTCATTTTCAAATTATGGAATCTCATTCTTTTGAAGACCTATTCTAGATCAGTTAAATAATGATTAACCCCTTCTGACTTCACCACCACATCATCTATATAGATCTCCATGCTATGACCAATTAGGTCATGAAAAATAGCATTCATTGCCAGTTGGTATGTTGCACCTGCATTTTTTAAGCCAAATGGCATGGCAAGCAATTCAAAAATTCCTAAATCACCTGGGCCACAAAATGCAATCTTATAAATGTCTTCTTCAGCTACAAATATCTAATTGTATCCTGAATATCCATCCATGAAGGTAAGAATCCCATGATTGGAAGCTACATCCACCAGCATATCAGCTACTGGCATAACATACTCGTCTTTAGGGGTAGCCAAATTCAAGTTTCTGAAATCTATACAGATCCTGACTTTTTCTTTATAATAGAAACTATGTTAAATAGCCATTCCACATATCTAGCAATGCGTATAAATCTAACTTTTAAAAGCCTCTTAATTTTCTCATTAATCTTTGGCATCAACTTAGGATTGAACCTTCTAGTTTGCTGTTTATAAAACTTGAAGCCTTCTTTTATCAATAACTAATGCTCAACCAATTGCCTAGATAACCCTGGCATTTCATGGTATTTCTAAGCAAAATAGTCTTTATACTGTTTAATGAGCTTGGTTAACCGATATCTATCAAATTTCGCTAACAAGCCACTGACTCTTGTTGTTCTTGGTTCTTTTTTAGTACCCAAGTTGACATCAACCAAAGGATCTTGAGCTTCAAAATTGGGTTTCTCTTTTATGAATGAAGCCTTTAACTCTTCTTCATTTTGTATTTGGTTTAGTTGATCATGCTTTTCCACGTGCTCCCTAATCATGCTAGGGGTTGAATCCTCATTCCTAGTTTCGACTAAGAGCATAGCAAACCATTGTAAGACGTTCTTAAATATTTTAAGGTTTTGATCTATTAAAATGTTGTAAGAGAAGTCGTGATTCGGCCTCAGTTACCAACTGATCTTTATCTAGAAACCTTGAGCAATAAAATTGCAAGATTCCAAAGACCCTTCATAGTTTCTTGGCATTAATTATCTCCACTAGTGGTGAGTAGAAAATAACCTCTGTCATCTTAATATCTATTGTGAATGGATTCTGATTAGCTGATACCACTTCTATCTTATCACCTTCCAAAACATTAACACTTGGTGCAATGTGGAAGGAACACACTGATTGGAATGAATCCAATCTTTGCTCAACAAAATAGAGTAAGTGGGTTTGGCATCCACCACAAAGAATGCTGAACTTATGATTTTGCTTCCAATAGTAATCTCAGCTACTAATACCCCAACTACAGTGGTTGCTTCCCTATAAAGTTACTCATCTATATATTGTTAGATATAAGATCAGCTTTCGATTTACCTAATTTCAACATTGTACTAATAGGCATAATATTCAAAACTGCTCCACCATCAATGAAAACTCGGCTGACTAGCTTGTCATTGATATAAGCTTTTATGCATAATAGCTTAAGATGGTTAATCATAGCCTCTGAATGTTTCTGAAATTGTATCATGACTGGCCTAGTCTCTTTCTTTATTGATGTCAATATTTGCTGAGGCATCAACCCTTCTTCAATCTAAATCATTAAGCCCATCGAAATCGAATGTTGCTGTTACCTCGTAATCATCATCTTTTGTAGAGTCTATCTTAGCTACTGTTACCTCATGATCATCAAATTTTGTAGAGTCTGTCTTAGCTACTTTAGCTCAGTCACCTGCTTCTGTTGAACCTACTTCAGATGTTACAACTAGATTATCAGCTCCTACTGAATCTGTCTCAACTGCTTCCACTAGGTCATTTGCTTCTGATGTGGCTACGTCAGTTTTCTTGGGAGACTCTACCTCTTCGCTTACCAATGCTTTGGCTTTTCCTAATATTTTCAGCATCTATTTTAGCTTCCAGTTGGATCTTTGCCTTTGTCTCTTTCACTTTAAAGTACAAGTAAGGTCTTCTATTAAAGTTGATTGAGATGGATAATTTCTAACGTACTTGTTTAAGAACCATTACCCCTTTTCAATATATGCCTTTAGCTTGATCATCCTCTGAGACTTCATCTGCTCATCATTTCTAGTAGATATCCTTAGTGTAGATATTCCATTTTCAATGTTGAACTTGATTACTTTTCGTTTCCCTTCTAGAACTGGCTTATTATCAATCCTTGGAAATTTTAACTTGTCAAAGACGCTACTTTTGCCTCCTTCTGGGTTCGCTAGAAAGAGAAATCTTTCAAACATGTTTGACCTTTCAACTACAAACTTCAGCTGCTTTGGCTGTGCAGCTAGTTGCTCCCAGCTGTAGTCGATGTCTCAGCTTTTGTCTCTCTTTTGACTCTCCACTAGTTCTGTATAAGCTGTTTCCACTCCAAATCTTTTGAATATGATTTAGATTTGGGTAGTGAACCTAATACAGCAACTATATTGGTTGATACGGCCGGAAATGAATTAGTATTGATTGACATCTCATGTGTTCCCTTATCAGCTAATTTAAACCTTTCATCTTTCAAAGCTTTTTGGATAGCATTCCTAAAATTCAAACAGTTCATAGTAGGATGACTGTATGAATTATGCCACTTACAATACTGTTTGCCTTTATCTTAGTAGCCGATAGGATCTTATGTCCGTCAATCAACTTGATTTGCTTGTCCTTTAATAGGTAGTCGAAGATCTAATTGGCTTTGGAGATGTCAAATAAGTATTCTTCTTTATTCTCCATTTTATGGATCTCTTTTCCCTTGTTTGGTCTCAGAGCTAGGCAAGAATAAGATTTTTCTCTTAAGATCTTAGCCACTAACACATCAGGTGATGGCTCCTCTTTACTAACGGCTTTCTCTCCTGGATCAAGGTCAGCTGAATCCACCACTAACACCAAGTGTGGACCTCTTCCACTTTTGTTGGCTCTCCTAAGTTCTTTTTCTAAAATGAATTGGTCGACTCTAATGGCTTTAAATACTAGCTGAGTTAAATCAGTACACTCTTACGCAACCAGTTTCTCTTTCAGCTGCGGATGTATATTTCTTACTGTCATAATGGCATATTCTGCCTCTAGTAATTGCATATTGCATCTACTTCTCATATTCCTGAACCTTTCCATATACTCAGCTACTGGTTCATCCACATGTTGCTTCAGGTTCATCAAGTTAGCTATTGTTACATTTGGTTATGGCCTGTAAAAAGAATCATGGAAGTGCCTCCTTATATCTGACAAATTCTACAAAGAGTTATAAGTTAAAGAAGAATACCAAGTAAAAGCAATACCAGTTAAAGATAAAGGAAACAATAGAAGTTTAAAATACTCATTATGGTTTGACTCATCGCATTAGGCAGTAAATCTGCCGATGTGCTCCATGGTAGACTTTCCGTCCTCACCTAAGAAGGTGGTAAAATTTAGAGTTCTGAAACCCTTCCGGCAAAGGCATGACTCTATCCACCCACTCAGGATATGGTCACTCAGGATATGGTTTCCTATAAACTAGTCTGTCAAGAGGCCTCAGCTTTACATCGACATGTCTTCTCATCGCTTTAGCAATCATATTAGGATCAATCAAGGATGGCACAGTAGGCCTCCCCTCAACCATAGCTGGTGGATACACGTTTGGTATTTGTACAATCACTGGCCTTGTCTATCTGGGTGGCCCTAGATTTTGTATGTGATTCGATTATTCAACATACACTGGTTAATTAGGAGTAATAGGTGGAGGTTGACCCTATGGATGCTCTATTTCATAATCTCCAAGAGTTCTGTACTGACTTCCAAATCTAGCATTTGGATATTGCATCTGAGCAAAGGCTGATCTTAGTTGTGGTGTCTACCTAGGCGGCCCTTGTTTCTACATGTAATTCGGTTGTTCAGCATACACTAGGTGGTTAGGAGTAATAGGTAGGGGTTGACCCCATGTCTACTCTACTCTGTACCTCCTAGTGCTTTATACTGAGTTCCATCAAATCCAGTCATTGGATATAACAGCTAAGCTGCAGTCGAACCTGTCTGTGGCATAACACTAAAAACAGTTAGGTTAGAAATAGTTGGTATGGATGGCAATCTAAAAGTATCTGACACAGTTGGTGGTCTCCTAGCCATTTGGATTTACCTGTATTGTGGAGTCAACTGTACTATTTGACTGATAGGTTCAGTAACCACTTGGCCCCCAAGTGTACCCAAGAAAGGGACTGTTTATGGTTGTAAAACTAGTTGCTTGCCGTTGAAAGAGGTTGCAGAATACTCTTTTAGTTGTTGAGAAATCCTTTGAACTTGCTCTTGGACATTGTGCACCTTATTGTGGACCATTAGCTTTACGATCTCAACTAACTGTTTTAACATCTAGTACATCAAATCATTGAGCCCTAAATCGATCTGCTGATGGATAAAAGAAGTGGTCATCATTATAAGCTAGATAAAAGTTCTATCTTCTTTCATAGTTGGTGCAGTAGTCCTTAGTTAAGGATATGGTACTCTTCCACAGTTGGTGCAACAGTCCTCAGTTCAGGAGATGGTACTGTCGAAGTAGGAATTTCCGTAGGTTGTGAAACTTAAGGATCATTCTGTCTCTAACCACCATTCTTCCCAGTTCCTGGTTGTGGAGTGTCCATATCGGATAAACTCTTCCCATAACTCATTTGCATACGCCAGTAAAAATCATGACCAATAATGAATCTCTCCTGAGATTAGTCGTTTTGGTCCCACCGAAGTGCCAGAAAATATGTTTATGAAATATTTCAATGGAGGTCAACCAAGGTGAATCAACTAACTTCGCAACTCTTGATGCCCACATTCAAATGATTTAGCTAAGAAAATGACTTTGTTTCTTAGACAATGGGTTCCTAAGATACTAAAGACAGCTCCTAGTGAATTGGTTTGATTGAAATGTAACTACTGGGCAAGAATTTGTAAAGGAAAGTGATAAATAAGGCATGTAAAGAAATGCTATAAATAAAGCAATAAAGGCTGAATGTAAAATAGGAATTATATTGAATTGATAAGCTTATGTTTGACGTTAGAGTGTTGTATGTTTACAATTGATGACTATTGTTCTACTTATATAAGAAAAACAAGTTGTTAACCCATTAAGCCTATCTGCCATGTTCTTTCTTAACTTTCTGACCAAGAATCCACCAATATAGGATCATGGCTAATAACCAAAGTGAGTTATAGCCCCTATCAACTGACTTGCCTGAAATTAAACAACTAATTTCTGCCTCAGCTAATTCAAATAACAATTTTCTGATGCCCTATATCTCCATTAGGATTTGATGTTGAAAGCGGTCTAGGTGAACCAAACTACCCTTGACTTGGTCTAACTCAGCAGATCCAATAGTTCCAATTAGTTGATTGACCCAATAAGTGTCCAAACTAGTTGAAAGACCAATTTTGAACTAAATTAAATAGGTCTTATCTTTATCTTCTCCTTTGAACCATCCCTAATAGCTTTTCCCTTCCAGTTAAAATCTTAACTGAATATCCCTATTTTAAAGGGATTTGGAATCATGCCATTATCTTTCATATTTGTAAATAAGAAATACTGGATATGGCTTGATTTTAGTAACTAAGTGGCCTACTAAATTGGCCTTGACATAATTCGCATTAAACCCAAACTTTAGTTAACTAACCCAATCTATTAGCTGATTAACGCTCAGTTGACTAGCCCAGATGAATTCAGCTCACACCTTGCATATTTTTTAATATTAACAGCTACCCTCAAAATATGAGCTAAGAGCTCAACAAAATGGAAAGGCAACCTAAGAGCTATCTTCAAAAAATGAGCTAATAGCTCATCAAAATGGAAGGACGAGATAAGAGCTCATCAAAATGAAAGAGCGAGCTAAGAGCTACCTTCAAAAAACGAGCTAAAGAGCTCATCAAAATGGAAGTGCGAGTAAGAGCTATCTTCAAAAAATAAGCTAAGAGCTCATCAAAATAGAAAGGCGAGCTAAGAGCTATCCTCAAAAAACAAGCTAAGAGCTCATCAAATGGAAAGGCAAGCTAAATAGAAGGGTGAGCTAAGAGTTCATTAAATGAAAAGGCAAGCTAAAAGCTACCCTCAAAAAATAAGCTAAGAGCTTATCAAAATTGGAGGGCGAGCTAAGTGCAACCCTCAACAAATTGAGCTACATTTCAAGCTGAAAACTCAAGTCTGCAAATGAATTCAAAATAAATCAGTCCCTATAAATACATTTCAGTCCGTGAATACACGCACTGGTTTTTTCAGGGACAAGTGTTAACATAGGAAGATACCTATCCAATAATGAAATGTCACAGGACACAAATGGCCATGTATGTATAACTAACAAAGCACATAATTGCCTGGAATGAATTTGCAAATTGTTAACATACAATATAATACATCCAATATGAAAAGGACACATTGCGACAACTAAAGTCTAACGGGCAGGTATATGATCGAACAGACATATAGCCTCAGAATAAAGAACTATAAACACAAAATCGTTAGAGTTAATCAGCAAAGAATTGTTGAGAATTAATAGTAGAATAATAACCGACGATCTGAATTATTGAGTGTAATGGCTATAACAGAATATATATAGCAGTTTAAACATTGAAGGTAAAACATGAACAACTTTGCTTATTAAATTTTTATACTATTTTGCTAAAGAGCTTTGACTTTACCATTGAAGGGTTTTCAGAGAAAATCCCCGTCCTCTGACATTATCTCATTTTTACAGGAAATAGTTCAGCTCAGACAGCCCAGGCTTAAACCAACATCACAATCTCGCCATCATCATCATGCCATCTGCCTATTTGTCCACTCCATCTCTCCATCATCATCTCACCATCACCATCACGCCATCAACCTATCATACAGTTAAATAGTATAACATTCCTACCTCTATCTCAAACCCTAGATCCACTACTTTGGGATCTAATATTGGCGCAGTCTGTGAGAAATAGTCCACTACCATTATAGAAAATCAACCAATAATACGTGAATCACCAAGCAACCAAGCCGGTTAAACAGCTACACCTACATCATCCCAACTTCATAACAAAACTTGATACCCCAGTAACCCAGCAACAATTTCAAGCATTAATGTCAATTGTGCAAGTACTGTCAGCTAAAATAAATACCACCCTAGCTCATGATAATCAACTTTTAAGTCACCAAGAACGGATAGCAAATATAGACAAGGAACAAAACCAGGATGGAGATGAATTCACTGATCAAGGAGGAAACAAATGGCCAGAAAAAGTGGACAAAGAATAACAATTGCCTTACCGAGCTGAAGGATATATTTCTAGAAGCTCAGCTCGTCATCTCTTTAATGAGGAGGTCATCTCTTTCTGGGTACAAATTGGCCTGAAAATACCAACATTAGAATAGTATAATGGCAAAAAAGAGTAAGAGATGATGGTAAAAGAGAGAATGATCAAAATGATGATCATAGGGTTGTTCATCCCAAAGAAGAAAGACATCAAGATCAACTAGGGAAAGATAAAGAAGAGACAATTGGGGTTATATATACCATCACAGGTGGTTTAACTTCTAGAGGACCAACCTTAGTAGACCCTAAACGGTATTCAAAATTACCATTGATGGTGAACAAAGTTAGCAAAAAAGGCAAGTTAGCCACTCCCACTGGGACAATATCTTTCTCTGACGAAGATTTATAGGCAGTCAAAACTCCACATGACGATACATTAGTAATTAATACTAATATAGCCAATTTTTCAGTCAATCGCATGCTAATTGACAATGACGGTTCAGCAAATATAATGTATTATAATTGTTTTGAACAAATAGGACTTGCTAGTGATAGGCTACGACCATTCTAGGGAGCTTTTTTGGGATTCAATAGAGAACAAGTGATCGCAGAAGGAACAATTAAACTTCATGTTACATTAGAAGACAAAAGGTACAGGAAAATAATTATGACAACATTTTTCATTATGAAAGCTAGATCATCTTATAATGTCATATTGGGGAGGTCATTCCTCAATTCACCCAGAGCAATCCCTCATCTTAGCATGTATGTTTGAAATTTTTAAGTCTAGAGGGCTTTTGAACAATTCGAGGTAATCAGAAAATAGCAAGGCAGTATTATGTGGGATGCATGAAAAGCAAGAATTCTGAGATTCTCACAATAGATGATCCCCGAGATCGGAGGCCGCGGAAACAAAAAGATGGTTGGAAAAATAAAGATTCTATTGGATTCATTCAGCCAATCCAAGTCTTCCCAGGGAATAGCGACAAAACATTTCTTCTAGGCACAGACATGAACTCAGACACTCGAGAAAAGCTTACCCAATTCTTAATAATAAAACAGGGAAGTGTTTGCCTGGATGCCCAGAATAAGCACTTGAATAATCTTTCATAAACTCGACACAATTCCATACATGTGTCCGGTCAAATAGAAAAAATGACATTTTTCTCCAGAAAGGCAAAGAGCCATTGATGAGGAGGTAGACAAACTTCTAGCAGCCAGATTTATTCGAAAAGTCGATTATCCTGATTGGTTGTCTAATGTTATTATGGTGAAGAAATCGAATAGCAAATGACAAATGCGTGTAGACTTCATAGACCTGAATAAAGCATGTCCAAAACACAGTTATCCTTGACCCCAAATTGATAGGTTGGTAGATAGTACTACAAGAAATGAACTTCTAAGTTTCATGGATGTATATTCTAGCTACAATCAAATTCTCATGCCTGAAGAAGATCAGGAGAAAACTTCATTCATAACAAAGAAAGGCACATATTATTACAAAGTGATGCCTTTCGATTTAAAGAACGAGGGTGCCACATGTCAGAGACTAGTCAACAAGATTTTCAAATCTCAGATTGAACACAATATGGAAGTATATGTTGATGACATGCTCGTTAAGAGTAAATTAGTCCAAGAGCACATTTCCGACCTAATGAAGGCTTTTTCCGTGCTTACTAAACACAAAATGAAACTTAATCCTACCAAATGCACTTTCAAAGTAGTTGCAGGAAAATTCTTAGGTTTTATGTTGACAACAAGAGGAATAGAAGCAAACTCGGACAAGATAAAAGCTATCCTAAAAAAGAAGTACTACGGTTTATAGGACGGGTCAAAGCCCTGACCCAATTTATGTCCCGATCAGCTAACAGATGTTTTCCTTTCTTCAAGACCTTAACCAGAGTATTTGCATGGACAGATGACTGCGAAAAATCTTTTGTTGAACTCAAAAAGTACTTGACAACAGTACTGGTCCTTGGTAAACCAGATAAAAGTGAAACACTTGTATTGTACCTAGAGGTCTCGCTATTCGCAGTTAGTTCCATTCTTGTCAGAGAAAATAATGGGAAGCAACAACTTGTTTATTATGTTAGCAAGCTTCTTAAATGGCTAGAAACACACTATCCCGCCATTGAAAAAATGGCATTTGTTGTACTCATCTTAGCTAGGAAACTCTGAGCCTATTTTCAAGCCCATACAATTGAAGTTCGTACTAATCAACCTTTGAGGAAAGCTCTACTACATAAGCCAAGATAAACGATTAGCTGGTCCGTTGAACTCAGTGAGTTTGACATCAGGTATGTACCATGGTCCACAATGAAAGCCCAAGCCTTAGTGGATTTCTTAGTCGAGTTGACAATTAGAGACCAGTCAGATGCAATAGAAGGCAACACTCCATCTCCGCATATTGTTAATAATGTCTGGACATTATATGTGGACTGATCCTCTAATAAACAAGGTTCTAGAGAAGGCCTAATTCTACAAAGTCTAGATGGAATACTGATATAATGTGCCCTAACTCTACAATTTAGAGCCTTTAACAATACAGCAAAATATGAGACATTGATAACCCGAATGAAGTTGGCCTAAGCAATCTCTATATTCCTCCTCAAAATATTATGTGATTCCAAGTTGGTTGTCTTTCAAATGACGAGGGAATATGAAACTAAAGACATTATTATAAGTAGGTACTTACAACAAAGACTTCTCTAATGTCTCCATCACACTTATTCCTTGATCAGAAAACTCAACAGTGGATTCTTTGTCAAAAATGTGAGAAAATGAATGCTCTTCCACTCCTCACCACATTTTTACTAAGATAATTAAATGGCCAAGTTATGAAATCAAATGGGAAGTTTGTGTCACTAACCTGGAGAGCTCTTGGATCACGCCCATTTTTCAATACCTTCGAATTGGAGAACTTCCGCTAGATGAATCTCAATCAAGAGCAATCAGACATAAGGCAGCAAGGTATTCTATCATTGGCCAGAACCTTTATAGAAAATCTAATTCGTTGTCATACCTAAAATGTTTGAACCAGGAAGAAGCAGCTTATGTACTTGAGGAAGTTCATCTTGGGGTTTGTGGGTTACACATAGGCTCCAAGGTTCTCACCCTATAAAATCTTAAGAGCAAGATACTATTGGCCAACATTATACCAAGACTTCCAAAGCATGGGTACAAAAATGTGAGAATTGTCAATACACAGCTCGAGTACCTCGGCAGCCCATAATTCCCCTTACTCCAATAAGTACACCTTGCAGCATGTTGAATAGATATTTTTGGTCCATTTCCAACAACAAAAACATTAAAGGCTTCTAAGTTTATTCTCGTGATGATTGATTATTTCACCAAGTGGATTAAGGTCGAGGTATACAAGCACATCATTGCAGAAGCAGGCAGGAAATCTAAGGCAAATATAATAAATTGATACAGAATACCACAGGTCATTATCACTGATCACAGACCACAATTTGATTGCAAAGTCATCAAAGAATTCTGTAAAGAGCTGCACATGGAGATTAGATTCTCTTCAATCGGGTATCCTTAAAGCAATGGACAGGCAGAAGCGGCCAATAAAACTATCATGGAGGGGTTAACTAAAAAATAGAAAGGCACAACATGGATTGGGAGGAAAAACTCCATCAGGTCCTTTGGTCTTATAGAACCACAGCTCGTTTAACAACAGGCAAAACACCCTTTAGTTTAACCTTTGGTACTGAAGTTGTCATTCCCGTGGAAATTGGCATTCCATCCCTGAGAACGAAACAAGCGAATACTAAAACCTGGTAAGATAATGAAGAATGACTTAGGACAAATTTGGATCTTGTTAAGGAACTGAGAGAATCCACTGGTATTCGAATTGCAGCTTACCAACAAAGAGCAGCTCAGTATTTCAACTCAAAAGTCCACCCTAGAGAATTTTAAGTGGGAGACTTGGTGCTTCAATTAAAAAGATTCTCTAATAGAGACAACCACGAAGGAAAACTTAAGAGGCCTTATGAGGGACCATTCCAAATCATTTCAATAGTTCGACTAGGAACTTACAAACGAATGAATAAGGAAAGGAAAACTCTACCACATACCTAGAATGCATAACATCTCAGGAAATATTATCATTAATTTATAATTTTCTCAAAACTTAAATAAATTGTAATTTCTTTCCAACATTTTTTATTTTCAAATTAGAGCCAAGAGCTCGCTAAATTTGAGCTAAGAACTCAGAGCCAAGAGCTCACCAAAATTGAGCTGAGAGCTCAAAGCCAAGAGATTTGCAAAATTAAGCCTAGAGCTTAAAGCCAAGAGCTCGCCAAAATTGAGTTGATAGCTCAAAGCCAATAGCTCACCAAATTAAGCCAAAAGCTGGCAAAATTAAGCTAAGAGCTCAAAAATTGAGCTGAGAGCTCAAAGCCAAGATCTAGCCAAAATTAAGTTGAGAGCTCAGAGCCAAGAGGTCACCAAAATTGAGCTAAGAGCTCGGAGCCAAAAGCTCACCGAAATTGAGCTAAAAACTCAATAAGGACCAAGTCCACAGCTAACCAGCCAAGCTATAAGCTCGATTAGATATGCTCGGAAATAGCTCGAACTAGAAGCTAAACCAAGAGCTAGTTAAAGTTTGAGCCCAAAGCTCGCTCAAGATACACAAATCAAAGCCATACTCTAACAAAGAAAGGCAAACTAAGCATAGCAACACTACAGACTACATCAAAAGAGCTGTGCCTGAAATCTAAAGTTAGGAAACCACAACAATAGTATAAAATAGTGCATGATAAAAGTTAGACAAGACTAAGTCCAAACATTACTACATATTCAGTTCGGTGGTTGATCAGCGTTCATCCCATCCTATTCGTCTTCATAAAGTTCAGCTTTGTCATCTTTCCCCACGTACTTCAACCTTTACACGGGGTAGTTGGGATCAATCATGACGGTATTCTCTCTTGACTCAACAAAGTCTTAGATATAAAAGGCATCACACTCGTCCAAAACAAGCTTCCTGAACTCTATAGAGGCTTTGTACTTCTTGATCCATTAAGCACGAAGTTGACTAAAATGGACATCCTGAATGGTTTGTTGAGCCATTCTCAACTCCTGCTCGGTTTTCTACCTACTTTCCTCAAAGGCAGCAAGACTGTTTTCAAGAGCACAATGAGCAGCTCTGGCTTCTTCTTTTTTCTCAACATGAATAGCTCTCTTTTCCATCCCTCCAAAGCTTAACTGAGTATCTTTCAAACGTTATTCAATATCCTGATACTCAGATTCCATGTCTCGAACCTGGTTATAAGCCAAGGAAAAAGATTAATTTCCTTACCAGAAATAAAAAACACAACAAAAAATCTTACACTTATCAAAGCATGCAAACCAAACATATAGTTTCCTTTTATGGAATTTTGGTCCATAATAAGCTTATCCCCATCTAAAATACCACCTCGTGCAAAGTGATAGGCACTGTATTCAACATCTTGCAACAAGCAAAGGAACACCATCTGCACCAATTGAAACATCCCGAGCTGAACTCGGAGCAAGCAATGGTATCCAATTCATCCTGGCTAGCACAGAGAAAACAGGAGCAGGTTTACCAATTGGAGAAGATACCGTAAAAATCTCAATCCCATCTTCTATAACTCGAGATGACTAGGTGCCATCTGTCCAAGCCGACTTTCTACTAGCAATTTCAGCCTTTTTTTGCCTTCTTTTCTCATTACCTCTAACAACAAGCTCCTTATTAGTAGCTTGGACCACATGACCCATCTCGTGATCTACAAAAACAATAAGATAACAAAACATCACTATGTTCAAATATCAGAAACAACTATAAAATAAAGTCTCAAGACATCACCCTGAGCAAGTGATGATAAACCCAAAGTGACAAGCTAGGCACTATCCAAAAGGAAACTAATATCATATCTATTTCCATCTTCCCTAGATTGATAGTAGTGAATTTTATACAGTCTGGTCCTCTACTCGGCACTAAGGTACGATTTTTCTTTAGTTAGAGGATTGATTTTTCCCTATCCATGAAGTAAACCAATTAGAGATGGAGGAAAGACAAAGAAATGTTTGGGCTTCTAACCTTTGTTATTATTGGGGAAAAACTAGAATAATGAAGGTTTAAGGCCTGCAAAATAAAACCAACCCCCAGAGATCTCGTTTATGAAAAATAAATGTTTAAAGACCAATAAGGAAGGAGCAATCTCAAGTAAGTGACGCAAGCCTATACATCCAAGAATGAATCTAGCTCCATTTGGTGTGATTTGAGCTGGACAAACACCATAAGCATTACACACAGGCACAAAAAACTTAGGTAAAGGCAATCTCAATCCACCCTTAAATTGCTTCTCATACAGACAAATTTAGTCAAGATTTGAGTCATAAGGAAGAAAGTTGTCCGCCATATTAAACTTCCAGGCACTTCCTCACCTAGATGCATAACGCCACTATAGAACACGTAGTCAATTAACATTTAAAAAGCTTGCCAACCTCTGTACAGCAATGTGATTCACCTTGGGAGTAAAGTACACATCATCAACATCAGACTCCTCTTCACGATCTGGGGAAAAGTAAGGGCATTGGGAGCCAGTATCATCCCCTGGTAGAGAGACCACATCACTATCATCTAAAAAGGCAGACGCCAACAAGAAAGGTTAATCTCGGTACTCACGCACACCCGAGCTCATCTTTTACAAAGAAATGATAAAAGAGATGGAAGGCCGTACCTATTTGACAAGGAAGATAAACAAATGAGGAAATGGAATGCACCAGGAATGTAAAGCAATCGGCCTCCTCACAAATTTACGACAAGCTTTCCCACAAAAAACATCCAAAAGAAAGTAAGTACCCCCACCCCCTTTTATAGTCAACATAATTGGTGCCTTTTAAGACACACCTACCACATGTCCTACACATGTCCAACCCAAACCTATCCCACACTTCAAAGAAAAGCTATCTAGAGCCTTCAACATAGTTCTATTGAAGCCCTTCCATTATTAAATCCTCATGTGTTCATCTAAAAATTTCCAGAAGAATAGACTATTAGACAAAGCATGACACATCGACAGAACACAAGCTCGTCCTTGTGAAATCGGCATCTTGGGCTAAGGAGCAAGCTCAGCATCATCAGCTTAGCTCCACATTCAATGAGCAAGAGTCCAACCCGTCAGTTCATCCAAGCTCATAGGCGAGCTCAGGTAAGTAAGCTCAGCATGACTAACCTTGACATAACCCACGGTCCAACGCCAACTCGGGTGGGACAAGCACAACTCGGTGAGCTCGGCCAAACTCAACTCGGTAAGCTCAAAAAAAAAAAAGCCTGTGTCAACACGCACTTCCTTTTGGGGGAATAGTGTCAACATACAATATAATACATCCAATATGAAAAGGACGCGTGGCGAAGACTAAAGTCTAATAGGCAGGTATATGATCGGACAGACGTATAGCATCAGAATAAAGAACCATAAACACAAAATCGTTGAAGTGTTAATCAGTAAAGAACTGTTGGGAATTAATAGCAAAATAATAACAAACGATCTAAATTATTGAGTGTAACGGCTACAACGGACTATATATAGCAGCTCAAACATTGAAGGTAAAACATGAGCAACCTTACTTATTACATTTTATACTATTTTCCTAAATAGCTCTGACTTTACCATCGAAGGGTTTTCGGGGAAAATCCACATCCTTTGACATTGTCACATTTTTACAAAAAACAGTTCAGCTCAGATAGACCCAGCTTAAAACAACATCGCCATCTCGCCATCATCATAACACCACCTGCCTATTCATCCACTCCATCATCATCTCACCATCACCATCACGCCATCAGCCTATCATACAGTTAAATAGTATAACATTCCTACCTCCATCTCAAACCTTGGATCCACCACTTTAGGTTGTCGTACAACCCATTCAAAACAAATAGAGAAAATGTAACTGCCCATAAATGGCAAAAATGTAACTGTCCATAAATAGGCAAAATATAACCATCCAAAATGAATGAGCTAGGTAAAAATACCAGATTTGATGAAAGGCCACAAGGCATTCTCTAATTGGTGAAGGAAAGGCTATATATAGGAAAGGAAAACATTCAAGTATTCAAGATATTCTTTTTAAACACTTTTATATATTCATGGAAGATATCTCTAAATTTATCATCAGAGGGTTCTTGGGGAAACTCCCTAACCATTAATCCTTGTTTTATCTTATTTTTTCAAGTCTCTTCTATCTCCCACTCCAGCTCAGACAAATCAATTCGGCTCTTACCTACCTCAATGACCGACTTGATCAGTGTTAGGACAAAAATGGACCCATCCTCAAAGAAACCCTGAATCCAGTTGAGACTTTTAAGCTCGGTCTAATTTGGATTTTACACTAATTATTATGCCTTTTCATTAATTTCTAGTTTAGTATAGATTTTCTTCAATTTAAAGAGAATATATTAAACCAAACATCTTATGTCATGTACAATGACTATTTAAAAATAATCATTCTAATTTTGTGACCTCAATTTTCTTACTATACAAGTTTTTTTTTTTTTTTTTCTTTCTCATCATGTTCTCTACCTCTGATAGTACAAAATTATACGAGCTCATAACATACATAAGTGGTCATATACATATTTGTTCATCTATATCTCTAATCTATAATATCTAAAATAAATTTTTATAGTTTTTTATTTGAATTTTGATGTATAAGTTGTTTAATTTGTAAATTCAACAGGATGAAAAGATTTATGATCACTGCCAGAAGACTTTATTAAGGATGAATACATAGAAAACTTAGTTATAAACCCTACATTATTTGATTTAATTTTTTATAAAAAAAAAAATTATATATTTTGACTTTTCATTATGGAGCTGATATTTGCACTCCAAAATTGTAAAGTTGCACTCTATTTTACTTTTTGACTATAGAATTTTGCACAATTATCCTTAACTTTTGGGACCACACTTGTTTAATTTTTCAATCCCAAAAGTGCCCTTCACATAGCTTGTACTCCAGAATATTTTTTCTTAAAAGTAAAATAAGAAAATGGAAAAAGTAAAACAAACCCTTTTTATCCATTTCTAGGTTCCTATACACAATTTGTTAAACACTTGCAACATATCATCACTAGACAATATTCACCAATTCACTTTACAAGAACCATGTCAAAGCTTTTTCACTCCAATAAGATTTCTAAGTCCCTGAAGAAAGCTTAAAAATTGTAGACAATATTCACCAATTCACTTTACAAGAACCTTGTCAAAGGTTTTTCACTCCAATAAGATTTCTAAGTCCCTGAAGAAATCTTAAAAATTGTATCATATCAACATAGTTTCTAAAATTTCCTCCAGCCAATACAAAAGTAAAAAAAAAAAAAAAAAGATTAACTGCCATTCACATAGTAAAATAAGGGAAAGAAATTGATATTGTCAAAGTAAGGACATAAAGGATAAAACTAAAAAAATGACCTACTCATACTACCAACTAAATTCTCAATTCAAAGGCAAAATATAGTACAATTTATCATTACATTAATTGAACCACTCAACTTCAAAAGAGATTACTTAGAACACAAAATTACTTCAAAATATAATAGTTGAATAACCAAAAAAACTTGTTTATTTAGCAAGAGATCTTGAATTTCCTTTACTTCAATTTTCTTCTTCCATAGATATAGCAACACTATGACACATTATGACAAGATGGATTCATGCTGCAACAAATTTAGAAAAAGAAAAATCGGTCAATATACTCTCTAAATAGTCATTTTTGAATTAGAAATGCATATAAAAAATGTAATAGATTATAAACTCGTAAATTTCCAACATCTCATACCTTTCTTCCGAATCTTTTCAATAATCTAAGATTTAGAAGGATCACGAGTTGTAGAGCTATCATTTTTTCTTTTCTCCGTCCCCGTTGGTTGCCCTTTGTGAGGATAAATTTTGGTTCAAGGATCAAGCGAAGTGAAGTATCAACAAGTTGAGCAATTTGCTTCTAGGTGTCTTCCTTTTGTACAAGAGACATTTCTGATAGTTATCATGAAGTTCACTCAAAAGACTGCTAATTTGATCTTCTTAATCATGTGATGTACCATCAATATTAGTAAATGATCTTATGTTAAGTCTTCAATGGGGATGTATGTCAACAAGTTACAACGGTCCATCTCTATTGCCTTTTATTTTGTGTACACAAGGAAGACCCATAGAACTTGAAAAATGACCCTTACATGTAGTCGAAAGTGTATCCGATATGGCCAACTCATATTTGCTGAAAAGCTTTCCAAGTGCATATACAGAGACATGCCCAACAACTTCTTGACATAAGCGAATACGAAACTTATACGATATGCGTATATTTTCATTTGCAAGTTGTGTCTTAATATCTTGAAATTCTTTATCTATAGCATGACACATTTTATCTTTTACGACATGAAGATCACCTCTAGAAACTAGGAGATGTTTCTTGAGTTTAGAATGAGCACCTTCTGCTCTTGAAGACACATGATTCCCTAGATGCATTTGTTTCTCCGTCCATGCATAAACAAATATTTCTTTGCATGGAAGCCATGTCTTTCTAATGTAGTTGAGAATGAATGCTTTTTCTTTGTATTGAACTTCAAAATGACTCTAAGCAGTACCAAATGATAAGTCGTCAAGTGCCTTTATCAAATCTATCCATGTTTCTAAAAATTTAACCCACTCTTCTTTTTTTCTTCAAATTATTTCCTACACTTGGCCAAAATATTTTTCTTAATATGCCATACAAACAAAATATGTGTAGTCCTTGGAAATACAACTTTAATAGCATTTACTATTGCTAATTCTCTGTTAGTTACAATCACCAAAGGATGAATATCAAATCCCAAAATTCTACCAAACCTTTCAAGTGCCCACATATAATCGTGTTCTTCTTCTTTTTGCATGAAGGCAAAACAAGAAAAAAAATGAACTATTGAAACTCGTAACTCCAATGATATCAAGTAGCAGCATTTTATATTTATTTTTCTTGTATGTGTAATCCATCACAAAAACACTAGAGTAGCTTTTCATCAATGCAATTGAATAAGGATGTGCTAAGAACAAATAAGTCAAGTGGCCATCTTCATCATGCTTGATATCATAAATAAAAGAATCTTGACCAAGTTCTTCAAATAGTGCTTGAATCATGGTACGACCTAACAAGCTTTTTGATATTTTGCCCTTGCATTATATACACTTCTATAAACTACTTTAAGATTTGGATTATGTTGTCGAAGTGGCCATTGTCATCTCTTGGATGCATGAAGTTTCTTCTTCAGGAAAAAGACAGCAAGAGGGATGCCCTAACATATCACTAGAAGGCTCATGATTATGTGCTAGATCTTTTATCTCCACCTTCCAAAATCCATTGCCCTTTTTTTTCCCCCCAAATTTCAAACAGACAATTGATAATTCGAGATCCAACCATTCTTTCCGCTATTATTTTTTCCCTGGCTATTTTTCTTTTATTCACTGGAATTTTATTGGCACGATACTTCCCTCCCCTATCACAAACAATGATGACGTAACAATCTTGTTTGGATCTTTTGATATTGGTTGCTATATCCTAACATTATAGAAATGTCAAGCCACAAGTAATAAGGTCTTCATGGTTTGAGTAAACTTTGACAATATAGATAAGAACATTTTAGACCCAACATTGTCAGCTTGCTCCAATTTCTCTCTGTTTCTCTTGTTCTTATAATAATTTATCATCTAATAACACATCATGTCTATTGTTAAAGTATCATAAAGGCAAATTCAAAAAAGAGAACACTTGTAATAAAGATTACAAGCTTAATTTAACATAACACAAATAAACAAATACAAATTGATTTGGCAAAGCCTGAAAATGGACAAAATTATGTAAAGTCAAATTGGGGGTTGTTCATATAAGTGCATTAGCTATAAGAATCTAACCATATTATGAAACAAGTAAAAAAGTCCATTAGATGGCCCAAAGATAAAAACCTTTCTGAACTTTCTATTAACTACAAAAGCACACCATTTCATACAAAGCAAAAAGAAAAGAAAGATTGCTGGAAATTGGGGGTTGTTCATTTGGTTTGATTATTATATGCATACGAAGAAACCTGCAGCTGCAAATATCTCTAGCTAGAAAATAATCCTGGTAAATCAATACCATATCTACAAATTTCCTGGATAATCCAAGTCAAATTACTTTTCATAAATACATAGTATCAAACATTGACCAAGATCACCCAAATATTAATGGCAGCCGTTAGAACAGTATGTGAACCAAATCTGGTTGAAATCCAAGGAGGAAGAAGGGGAATAAACTGATCATAACAAATTAAAAATCAAACAAATTAAATAATTGCCTTCACTGTTGAAATCAGGAGGATTCAGTAAGCCTGAGATCTGTTTTCAAGTTGTTGGTACAAACTAGATAAACTATCTCGTTTAACTCTGAAACCTCTGCTTCACCCACAATATTTTGATCCATTCTTGTACTTCCACCGCTGGGATACTCTTCCATCGTTGTTTGTTTGGCTAACCCAACAATAAGAGAAAGTGCAGGAGACGTATAATTAAATGAGATGGAGAGATTCATGAGTTTATGATGAAAATATGGACTCTGCAACTGAGCTTCTATACGACATATTTCTTTTTTTATTTATTACAATCCATACGACATATTTAGAAGGGGCCTTGTTTTACTTTTATTTATTTATTTTACTATTGATAAAAGATATACTAGAGTGACGTGTGAAAAGGTACTTGTAGGATTGAAAAATTAAACAAGTGTTGTCCCAAAGTTAAAGGACAACTATGTAAAATTTTATAGTGAAAAAGTAAAATGGAGTGCAACTCTGCAAATATCAGCTCCCTTTCTTTATATGCAAAATATTATTGCATATATTTATTTGTAATACAAAATATGATTATAAAATTATTTTTATATATATACACATATATAAACTCGTATAATTGAACCACAGGTAATGTGATAGTGTTTATTATTTTAGTGGGATCAATTGTTTTCTTATTCAATTAATTACTCAAATTACATGTATATAAAATTTCAATGTGGTCAATTGACCCACTTACTTTTACCAGGCTCCGCCCCTGCTTATTGCACATACATGCCCTTTGTTAATTTGGTACGTTGTTGGGATGAGTGTAAGTAATTGCTTCTAAAGGGTAGCTATATGTGTATTTAGTAGTCTTGATGCTTGAAAATTTTATCTTACTTCTTATTTTTCAATATGTTTAATGCAGTCTATTATCATTATCGCAACCCCAATATCTGCTCTATAGTATATTGAAATTTTAGATTTTCATTTGGAAGTTCTTCGTATTCATGGATATGTATTGAGATCTAAAATTAAAGTCTAGAAACATTTTTGGGAATGGGCAATGAAGCTTGGACTCAAACACTGATGCAAATGCAATTCATGCCGTGGATAATAAAAAAAGGCTAAAATTAAGTAGAGGAGAGGAATTGATAAAAAATCAGAAGTTAATATTTACTACTATTAAAATTAATTAATCGAATGATTATATAGATTAGGAAGATCGATGCAAAAATTGATAGACGACTATAAATTTTTTATTTGATTATATAAAATTTTATATTGATATGAAAAGATTGAAACATGGGAATATGAAAGCAGTGCTAAGTTATTTGTTTTGAATTTTCTAAAATCAAGGAATGCAAGCATTTCATTTCACAAGAAAAAAATTACAGGAAAGGAATTGTTTTGGGTAATAAAAGAACTTGAAACTAACTTAATATTATTGCACCCAATGAAGAGAGGTGACAAACAATTACCCCTTAAAAATATTCTTCTTATTCAAGTCAATAAAAGCACATGAAAATAAAAACCTCCGAACATCATGTAAGTACATAACATACGAAATCAGATTCTAATCAGAATGCAGTATCCTTATTAGAATTGATAATTATCTATCATATAAAAACTGATCAAACCAGCAACATTACATATTTGAACTAATGAGAATTACATTTACCATTCAAAGTAGTTTCGAATGTCTTTCTGTGTCTATGTCAATTCGAACAAAATCAACATATAAAATTATAAAAGATAAGCTTTTGTTGACAAAGACAATGAATGAAGATTTAAGGATAAGCATCTGGCTACTCCACCCTCATTTTTCATACACTTTTAATTTAACGACATGTCATATTCCATACAAAATTAAAATTTTTTTTTTTTTTTTTTTTTTTTGTCAACATTCAAACTTAACAGTAAAAAGATATTAATGATGCGGCAAAACCCACAGTAAATAAAGTTACCAGCAGCCATAGAAAGAACACAGTATTTAACATAAAAAACCCTCACCAACTGAGGAAAAAACCACAAGCAAAGGCAAAAATGAAAGAATACTATTAAACAAAAGAGATTACAATAGATCTCTCTATCTCACAAACCCAAATCCCAATTATAACCAATAACCCTTCTCACACAAAAAACCTTGCAAGAGATAGCATAGAATCTACTTTGAGGCTACTCACCTTCTCTGCCTCTTCTATTATAGTTACACTCCCTTTTATTTATAATATGTTAGCAATAACAAGTTACAAAAACCAAGTCCTAATAGGGCTTATAGACCATAAACCCAATAGAATCAAAAATAAATCTTTTTCATTTTTTTTTACAATTTAAGCCACGAGTCCAACAATTTCGATATTGGCTAAATTGCATAAAACATCAAATTACATAAAATTCTATAATCACCTTTACCATCACAACTTACTAGTTGCAAACTCCAACAAACCAAGTCACACTTGAATTTGTCTACAAGAAAAACTTCAATCAACATTTCAGCAAAAAGAACTATTTTTTTGGCTGATCTTCCACACTCCACCTTACTTGTAACTTCTTTCCAAACTCTAATTATTTATGCTCGATTATGTTAGCAATGTGAGGAATTATTTCCAAACTTCAACGTGGAACATGAATCAAGTTCAAGCACAGAGATGGGTTAGTAAGGCACTGGACCGACCGAGTGTTGGAACATTAGCGAGGCCTAGAACCCAGCTCCATTCGCTATCTTTCCAATTTTTTTGATATAAGTAGTATATTGTAAAAGGTGTTCGATGATGATTTTTGACATATATGATTGTTTGAGGATTTAAGTTTCAAAAAGAAATCAATTCTATTCTATAACTACTCCTAAAGGAAAATTAAAACTATCTCAATAATCAATTCAACAAAGGTAACTAAAAGAGTACATAATAGGCCTTGATATAGGCAACCCTAAGAAGTCCAATATAATTAGAATTACATCCATAAATGAAATCCTAATTATAATCAAAATCTTATTTATTCAAATTCTAAATAATATTAAAATACTTCTAATTTATCCATAATTATATATTTAACATAATTACAATGAAACCCCATAATACATATTATTTTCTCCATAAATTCTAACTTATGGATATACATGTTCTTCATTAATAAATAAGTCTTAATTATAATCAAAATCCTATTTATTTAAATCCTAAATAATATTAAAATACTTCTAATTTGTCCATAATTATATATTTAACATAATTACGATGAAATCCCATAATATATATTATTTTCTCCATAAATCCTAACTTATGGATATACATGTTCTCCATCATTAAATAATCTTAATTATAATCAAAATCCTATTTATTTAAATCTTAAATAATATTAAAATACTTCTAATTTATCCTTAATTATATATTTAACATAATTACTATGAAACCCCATGATACATATTATTTTCCTCATAAATCCTAACTTATGGATATACTTGTTTCTATCAATACTGCTTGACAGACCGTGTCACACCCCTCTAGAGTTATGACTGGCCGGAGGAATGGATAACCAAACCTCTGTAACCTTGACTTCAAAAACAAAAAACAAACACGACTCTTAACTAAACTAAAGATTGAAAGTGAATTTCATAAAACATAAGTTAACTAAAGTAAATTTATTTACTGGAACTTATAACAATTTATTAAAAATTTCGGCAGAGGTTCCATGTAAAGTAGAACATGCTGATATGATATAAACATACATTCCTGTTTTTATACAATAACAACCAAAACAACAAAGACAACAAGGAGCTCCGCTCCGTATCTCAACACATTAATATATGACTAGACAGTTACATTACATAAGACTAGACTCCCCACAACTCTAGTGTGACTGCAAACTTTCACCATTTGACTTCAAGATTAAGATTCTGAAGAATTACCTTATCGCCAAACACTTAGCAAGTCCAGTATTGATAATTATTGTTCAGTGAGATCCTGTTACTAAAAAATTCAAAAAATAGAGGGATTAGTCCTATGGACTCCGTGAGTGGAAAAGCGTACCCAAAAGGTACTAGTATTACTCAACACATGTATAAAATATATAATCAATTAATATCAATATATCATGTATTCCAATTAACTAATAATATTACATATATTCAATTACGAAATTATAAAGCATCGCAAATATAGTTCAAGTAACATTCTGTATAATTAAATTACAGAAATCAGAGCAAAGGGCCAACTGAATAACTCAGTCCTACAAAACAGTATCACCTCCCACCTGACATTTATGCGCCCGCACAACAAATTAATCTCCGTACATAATCCATCCCATCGGGGCTGAGCACTTAAATTTTCTTAAAACATTTATCAGAATCAGAAAATCTGAAAATATCCTAGGTGTACCTGGATCTCAGTTTCAGAAATAAAAATCATTTCTCAGAAAATTTCACTTTATTAGCCCTTATCAACCACAAACAATTTCAAACAAACATAATTTAAATAACTCACTGAAACACTGTACTTGCAAATTTATTCAAATACACATAATAATCTAGCCCCCAAAGGTAACAGTTAACCACTCACCAGTTTACAGATCTTGTTTGTCACTTCTTGTTGCTCTCACATGTGTCATCAGGGCCACCGTAGGGTCCGAAACTAAGATTCATATTTCTACATAATACTTTGTTTATAAATGTTATAATTATAATTCTTTAATTATTAATCTTATATATCAACTTATATGGGTTTCTTGAAACTAAGTCCATTTAGGTAATTTAACCAATTCCTTGTAAGACACTTGATTCCATATCTTGTATGAATATTTTATATATATCCACATCAAGAAATTAATAATAACTCATACCTTCCATAATTCTCATTTTCTAGTATTAAATCCAAGTTGAGTCACTCTTTTTAAATTTATCCGAGAGTTTGGATCATGCCATTTCAATATTAATACAATTAAATTCTAAAACTTATCTTTCTTTCACCACTTAATCACATTTCTTTATTCTTGCTTTTAGACTATTCAAACACCTCAGATTACTCAAGACATGGAATTCCTGACAATATTTCAATCTAAATCCTGCTTAGGTAGTTCATAGTTATTTTCTATAATATTTCTCCATATTCTTGTTCAACTTAAGTGTTAAACTTTAGATATGATTTTATTTTATTTTTTTACAACATAGGTACTTTAAAGCACATACTTCACTAAATATCCAAATCTAAGTAAGTAACTAACTGAAACTAATACTAACTAGTCAATCCAGTCTAACCTGAAAAGAAAATTAATCTTGGTCACACAGTGAGCCAAAAACATTCAAGGTTCAGGGAGTAAATTATTTTAGGTAAGATATATTATGCATCTGTTTTTAAAAAATGCACCGTATGAAATAAAATGCACACATATATGTACTCCCTTCGCCCCTTCCTTTTGCTGCAATAACTAGAAGTACGAAGTTTAAAGAAATATAGGTAAAATACTAATTCCAATCTTACCATGTATTGAAGACAAGATTTCGTTGGAACTATTGCCAATGAATTGTTGGAGTTAAATTTAATTTGAATCAAAAGGATATCTTGGGGGAGTAAAAATAAAATTAAAAATAATAATTTTCAGAAATGGACATATAGGAGACAAAAATAAGGAGAAAGAGAGACTAGCTCAACAAGAGCTAGAAGTACCGTGTGATGTTGTCTCCCATCGTGAAGAAAAGAGTCCTAGAAGTTGTGGTTGGATACTTGGTTTTGAAGACATGAATGCCGTTAATCCACCCTAGATTCTTCTTGGCTTGTTGCTAGACTAGAGACACCTTTTCCACCTTCCTTCTTGATCGCCACTAGAGTAGCTAAAACAGGGAAAACAAGATATCCCACAACACAGCCCCTATACAAAGGATTATTTGCTAAGAATGAAATTTTAAATGAAATTTGAAAACCCAAAAATTTAATCCTAAGAATCAATTTGACAACAAAGATGAGCATAACAGGCCGGCCATAAAAGACATGGAAAACGCTAAAGCTGATGGTGCCAATGGCACAAAAGGGAAAAGATAGAGTGACGAGGAAAACAAACCAAGTGTAACTTAAGAGCCTTTACATGGAAAGGATAATTTGATCCAGCAAAATTGAACTTTTTGGTTGAAATTGCTAGAGTGCTTCACGGCTAAGCTAAGAGGAAGATCAGAACCGTTGAAGAAACAGAGGGCAGGAAGTGAAGAAAAAAATCTTTAAGTTACCAAGAAAGGAAAGTTGGTCAAAACAGGGAGATAAAATAATAGAAGGACCTAGAGACATTACTAGGAAAGAAAAGGAAAGCAAGGCCGGTTAATGCAAAAACAAGAAGAAAGAAAATAAGACAAAGAAAATGAAAAACCACTAACGTGGTGGAAACAAATTTTTCGAATTATATATATATATATATATAAATGTTTATTTATTTTAGTTTTACTTACATAAAATTTTATCTACCTAATCATAATAAGTTACGTACAAACGTTATTAAGTATATATTAAAATATCGAGTTATGACATATAGGATATTTTTTCATTTAAATTTTTTTGTTTTTTTAGTTGATTCATAACTATAAAAATTCAGTGCATATAAGATTTTGTCTCCTTCAACATTTTCAGTTTGACTTTTGTACATGCACCTGCAGGTCATTCGCATTAGTAGCCGCAAAATTATATAAGCAATGAAAGGAGCAATTCACCATAAAAAAGAAGGGTGACTTTATTGCTACAGTTAAAATTTTTTTAAAGCTATTATCTTAAATTTTTAATTATTTAAATAAATAATATTATTCTTAATTAGTTTTTAATATTTTTTAAGATTTATTAATTTAAAGAATTTATATCAGTACAAGCCAGTATGTATTGTTCTCTTTCTCTCTCATCCTTCATCCCCTCCTTTCTCACTCATCTAATGCTCAATCTCATCCTATTTGAGCAAAATAGACGCAGATGTTACAAAAATAAACATAGTTGCTTATTTGCAGCTGCATACAGACATAGTAATTATAGCCTTAGATAAATTTTTTGCGTCTATGTAATAGCATCTAGCAAACAAACATACACAAAATTTGGATGCCTACAGTTTTTGTCCAGTTATCAGTGTCTAGAATGTAGACATTGACACACAAACGCACTATGTCTAAGTCTACATTCTAGAAGTAGAAAATACAAACACACTTGATTTTAAATTTATAATTTTTTCTACGTCTACAAATGACAGACGCAGAAAATCCAACTTGTGGACACATATGATATAAATATTTTGTTTTTATTATTTTGCTTTTATGTAGATTGTAATTTTTGTACCTGTTAATACCTATATATTTATAATAAATTTTAAATTTCTTATAAATAAGAAAACATTATACAAAATTCGTTGTACGTAAGATTAAAATTATTTACAAATATTGTAAAAAAATTCATCTCATAATCCTAACTTGTCTTCTTTATCTTGAGTTTACTCGTTATATATACTAACTGAGATGTGAAGGCATGGATATAGGATGAGATGCAACCTAAAATAATCAAAATAAATAAGTTCTGAATAGTTATTTAACATAACTTAATATGTAAATAAGTTAAACTTGTAACTTAGATTAAGTAAATTTTTCAAAGGTTTTGCCTTGAAACTATAACATTATCCTAATATCTGAATCGTTGATTTAAATGGCATTCCATTTCTCCTTACAGGTCTTATTCATCCCCAAGGTCATGCCGGTACTCCCGGAATCCAAAACGGACTTGTATTTAACAGTTTTTCCCCCCAAACCAAAAGTTACAAAGTTTTTGCTTTTAAACTAACATTGTCCTAATATCCTAACCATTGATCTAAATGGAATTCTGTTTCTTCCCACATATCTTATTTGTCTCCACAATTGTGCAGGTACTCCTGGAATCCAAAATGGACTTGTGTTTGATTGTTTTTCCCCCCAAACCCAGAGTTACAAAGGTTTTACCTTAAAATTGTATCAATATCCTAATCGTTAATACAAATGGAGTTTTGTTTCTTCTTACAAGTCTTATTCATCCTTATAGTCGTGCTGGTACTCCCAGAATCCAAAACAGACTTATATTTGACAGTTTTGCCACCCGAACCCAGAGTTCCAAAAGTTTTGTATTTAAACTATAACATTGTCTTAATTTTCTAACTGTTTATCCAAATGGTATTCCGTTTCTTCCTATAAGTCTTATTCGTCCTTACGGTTATGCTGGTACTCTCAGAATTCAAAACAAACTTATGTTTGACTGTTTTTCCCTTGAACCCCGAGTTACAAAGATTTTTCCTTAAAATTGAAACATTGTCCTAATATCCTAACCATTTATCCAAATGCCATTCCGCTTCTTCCTACAAGTTTTATTCATCCATACGGTTATGCTGGTACTCCCGGAATCCAAAACGGACTTATGTTTGATTGTTTTGCCCCTCTAACCCAAAGTTACAAAGGTTTTTCCTTCAAATTGTAACATTGTCCAAATATCTTAACCGTTGATTTAAATGGCATTCTGTTTCTTTCTATAGATCTTATTCATCCTCATCATCGTGCTGGTAGTCCCGAAATCCAAAATGGACTTATGTTTGACTATTTTGCCACACAAACCCAGTTATAAAAGTTTTGCCTTGAAACTATAACATTGTTTTAATATCCTAACCATTGATCCAAAGGGCATCATATTTCTTCTTATAGGTTTTATTCATCCTTATGGTCATGCTGGTGCTCCTGGAATCCAAAACGGACTTGTATTTGACTATTTTGTTCCACAAACCCAGAGTTACAAAGGTTTTGTATTGAAACTGTAATATTGTCCTAATATCCTGACCGTTTATCCAAGTAGCATTCCATTTCTTCCTACAGTTCTTATTCGTCCCTACGCTTGTGTTGGTACTCCCGAAATTCAAAACGGACTTATGTTCGACCATTTTGCCCCCCGAACCCAGAGTTACAAAGGTTTTGCCTTGAAACTGTAACATTGTCCTAATATACTAATCAGTGATCCAAATGACATTTTATTTCTTTCTACAAACCTTATTGTCCCTTATGGTCGTGTCGGTACTCCCGAAATCCAAAACGAAATTGTGTTTGATCGTGTTGCACCTTAAACCCAAAGGTAAACACTTAAAGTATAATTTGAGAATAAAAATACTACTAAAGAATCCCATAATGAAAATGAAATTAAAAGAATTCATACCTCTAGAAATGACTGTGTAATATATGTACTTAAAACAACAAGTTATATGATTATGTCAGTTATTTATAAAATGAATAACAAAACTAGCTAGTAAATAACATTGTCTTAATTAAGATATGAACTATATATGAACATACTTGCATATTTAGAAATAAAGAACTACTAATTATCATCATTTTCATCGATCAACTCTTTTCTTCATCATCGCCTTCTTCATCAATGAAGACAATTTCATCGTCATCAACTAAAGTCATCATTAACAATTACCCTAGCACGTTTTTTACTCTTTGATTGAAGAAGTTCATTTTGATTAACTTCTTCTATCACATTTTCGTCATGAAGTGATTCAGGGAGACTATAATCATCTTCAATAGTAACTAGAGTTAGAGATTGGGTTTCTTGATCTTGAAAAAAGTTTGAATGCATTAGCACCACATTTCAGTGTTACCTTCAATCATTAGTAAATTAAGTTTGGATTTGTGATTTATCTCAATCAAATCATGTTAGGGTCAACTTTAAATCCTTTGTCAGAAGAATCATACCATCGACACTTGAACAAGATAACTTTGTTGTTGGGACCACCATACTCCAACTCAATCACAACGATCAACATACCATAAAAATTGTAATCACATGCGTCATAGCTTCCCTTCACAAAGCACCACTATTCATTGTATTTTTGTTTTTTTCAGTGTGAAACATATAATCCAAGGAATAGTATGTAAGCCTTCTTGTGAATGCATTGAAATATATGTAATAAGTCTTTTTGTCAATGCATAATAATTGGATCATGGTAATAATTGAAGGTAATAATTATTTATAAGCTATTCTTTTAAATTAAGTTTAAAAGTTTCATTGGGGCTTATCTTTAATTTTTTATTATGTTCAAATTTTGTTAGACTGGTTAATTAGAATATATATATTGTGAGGATTTTTTTACTTACATAAGACAATAATTTGGGTAAATATATTTTTTAGGTTTTATGGCATATGGAGTAATTAAATAACCTATCTAGGTATTTGGATCATTTATTGAGCTTAATTAAATTAATTTTTTAAGGTTAATTAAGGCATAGATAAAACTATTTTCATGATTTTAACACATTAATTTGGATCTTTAATTTGAGTTTCAACTTATTAGGTAGGATTTATTTAAGGAAAAGCTAATTAACACTTGAGAAAATATAAATCTAATTACTATATAAGAGTTTGGACAAGTTAGGCACTAGGTATTTATGTTTTTACTTAATTTCTCAACCATTAGTACTAACTAGCCAGGCACCATAAATATTTCAATTCATCCCCTACCTAAATCATATATAACAACATAATACAAACACCCATATCTCATATATACTAATCTACACATAACTACATATCAATTTATCATTGTGTGAGTAGGTAATGTGTTAGCAAAGTTGTAATGGTGGAGGAAAAAGAGGAAGGGGGAGAAAGAGAGACATGATTTGAGATTTAAACTGGAAAGACTTTCTACGTCTATCACTACAATTGCAAGTACATTAAATGCCAGATGCAGAAAATAATATATTTTAAAAAAGATAATACTTTATTACTTGCGTCTGCAAAAAGGTAGACACAATTAAGCACAAAGTAGAGATAAATTTGGAAAAAATTTGGCGCCAATTCAAAATATTTGCTTCTACCCTAGCAAATGCAGATGACAAAAAGCATATGCATAGTGTCCTTACAGAATATGGTGCCAAAAAGTACATTTTGTTGAATTTGCGTTTCAATTTTTAGCGTCTGCTACATTTATTTTTTTTCCCTACTTTCAACTTTTACATGTCTACGAAGGCAAAAACATTAATTCTAGATGCAAAAATGCTATATCTGGGTCTGTCAAGTGTTGAAACTAAAAAAAGTACTCAAATGTTTCTAAGCTTTTGCTTATGAAAATTAGTAGGAAAAACAAGACAATATGGCTTCCTACTATGAAGTTCATCGAAGAAAGCATGCCAAATCAGAAGAAGAGGAAAAGCGTTAATCAAGGGAGTTCTGTTGAGAGACAGATGAGTGGTTATAAATAAGAGAGAGAGAGAGAGACAGTAACAGCTAGAATGTAGTACGAATCACCAAATAAATTTCTTGAATGATAATTTAGTCTATATGTAAAGTAAAAATTTATTAGGATATGCCATTAAATTTTTTGACTGTGAGAATAAAACCACTTGAAAAAGAAAATAAAAGACAGGAAATGAATTATTTTGGATAATAAAAGAACTTGAAACTAACTTAATATTATTGTACCAAATGAAGAAAAGTGATAAACAATTTACTAGACACTAAAAAATATTCTTCTTATTCAAGTCAATAAAAGCACATGAAAATATAGACCTCTAAACATCATATAAATACATAAAATAAGCAACAATTCAAAAAAGAGCGTGTTATAAAATTAGAAAAGTGATGCTACAGTGTACATACCCACACATATTTCACGCAAGTGTCACATCATATTTTTATCCTTATACCCAAACATGAATCTCTTACTATATTAGTATACTAATTTTTCTCTCCTATCTTTAATTAATTAATTATAATTACAACAAAAAATTGAGAATTTTTTCTTTTTAAATTACCTTTATTTTGTTTTTATCTTTTTATTTTTAACATTTTGTCTATTATCATAATTGTTTCACATTATCTTCTTTTTCGACTCCTACATATCTCTAAGATTGTGTTTGGTCGCATGGATATGATAAGGTAAGATAATTTATTCTATAAAAATTATTAAAGATTAGAGTATGTGAAGATAAGCATTTATCTTATCTTGTGTTTGGTGCATGATCAGATAAAATGTAAGATATGACTAAATTATCTTTTTTGATTATTTCGTGGAATATAAAATTGTATCATATATGACAAACTCTAATATTATTTTGACAAAATTATCCCTAAATCACATAACTCATATTAAAATATAATTTTTTATATTTTAAATTTTATTCTAATATATATATATATTATATATATATATATATATTAAATTATTCTAATTTTTGTTGAATATATACTATTTTATAAAAACAATTATAGTAATTATAATGACACGAAATATTTTTAGAATAATAATTTATTAATTTTGCACAATGTTGTCTTTAAATTTATTATTATTTTTGGTAAAAACATAAAGAAAAATACATTTCAGTGCCAAGTGAATATCTTTTTTTATAAAAAAAAAAAAAAAAAAAATTCTATTTAATTTTGAATTTTAATTTCTTTTGTTAAAAAAAAGAATTTTCAGTTACGAAAAAAAGTTGGCAAAAAAAGAGGAAGTGATTGGGGTAGTTTGGGAATTTCTTATGTTGGCTCACTGTTCTTTTATGTTATCCGTCATATTGTCATCATCCATCTAAACACATAATAGTCTTGTTTCAACATAACTAAAACCTCATTTCATTTTATTTTTATTTTTTTGTCCTATACAGTGGCATGTAACAAACAGGATAAGTTAGAAATACCTTATCCGATTTTTCTTATCCAGTCTGTCAAACATAATCTACATTTCCAATACAAATAAATTCATAAAAATCACCATTTAAATATAAAAAAATTAAATAAACAAAAAGAATAAATTATTTTTTTGATATAAAAAATTTGAGGGGAAAAAAAAAAAAAGAATTCTTAGGATGAAACCAAATTTTTACTCCTTTTTTCAGTTGATAAAACATATTGGAAAATCACTGTAATTAAGGTAGGAAAAAACACGAGAAATAACCATATTTCTCTTTTCTATTTCTTAAAAAAAATAATAAAATAAAATAAAATCCTTCAACCAAATAAACAAAACAAAAGCTACAGAAAAAATTCCAAAAAATAAATACCAAAATTTTAATCTTTATGTTAGTTTTCATTTATTTAAAAAAGAATTAAAGAATTGCTAGAGAAAAAAGAAGGTAAACGAAATAATAGGAGATGTAAGTGATAACGAGGTGAAAATTTAAAGAATATATATAGTAATAATAAATTTTAATGAGATGAGAGAAATTAGTAGACTAATATGGTAACAAGTGATTTATAAAGTTTGGTTACAAGAATAAGAATATAATGTCACAAGTATTATTCAAATCAGAATGCAATATCCTTATTTATTTATTTATTTTTTATTTTGAGATAAAAGATACTTTTATCTCAACTTAAGTCATCAAGAACAACTTGCAAAACATCCTTGGGTACATCTTCCTCCCATAAATAACATGCAGTATTTAACATAAAAACTTGATCACCAATTGACAAAAAAAATCACAGGCAAAGGCAACAAGGAAATTTCACGATTAATCAAAAAATTGTTATAATTGATCTTTCTCACACAAATCTTTTTCTCACAAACCTAAATCCAAATTATTACAAATAACCCTTCTCACACAAGAAACCTCACAAGGGATAGCACACAATCTACTTTATGATTACTCACCTTCTTTGCCTCTTGTACTAGTACAGTTACACTCCCTGCTTCTATTTATATGTTGGCAATATTAAGTTATCAAAACCTAACCCTAATAGGCTTATGGACCATAAGCCCAATAGAATCAAAAATAGATCTTTCATTTTTCTTTACAATTTTAGCCACGAGTCTAACAATCTCGACATTGGCTTAAATTGCATCAAACAAAACCACATCAATTTCTGTCATCACCTTTACCATCACAACTTACTAGTTGTAAACATCAACCAAGTCCAAGTCACACTTGAACTTGTCTACGAGAAAAACTTCAATCAACTTTCTAGTTAAAAATAATAATAAATTACTTTCCTAACTTAACTTCCGCACACCGCCTTATTTGTAACTTCTTTCCAAACTCCACTATGATTATTTCTCCTCACTATGTTATCAAAACACTTGGACTGGAGTGTTAGAGCATTAGAGAGGCCTAGGACCCAGCTCTAATACCATGTTGAAGACACATTAGAGGTATAGGTGGAATTCAAATCGAATAGCTTTGAATAAGGCATCATTCAAATTCAAATACTTATACGAACTTAATCTAAAATTCAAATAATTCGAACTAAAATAAATTTTCAAATATTTGAATTTGAATATTACAATATCTAGGGTATTTTGGTAAAAAAAAATTCATAAATTTTTTTTAATAAAAACATATGTTATTTTGAAGATTAATTCGAATTCGAATTATAATTATTTGATTTAAGTACCACCCCTAATTAGAGGGGCCTAAAACCCGGCTCTATTACCATATTAAAGCCACGCCCTTAAAACTAATCAACTGATATTAGGAGGAGTGGCCCATAGACTTATATGTAATGTGAACCTCTACTATGTTAGCAAGGAATTACCACATTGACATACAAAAAGTAAATTCACATCGTAACAAATACAAAGTTTTTTTAATCATGTACAAAAAAAAAAAAAAAATGAGCCTCATAAACCATCATTGTCGTCCTTCTGCTCATTTTCATGTTCACCCGAAGTTGATTGTGATGCACCCGAAGAATGAGCAATATCCTAAAATAAGTCACTTAAGTAAGTTATAAGGTTTAGTTAGAGAAAAAACACATATATGCATATAACATTTGAAATTAAAAGTTAAAAGTATCTATTAAACGAGCAAAGGATATTGAGACATTCGTGCGTATGAATAAGACCTATTGAAATAAACAATTTTTTTTTTGGATCAATCATAATGAACACAATTTTTTTTTTTTTTTTGATCAATCATAATGAATTTATGCATGTTTATGCTTTCAAGGCTAGAAACTTTGAAAATCAGGGTTCTGAGCAAAAAACAATATAAGAAAATCCTTCATTTGACGAGCTAAGAATAGTTAGGAGTGAAATTCAAATCGAATAGTTTCGAATAGGACATTATATGAATTCGAATTCCAATACTTATACAAACTTAATATGAAATTTGAATTCAAATTGAATTTTGAATATTCGAATTCAAATAAGATTTCAAATATTTATGGTATTTTGGTAAAAAAAATTCATAAATTTTTTTTTATGATGCTTTAATAAAACATATATTATTTCAAATATTAATTTGAATACTAATTCGAATATCCAATAGGATTATAATTCGTATTCAAATTTGAATATTAAGTAAAATTTGAATTCAAGTCTAAATCCGAATTATTTGATTTGAATGCCACCTCTAGAGGAGGACAAGACATCTGTGGTGAAGAATAAGATTAGTAGAAACAAATGGTTTCTTGTTTGGATCAATCACGATGAATTTCTGAACGTTTATGTATTTAGAGTTCAAAACTTTTAATTCTATATTTTGCCCCGTAGACCACGATTTTCTAAGTTTCTAGCCTAAAAGGCATAAACATGCATAAATTCATCCCAGTTGAAATGAGAAACCTTTTATTTCAACAAGTTTTATTCCTACTACATCTTGGTATCCCCAAGTCACAAAAATTGGACTTTTTTACCATTTTGCCCCCTTAAACCTCAATTTTTGAAGTTTCTATCCTAGAAAGTATAAACATGCATAAATGCATCCCAGTTGTTTCAACAGATTTTATTCATCCACGCTGATGTCTTGGTATCCCCGGTTTATCAAACGGAGGATTGTTTACCATTTTGCCCCTTCCCCCCTCAACCCTAATTTTCTAAGTTTCAAGCTTAGAAAGCATAAATTTGAATAAATTCATCCCATTTGATTCAAACGAGAAACCATTTATTTTAGCGTGTCATATTCATCCCCTTGGACGTCTCAATATCCTAGCTTGTGAAAAAGATGATTGTTTTTATTGTTTTACCCTTCCCCAAACCCTTATTTTTAAAGTTTCTAGCATTGAAAGCATAAACATGAATAAATCCATCCTAGTTAATCCAAAAGAGAAACCATTTTTTTCAATAGGTCTTATTCATCCCCACTGAAGAATCAGTATTCCTGGCTTGTCAAACGAAGGACCATTTTACCATTTTGCCTTCTGAACCCCAATTCTTAGTGTTTCTAGCCTAGAAAGCATAAACATGCACAAATTCATCTCGATTAATCCAAACAAGAAATCATTTGTTTTAACATGTCTTATTCGTCCTCTCGGGCATCCCGATATCCTTGGCTAGTCAAACAAAGAACTATTTTACTATTTTACTATTTCCCTGAACCCTGATTTTCAAAGTCTATAGACTAGAAAGCATAAATATGAATAAATTCATCTCGGTTGATCTAAACGAGAAATCGTATGTTTCAACATGGACATCCTGCTATTCCTGGACAATTCAAATGGAGGATTATTTTACCCTTATGCCCCTCGAACCCTAATTTTCAAAGTTTCAAGCCCATAAAGCTTAAACGTGCATAAATTCATCCTAGTTGATCCAAATGAGAAGCCATCATTGTTCAACTGGATTATTTATCCTCACAGATTCCCAATACATGGTTCATCACATAGAGGATTGTTTCACCATTTTGGACCTTGAACCTTGATTTTCAAAGTATTAATCTTAGAAAGCAAAAACTTGCATAAATTCATCCTGGTTAATCCAAATGAGAAGCCATTTATTTCAAAAGATCTTATTCATCCCCACGGACATCCCAATATCTTCGGCTGGTCAAACAAAGGACTATTTTACCTATCCTCCCCACCTCACCCCACCCCTCTGAATCCAAATTTTCAAAGTTATAGCCTAGAAAGCATAAAAATGAATAAATTCATCCCAATTATTCCAAGCGAGAAATCATTTATTCCTACAACTCTTATTCGTCTCCACTGACGTCCTAGTATTCCTGACCTATCAAATGGAGGACAGTTTTATTGTTTCGGTCTTGAACACTTGTTTTCAATGTTTCTAGTAATATACTTATAGCAAATGGAGCACATTGTAGAGGCCCTTGAAACATGGCCACCAAGTTATGAAACTCATGTCTGACAAGCTAGGGGACCAAAGAGTCTATCTTTGGTGTCAACTCAGCTACAGTGAAATTAATGTTCCAGTGTCAGTTGGAAGGTTCGATGTGGCTTGCTCAATCCTTAGAGAGTCAATGCAGCCACTGAATCCATACCAATATATGTGCTTCTTGAAGCTCGATACTTATGCCCAAAGGACATCATCGGTCATAGCGAGGGCTAGAGTTAGGCTACCGTCACCTAAAATGGCAGTCACCTACATCAGCTATGTCTTCACAACGTCAAACTTTTCCTACAAATGAAAAGAATGAGAACATTAAATGTAAAAAACTATTTATTCAAACTTTACAGAGTATCACCAAAATAAAACAATGTTATTAAAGTGTACTTACCCTTATGTTCTTTGATTTTCGGTCAACAAATTCACCTTTTCTCTTATGAATTTGTTCAAAAAGATTTAAAGATTTTCGAAACAAGCCAACTCTTCTTCTTGAGCTTTAGAATGAAAATAAGACACTATTAGTCAAAAATGAAATTAATATACTAAAAAGGAAATAAGAATGTTAAAAAATATGTTAATCATCTGCTTCCCATGCATATAAGAATTGACAGAGCCACCCACGGTGTACAAGCTTGCCACCAGATTTCCTATTCTCGGACATCATCTTCCAATGCTACTAGAACTCACTGGTGCACTAACTATCACACATTGTATCTTACTAATCCTATAGGATCCAATGTGAGAGCCAAAAACCACTTCAATCTCGGGTATTTACCCTAATTAAGGCTCTCCCCAAAAATTTTCCGAACCTTGTTAAAAGTTTTTGAAAGCCGCTTGCCAGTAGGGCTGTGCAACCAGACGGGTCGATCCACATGTAGCCCAAATACCACCCAACCCGCACAAGTTGAGTGTAATAAAGCTCTATCCAATTTTAAATTTTTGGTGGCCGGGTGAGAGAATTTTTCACCCAACACTGAAAATCTGGTGGGTCGAGTTGGTTGAACATTCTACAATTGGGCTTTATTATATAATGACCCAATAATTATTTTTCAAAAATATTAAAACCAAAAATTAAAATTAAAAAAAGTACATAACTTTTTACTACATAATATAAATTACATGTCTTTAATATCAACACACTTAAAATATGGTCTTTAAAAAGAAGATCAAAACTAAATATATATTTAAAACTAGAAGTATTCCTAAGTCAAAACTCAAAATATATCTTCATCAGCTTCTGTCTTCTGCCTTCTGCCTCTATGCATTTTTCACTGTTAATAGGCATTTCAAGTCTTAATTCTTAACTAGAACAACCTACAAGTATATATAAAATATAAAATATAAAACATAAAACAAAAGTTAGAAAAATCATACTAAAATCAAAAATTATAAGTAACATGTATGATTCAAGCTTTTTAGTCGTAGGACGGCTAAGAGTTCCACTATGATAGCAAATTATAGAACTACGACTATTTGGCTCAACATCACCACCATTGTCATTACGACCAACTTCCCTCAACTTCATACAAACATTGCTAGGAAAATAAAAATATAGAGAAAAAGTTTGAGGTTTGTTCTAGAATATAGGCCTCAACAATAGAACACTCAACATGGGCTTTGTTATGAACATTTTTCTTTAAGTTATGTACACACCTATTAGAAAATTAAAGAATTTGTTCACTAAATTGAAGGATTTACTAAAAACATTTTATGTAAATGTTACATTTTAAAAGGATAATCCACTGATATTGCACTAGGCCACCCGCTTATGCTTCATAAGTTATGTGAATTGGTAAATGTTCCATTCACTACAAGAAATTACTTTATATGCGTTATAACCCTCATAACCCAATACCAAAAAATCAAATTTTTAGACACAATGTGTAAATTTTTGATATAAAATAATAAATACGTAAACCAATTAAATAAGTAACAGTGTAATTGACATATTATAACCCAATATTAAAATATGAATTAGAACAAAAATTGAAATAACTCTTGATCGTAAATAAATTATATAGGTGTGTACCATTAATTAAAATTTGAGTAACTTGGAACTTAATTTTATTTGGTTTAAATTTTCTTAATAAGTGAAATAAAATGTAATCAATGTTAAATTTATATGACCTTGACCAAGAATTAGTTTTTTTTTCCTTGTATTCTATTCCATTTTTTTTCTCTCTTATTTCCTCTTAGTTAGCCAAATTTCCTCTAAAATTCTTCATCCACCGACCTTTACTCCTTGTCCTAGAAATTTATGGTGCTTTCCCCATTTCAGCCAAGAATGCGTTGTTGTTTTCATTCTTGTGGGTGCTTGATCTTTCATAGTTTAGCTCCTTTATTCACCTTAGTGCCATGGAACCAAATTGTAGTAGCAACCTTGGTCCCTGAAACCTATGGTGTTTGGTCCATGAAATTCCTGCTGGCAGAGGAAGGTGAGTCCTCCTCTTGTTGATTTCGTTTTGTTTCCTTTCTTGTATCAAGCTGGTATGGGAGCTTTAGGAAGCTACAAAGTGTTACAGTTTCATTCTTGCTTAGGCAGCCAATAGTTCCCCTATTTTGGTTGCTTAAAAATTTATGGTTACTCTTCACTTTCAGCCAAGCTACCTCCTTCCATAGCAGTTAGCTCTTTTTTCTTCCTTGTATCTCGGATTGCCTTCATCTCCATCTTGTAAATTTCAGCTTGGGTAACTTTGCTAGCTGTGAGTTATTAGTAAATCAAAATGATATAAAGGAGAAGTAGCTTTTCAAAGATTAGGTTAACCTTAAAACAAATGTGGAATATGAATAAGATGTAATTTGATTGACTTATGTAAGTCTCATGGTGAGTGTATATATATATATATATATATACATACTTGCTCATAAGCTAGAACAAAAATATGCATATAAGGCAGTTGATGAAATGTCTACAAGAAAATAATTGTAGTTTAATGAGTAACAAATTGGTTGGATTGATATTAGAAAGTGACAACTTAAGTTTTTGATTAATTCTAATCACTAATACAATCTTGAATTTAATTGGATTAGGAGTAATGTTAGTGAATTAGTGTTGAAGTGAGAAGTATGAATTGGAGCTTGAAAGTGGTGGAAAATGAGAGTTAAGTGGGTTTTGAAGGGGGTGCAGGGGCAGATTTGTGGATGAAAGAAATCCTGGGTTTCAGGTACTTTTTGGAGCTGAATTAAATTAAGGGTTCAAAATAGAAAGTGTAGCTTAGGATCTTGGGATGTTGTCTACAAAATTTTGTAGCTTGGTTCCAAGTATGTTGTGAGTTAAAGTTGTTAGACTTCGATTAGTTCATCTAGGATTTTAGTGCCCTGTTTTTGGTTTATGTAAGGAATTGAGTAGGTTCAAGGAAAATTTTAGGAAAATTTTTTAAATAAGAAAGATAGATATACTTGTCTATTAATAAACCCGAAAATGGAATTGGATTTTGTTTTTCCTAGAGAAAGTTATGTTCAATTAACTAAGGTAAGGTCAAAGTTGTCAAAATCCTGCGTTTTGCAGAATTTGATACAACTTCAAAAAATAAACTATATTGATATACAAATCTAAAAATTATAAATGATATACCATTATAAAGCTACATGTGTCTAGTATTTTATAAATTTTACGAAACTAGATTTGGAATTTTCTAGAGAAAGATATAACCATTAAAGTGGACACTAGTGCAAACCCCAAGTTTAGATAGTTTCAACATCTCTAACTCACTAAGTGCTTTTTATCTTTTCTAATGGTTTCTTCTACCCTTTACATTATCAAGACATTTAAAATGTCTATTCATTATTAACCCTATCACATAAAGTTCAATTCATATTAATTGACATATAATAACTTAATGAAAAACTTTTATAAAGAAACCTATAAGAGTTGAGATATAAGCTTAATAATTAAAAGATTATAACAATAATGTTTATGAATTAAGTATTATTTAGGAATATGAATTTCAATTCCGAATTCTAAGGTGGACCTAATGAGATGCTTGGATGCAAGTGTAAGTGACAAATGAAATCAGTTACGAGTGAGTGGTTAATTGTTGCTTTTAGGGGCTAGATTATTATGTTCAATTGTATGTGTATTTAAATAAATGTGCTAGTGCAATATTGTAGTGAGTTAGTTGAATCATTCTTGTTTGAAATTGTCTGTGGTTGATAAGGGCCAACACATAAAAAAAAAATTTAGAAATAATTTTTATCTCTGAAATTAAGATCCAGGTGCACCTCGGATATTCTGATTTAAAATCATGAGAAATTCTAATTTTGATAAATATTTTTTTAAATTGAGTGCTAAGCCCCGGTGGGATGGATTGTGTACCGAGATCAATTTGTTATGCTGGAGCGTAAATGCCTAGTAGGGGGTGATAATGTTGTGCGGGACTGGGTCACTCGTTGGCCTTTTGGTTGCTTTGTTTGATATTATTGCTCTGATTAATTTGTGATCTTGTGTTTCATGATCCTAAATTGTGAATTTATGACGATTATAATATATACGTGTAATGTGAATTAAGGTATGATCAATGTTATATGAGGTTATTATATATGTTATACATTTATGTTAAGTAATGCTAGTACCTTTTAAGTACAATTTTCCACTCACGAAGTCTATAGGACTCACTCCTCTCTTGTGATTTTTTTTTTTACTAACAGGAGTTCGGTACATGGCGTCGCCAAGCTTGTGACTTGCCAATTGAGTACAGCAAGGTAATTCTAGGATCTCAAACTTGAAGTTAAAGGATGAAAGTTTGCAATCACACTAGAACTGTGGGGGTGTCTAATTTCGAATGATGTAAGCGTCTAGTTATTTGTCTTGTTTATAATGTGAATAGAGCGAAGCTCCTTGTTATCTTTATATTATTGTTGTATGAAATCATGAGCATATGTATTTGTATTTTGAGACATGTTCCGGATTTCAGTGAACCTTTGCCAAAATTTTCAATAACTTGTTAATTATTATAGGAAGTAAACTTTTATAGTGAACTTTGGTTTTAGAAAAACTACTTTTATTCTTTAGTTGAATCATGAGTCAAGTTTGTTACTTTATTTCGAAGTCAGGGTTAAGGTGGATTGGTTACCTAATCCTCCAGCCAGTCATGCCTCCATAAGGGGTGTGACAATATGCATCTACTTTATGGCTGATTCAGAAAATGAAGACACAGGAAATCCCTATCAGCGTCTACAATTTTTCTATTAAGCAGACGCAGATAATGGTTTATAAAATTTGAACGTTGACGCTGTTATTATTTTTAAAAAGCATACACTAATATAATTTTGCTACCTTTTTCATGAATTATCTGCATATGTGTATTTTAATATTTGGCTCTGCCAAGCAGACACAAATAGGAAATGTATTTTTTAAATTAATTGGGTATCTGCGTCTGTAATTTAATCTCAAATTTTTATTTTTATTTTTAGATTTAGCAGTCATATATATGAATTTTACTTTCCACAACCTCTTCAAGGAAATTCGAGCACATGAAGTAAATGAAAAAAGCACACAGTGTTGGTAATGGATCGGGTCGAGTCGTGATCCAACTCGATCCATTCAGCCTCTAATTTCTATTCGCAACTTTTTGATCCCTAATTTTGGGGGATAAAATCGATCTAACCCAATTTTTGTTTTTTTAGTAACCTTTTTTTCTACTTGTTACATAAATGTAAATTATTTGTATATCGAAAAAAAAAATTTTGAATAATTAGTTTTAAACATTATAAAGGGGTGTGTTTGGGTAGTGTAGGAACTTGAGAAGTTTGCAAATTTAGAAATTATGATCAGTAAAATTAGGAGAATTTAATAAAAAAAACTAAAAATATTTATTTATGGATGAGAATTTCTCAGAATTTGAGGAATTCAATTTTCTTAGTGATAAATTAGGAAAAAAAAATTAAGAAATTTAACTAAAACATAAAATTGAGAAATTAATGTACATATCCTAATTTCTCTTAATATGAGGAATTCAAATTTTTAATGATTAAATTACACAAAAATTACGGGAGTTGACTAAAAGTAAACTTAGGGGATTTATTTCCTAAATTATTTGTTGAAAATTTGAATTTCTGAATAAAAATTGTGATATAAAATTATACTAAAAAATTCTTTAATATTCTCTTTTAATTAATTCTTTTAAAGTTTTCTTAAATTATTAGTATTTTATTATGGTTAAAAAAAGTGAGATATACAACCAAACATTACACAATAAAACTTAATTAATAATAAATAAATCAAATCTGAATCTAAATTTTATTTGACTCAATATACCCAACATTGTATATCAAGAGTCAAAAAATTTGATACAAAGTTATTGAATCGGGTTGAATAAAGAACACATTAATTCTTTAAACTCATTTAGGATATTAAATCTCAAATTTAAAAATGATTTGTGGTTTATGTTATTATTTTCTGTTATTAGTAAATAATTGATGTACAAATGATCAGTTTAGGCACACCTATAACTCGAACGGAGGAAATCATCGGAGGGAGCAGCAGTAGGCTACCCAGGGTTATTAATTTTTGGTATATAAAATATTACTATATTAATCTATAACTATACCGAAAAATATTACATTTTCTTCTGTAATTTTATGATTCAATCAAAGAAAAAAATATGAAAAGAAAATATAAAAGAGAATCCCAAAACCAATAATGGTGGCACTACATGGGCAGTTTGTCTGTGCCAGCTTGGTACATAATCACTCCTCAACATACCCGTAAGTTATTCAGATTTCAGACCACCATCTCTCTCCCTTCTCTTTCTGAGACCAAGCGCGTGATTCTCACTTCCGATTAACATGTCTTCCGACGACGAGGGAGGGGAAGAGTATCTCTTCAAAATCGTGATCATCGGGGACTCAGCAGTTGGCAAATCGAATTTGCTCACTCGTTATGCCCGCAACGAGTTCAACTTGCACTCCAAGGCCACCATAGGCGTTGAGTTCCAGACCCAGAGCTTAGAAATCGATGGTAAGGAAGTCAAGGCTCAGATTTGGGACACTGCTGGCCAAGAGCGTTTCCGTGCCGTCACCTCCGCTTACTACAGAGGCGCTGTTGGTGCTCTAATTGTGTACGACATTAGCCGAAGGACCACCTTCGACAGCGTTGGTCGTTGGCTTGACGAGCTCAAAAGTAAGTATTTTAAGCTGCAATGGTTTATTTGGTTGCTCCTTTTCTGGTTTTCTAATTGTGAACCTAATGGGTTTGCTTCTGTTCTAATTTGTTTGATTGTATTGCTCATGATTTTAGATCTGAACTCATAATGGGTTTATTTTGTTGACATCATTTTGAAGGAAACACTTGTGTAATTATTAGAGAATTAAAAGGAAAGTAAAAAATAGAAGAGTTGGTTGTTTCTAAAATTAAACGCATCCTTGTATTTATCAATATGTTATTGCATACTTTTACAAACTAATACAAAAATGTGATTAGTTGGTATTTTGTACTGGTGTTGCTGGTTGTACTTTTACCTAGTTGATCCTCTCGTGATTTAAAATGTTACTAATTTAGCATTTCCATCTTGAGATTTTTTCCTCTTCGGATCTGATTTGTTTATTGAATCGTTGAATTTATTCTTGCGTTTTCTTTTAGTTTTCTTCTTCTTAGGTAAAAAAATTGATGCAAAATTAGGGCTGATTGAAGTAAACTATGATTACTTCATTAAGACAAGGCATCTTGATATATACCATTAATTCCCTAAAACCCAGCTCATGCTTTACACTGTCTTTCACTGTTGCCTGTAATCAGGCTTTTGAATTGTAAATCAGCCACTCTGCTTACTGTGGTTAGATCCTAGAGCTATGCAAAAAAAAGTCATTCCTATTTTGATTCTGATATAGCTCTGTGTCTCCTTGTATACACTGAAATGGATGTACTAGAATGGTTAGACTTGGGGATGTAGCATAAAATGTTTTGCTTTCGGAGCCCAGTTACTGTTTATCTGTTTAATGTGTCAACCATCAAGATCTGGAATTTTGATTATTCAAGATTTTAACACCTTCAAAGAGCAGTATAATGAATTTATTGATGAATGATGTGCAATGCTTGAGTATGGTTTCTCTTTTTCCTTTTTTGGCTGGGGACGGTGATCAGGAATTCAGGTCTTAAATAATGCCCAAAAAGAAGATATTATGTTAGCAACTATCAGTCTTGAACTATATAGGCGGGGTGCTGTACCCAATTGTTCTGACTTGAGGACTGGAGAGAACTTTTGGTAATGTGTTGAAAATAAATAACATGTGAGTGTAGCTCCAGCTTCAAAGAGATAATAGGTTCCAAATTCTTGTGTCCCAAAACATGAATATAAGTTTGAACAACTGTGACTAAAATATTCGGACAAAGGGAAGATGCGATATTTTCTGCTGCAACCTTACGTTAAAAATCTAAAATGAAAAGTTGAAATAATAGCATGAATCAGTATGTGCCTTCTAAGGTTTAGGGAGTCAACAAATGTGGCCCAAAGACAAACAAAACTTTGTAACCACCTTTATAACTTGGTTCCATTGAGTTTACCATAGAACTCTAATTCTAACATGGTATATTTCAAATCTTCCAATCCTTCACCCCAACTTACATTCTCGGAAGTTTCTACCCAAATCATATTTCCAGAAGCCTTCATGATTGTTCTTGGTGTGTAACCAATCACAATGTTTATTTGTTTGTTGTCCTGATATCCAGGGCATTGCTGTTTTGAAGCCCCAATTAATTTCAAGCACATAATCTCTGGGCTGAAATTAAGAATCATCTTTGATATTTCTTTTTCTGTATTTTGATATATGTATAAAAAGTATCATTTCTAGCATATAAGTAATCATGCCGTAAAGGTATGTGCTTATTGGTTTAGTTGTATGTCTACAAAATTTTCTCTGAGTCAATTATTAATTACCCGAGCTAATGTTAAAAGCAGTGTATATAGGATCTTTTCTTCAATTGATCTTTTAAATGTATACAAGTCTCTGTGAGAACCAAGTACCAATCATTTAGATTACCATGCTGATTAGATTTCTGGAGTTACATGTGCAGCATTGCTTGCTTGTCTTTGGTTGTTTATCAGGACTCACTTGCCAAGGCATGATCTACCTATACTAGTAATCATAGACTCATAGTTTAGTAATTAGTAGAAATCAAGTTCAGCTAACATTTTCATTTATCTTGTGCCATTTATCAAGAAATACATTTTTGGTTTTCAAATGACTTTTATAATGTATTGCTATCATTATTTCTAATGCAATATTTGTATATTACCTCCATGTACATTATTTACTGTTAAAATCAAAGAGGAAAACTATGATCTGTTGGAAACTGATTATTGATCATGCAGGCTTCACCTGAATCTACTGATAAACGCTAACCAAATTTCTCCTTTTGTATCATAGTGCCTTCTCCTAGAAGTTCTCTACATGTTTGGCTTTCATTTGAAAACTTCTGGTTTAAGGTTTATTTGAAACTACATGCAGCTCATTCTGATACAACCGTTGCAAGGATCCTAGTGGGCAACAAATGTGATCTGGAAAATATTAGGGATGTGAGCATTGAGGAAGGCAAAAACCTTGCAGAAGCTGAAGGTTTGTTTTTCATGGAAACATCTGCCCTGGACTCAACAAACGTTAAGAAGGCCTTTGAGATTGTTATTCGAGAGATATACAACAATGTCAGCAGGAAGGTCCTTAATTCAGATACATACAAAGCAGAATTGTCTGTTAACAGGGTAAGCCTTGTTAATAATGGGGCTGATTCATCAAAGCAAACGCAAAGCTATTTCTCTTGCTGTTCGAGGTGATCCTTTTTCTTTTTTTGAGTTCCAGCAATTGTACAAGTTGGTTGTTAGCTCTATTTCTTCGGTTGATTGGGTGGTTGGTTGGTTGGTTTGTTTCCTCGCTGAATTTGTTTGCATGGGTTCTTTAATTATAAAATGAGACAATATTATAGAAATGAAATTGTATTATTTATGGTAGGGCTGTGCAAGGAACCCGGAAAAACTAAATACCCGAACCGAATCGGTAATTCGATTCGGTTAAATTCGGGTATTTTTCTTATTCGGTTCGGTTCGGGTAGTTAAATTTAATACCCGTTATTTTCGGTTTGGTTACGGGTAGTGGAGTATAATGCAAACGGGTACCCGTGGTTACCCGAAAATCAAAATATATAATTTTTTTTGGTATTTTTAATGTATTGTCGTATTAATTTATAATTTTATATTTTTATTTGTGTTGAATATGTTAATATATTATGTTTTTTGTATTTTTTTTTATAATAACTAATAAATTTAAAAAGTATGAGGTTCAAAAATAAAAAATATATAATTTTTAAATTAATTTTAGTAAAATATTGATAAATTTCGGGTAACCGAATACCCGAAACGAACTAGTCATATTTTTTCGGTTCGGGTAAATTCGGGTAATAACTATTTTCAGTTCGGTTCGGTTCGTAAATTTTATTACCCGAAAATTTCGGTTCGGTTCAAAAATTTATCTTTACCCGGACCGAATCGATCCGTGTACACCCCTAATTTATGGACCTTATTTATAAAGGGAAGGTCAGATTTTCGTAATATGGAAATTAGCTTGCATTTACATGGGCGATCACTTGGATTGTATCCTGCTCATTGAAAATGCCATATGACTTTGCTGATTAATTTGAGCTAGTGACCTGCACTACACCTATAAGGGTAATTAGTTCATGGACATTAGTCTGATGGTAAAGATGTGCTTTCTTCGTTAACGAAGTGACGGGTAATGAAACGACAATAATTGTATTTTGTTGATTGCCTCGATGCTAAACTTTTCCTATAATTCCTTTGGTTGAGAAAACTTTGGAATCAATCGTGCTATTATTCTCATGTGTCAAACACATGACTACGTGAATAAACCACGGGTGCCATCAACTGGAAGATCTTTCATTCATAATCAAATCATATATTTTGAAAAGTAATCCAAATCTCTGCTAAGTGGTTCCAGCAATTACAATATTGTAGGTGGATGGTCCCATGTCGGTGGAAGACATGATTAAGAACCCAGATCATAAGAAATATCCAACCCTACCACCTTTTCTTCCAAAATCAAAAACCAATAGAAAAAGAAATCTAATCGCGAAGAAAAGGAAAAGAATCATAAACTTCTAATTATGAGAAGATTTTAGTTTAATGGTTAATATAGATGTATTAAATTACGTGATTTTGTGTTTAAATTTCTTTGATTTTTTACAAATATTCTTCAACTTTTTTGGTGTGATCCTAATTTTATTCATAATTTGTAGCTGTTCTTCTCATAAATATTTGTTTGTGGGTTAGAACTCTTGAAATTATGAAAAATTTTCAATTTTAATACAAGCGAGCCTTACCACTTAAATCGCATCTTTTGATATCTCTTATAAATTCATATTTATTAATTTGGGATATTTTAGATTCGAGTCTCCATTTGTAACTTGTTGGAATTATAAATGTTATATGTGTGATGTAACTAATAATTGATGGAAATAATATAACAACAAATTTTAACTCTAAATTATTGAGATTAATTCTATATATAAATTCTCACAAAATTAGTTGATATATTATTTATTTTTATCTCTGTATAGTGTTTCTTTTTCTTTCTATATATTTTATACTCATTGTTTTCCTTACTATTTCTTCCTGGATAGTATCTTAAACTTCTAATCCTCAACTACCACAAATAATAATAATAATAATAATAACAAATAAATAAATAATAAACAGAGACTTAAGGAGTATCTGGGTGAGCCCAGAACGCGTGGCCCTAGCAGCGCGTTTTAGAAGCTCCGCAGGCCATGCTTCTGGGTCGTTGTGTCCCTCTTTTTTTATTTTTACCCTTTCCCTTCTCAAAATTCCCATCTTGTCCCAGTCAATTTCAAACTGCCCTCGCTCTTTTCCCTTATACCTAGCGTGTCCTGGCTCAAATTTAAAAATCTGACCATTGTGGTCTGAAAATTTGAAGAAAAAAAAATTCCTGTAATGATAAAATGACTTTTTATTTATTTACTTTTTCTTATTCATAACTCTATAAATATCACATTTCATTTTCCAAATTTTACAACATTCTCAAATTACTCACTATTCTTTAACAATTTCTTTCTCTCTAATTTTTTAGTCTTCGATTTATGTCTACAATTTTTCTCTCACCTATTCGAATAAAAACTCTCAATATTTTCAAGGTATGATAATTTTATTCTCTATCCATTATTATAATTTATTTAAATTGTGCTATTTATAAGTTATTCATACATAATTTTATTTTAAAAATTAGCTTTTAGTAAATTTAATTATAGATATGGCATCATCTTATGATAATGCAAATGATAGTGAGGAGGATGGTGACCTTTTTTTCAACCACATCATTAGTTGTCATGAGAATTTTAGAATGAAAACACCATGCTTCTTGAGATTATGCTAAATTCTCAAACAAATGTATCAATCGGAAGCAACAAAATCTATTACAAATTAAGTAAATGGTTGCTATGTTTATGTAATTGGTAGGAAAATGAGCTTCAAATCATACATTACATAGTGTCATGTTCATAGCCATTGACATCATCACACCAATGGATCATAAACTCAAATCTATTCCAACCAAAATAAAAGACGATCAATGATACACGCCTTTTTTCTAACATTGTATTTGTGTTATAGGTAATACTCATATAGTGTGTCATGTTCCAACTAATAGGCAAGATGAATTCGTTGGAAGAAAAGGATACGTGAGGCAAAATGTAATAGCAGTATGTGATTTCAATTTGTGCTTCATTATATTTGAATAGGTTGGGTAGCCCACAACAGTTTGGATACTTGTAAAAGTCTTGAATGGTTATTCATCAAATTTTTCTCACCTACCTCCACGTATATTATATATGGTTGATTCAGGATATGGTATGATAGATGGATTTCTACCACCTTACAAATGTGAAAGATATCATCTTTCACATTTTCAAGACACCGAATGTGTTCTAAAGAATGACAGTTAATTTTTGAACTAAATAAAAACTAGTTTAATTTCAAAATTTCAAACTGAATAGAAATTAATTTATTTTTAATACAGCAAAAAGTAATGTCATTTTGATAATTATACACAAAACTATTAGTCAGACCATGATCACACATTATATATATTTTTTAAACGACTCAAACAAACAGTAAAGTTGAGATGACATCACAAACCATTGTCTCCGTGTTTTTGCTAATCTAAACTCATCCTTAATTGCGCGAGTCTCCATCTCTCATACCCTTTAACTTTGTGATGAGTGAGTTGAAAATTGGACGGAGAGAGATGAGAAGGGAGAGTACTGGGATTTGGGGATGAATTGATGAATATTATGTAGTGGTAAGAAAGCACCATGTCTGAAATTTTCGAAACAAAACCAAAAGCAATATGAATAGCAATACACGTGTGCGTGCGCTCCTGAAAGTTTATACTTTTATTTTGCCAAATTATGGTTTCCATTCAAATTTTGAAACGCAATTTGGGGATTGAAAACTACTATTCCTTTTAGGCTGGTTGATTTTTCGCTATTACTCATGTTAATATAAGAGTATATTATCTCCTTTGATATTTGGTAAAATAATATTACCGCCCAAAATTTAGGGAATTCAACATTCCCCTCTCTTGGATAAATATAAAAGTTAACAATACTATGTAATAACTTGGGTAAAATACTAAAAAATCATATTTGTATTTTCAAAATACCAAAAAATCTTATTTTTTATTTTTTACTTTTAACTTTTCAAATAAATTATAATACTTACCTTTTTATATCATCCTCTCTTTTTTAATATATTTTCTTAAAAAACAACATAAATATATTTTTTTAAATTTCTAATACATTATCTCTAATAAAAATAATAATTAATAAAAAATAAATTAAATTTATTAATAATATTCTAAAAAAACTCATATTATAACTTTACGAAATAAATAAGTCTTAATTTTAGTATTTTCTCTTCAAATAAATAGACTTTAAATTTAAACATATTTTTACCACTTTAACTAGTTAAAAAATAAATAAAATTAAAAACTTAAATAAATTTATGATATATTAATTAATAAAAGAATAAAGACTTATAATAATAATAAAATGTTATCATTTTTCCTTTTCATATTTTTCAACAACAAAATAAAGTAAAAGTAAGATATTTTGGTATTTTGAATATACAAACATAATTTTTTTAGTATTTTACTCAAATTATTTTGTAATACCGTTGGCTTTTTCATCTAAAGTGTCTATTTACCTAAATTTTGAATTTTAGTATTATTTCACCAAACTTCAAGGGAGGAAAATGCACAATTTGCTCTTAATATAATTTGATTTTTGAACAAGATATTTGGATCAGTGGCCCACAAGGCCCGACATTTTTTCTTATGACGTTTTCTGGTTCATTGAATTATGTTTATTGGTGAAAGACAATCAGAAAGCTAATAGGGTTAATCTCCTTATTGATCTGAAGCTTCACTCTTCCCGTATTATCTATTAACTATAGTAAATTTATATGTCTATATACCTCTTCCTTCCTTACCACGTAGGCCTCAATATCCTAATTCATCCTTTCTCCCCGGAACTCTTTTAGTTGAGATGCTGCATCTGAGAAAATAGAGAGCAATTGCCGGTAAATATATATATATATATATATGATGGAGGAGCACTATACCTCACAACTGAGAAAATAGATGGAGAGTGCAGACACACTGAGTAATCAAAACAAAAGTAAGGAAGAAAGTTATAGAAAGTAAGAAGATGAGGATTGGGAATAGAGGAAAATGGGATGAAATAGGAGATTAGTAGAAGAAATATAGACAATAAGTTTTTTTTTTTTGGTCACTGTCAGCCATTCACAGGATATAACATGATCAAAGCAAACAATTAGTTTTATCAATATCGGTCATTCATTGAATCTGATGTGAGAGATAGCGAAGTACTGTTATGTTTGATTAAAAGACTTACCAATCTAAAAATTAGTGGATAAACAGAGAAGTAGAGTTGTTATGTTTTAATCAATAACTTAAAAATGATGATTGAGAAGAGGAAAATAGGATGGAACAGGATATTAGGAGAAGAAATATAGATAACAAGTTTTTTTTATTTTGTCACTGTCAGTCATTCACAGGATATGACATGATCAAAGCAAACAATCAATTCTGTCAATTATAAAAATTAGTGGATAAAGAGAGAGTCGTTATGTTCTAATGGATAACTTAACATTGAGGATTGAGGATTGAGAATAGAGGAAAATTGAACGAAATAGGAGACTAGGAGAATAATTATAGACAATAAGTTTTTGGGTCACGGCCCGTCATTCACTGAAAGTAGACAATGAGTTCTTGTCAATGTTAGCGAACATCTAATGACAATTAAAAAAAGAAAGACTCTTTCTTTCCATATATATGTCATGCAAGTAACATATAATTTTATGTTAGCTAACATCTAATGACAATTAAAAAAGAAAGACTCTTTCTTTTTATATATATGCCATGCAAGTAACATATAATTTTACAATTAGTTTCCGGTGAGATCTCTAAGGGATGATGCTTGGACTTTTTTAAACTTTTAGGACTCTCTGGAATGAAAAAAAAAAAAAAAAAATGAGGTTTACCAATAATAAAGATATATATTTTGATCAATAATAAATATATAAAATTGATAAATAAAAAAAATAGTAAATTTTGATTTGCTTAAAATGTGATAATGTTGGAAAAGTAACTGCTTCTTACTAAGGTAATTTCTGGGAAAAATCCCAAATGGATTAAAGCTCAACCAAACAAGGTGTTATCCGGCTTGGGGCTTCCAAAGGGTTTCCTTTGGAAGATGGGGAGTGACGGTGACAGTGACGGTTATGGGTGGTTGACGAGGCTGATTACAATGACAAAAGTAATAATATAACAACTATATTTCTTCTGAAAAAAAAAATATATATATATATATATACACAGATTAATAGTTGATACAACAACAATATATATATAGATAGATGACTTGAGTTTTTACTAAGGCAGCTGTTAGCACCTTAGCCGTTACTCTGCATCTTCCGACAGAGTCTTATAGCTGGGAATTTCTCGTTGAATCTCCTGTAATTTACATAGGATTTAATGCAGGTTATTATTAAGTTTTACAGAAGATGGGTAAGCAAATAGTCTTGAAGTAACTGAACACACAATATTCGCAGAATTATGAAAATATTTTACAATCACTTTGTGTCTGCTTTATAATTCATGATATTTTGCCACTCAAAATTATTTAGAAGTACTTAATTATCTCTTGGTTATGCAACCTTCAAGAATCCATGGAGATGCTGCCAAAAGTAGGTGACAGCAGTAAATAATACACATCCATATATATATATTTACACGACCATTATTATACAAAGAGACGAATATTAGTAGTTAATATGGTTATAGTAATAGTAATTATGGAGATTAACGCTCAGATTAAATTCAAGAAGATAAAAGTCCAGTTCAGATATTTAATTATTATGACGATAAAGAAAGAAAAAGAATCATGTCATAAGTAACTAAAAATATATACCTTCTACGTTCAAGTTCATGAAAGTTCACATACGGTGCTAAAATTTCTTTAATACTTCACAAGATCATAAAAAAATTAAATTACTCACAGTTTTTGAATAACTTGAATAACTATTCTTGTACTATTGATGCATACCTTTTATTCCAAGAAAATAAATTGATTTTTTCAGAAGGAGAAAACATGATAAGAATAATATCAACTTCACATAGAACAGAAAGTTCATAAGCATTTTTTATTAGCGCATTCAGAAAGTGACCTGCCTGTTTGTTGTGTTCTCAATCTTCTTGATCTGAAACTTCACTCTTCCCATATTATCTCTTAACTATAGTACATATGTCTACGTCTTTCTTCCTTATGATCACGTAGGCCTCAATCCTAATTCATCGTTTCTCCCAGAGCTATTTTAGTTGAGATGCTGCATCTGAGAAAGCAGAACAATTGCCAGTTAATATATATATGATTGAGGAGCACTATACCTGACCGCTGAGAAAATAGATGGAGAGTGCAGACTCATTGAGTAATCAAAACAAAAGTAAGGAAGAAAGGTATAGAAAGTAAGTTGAACAGTAAGAAGATGTGGATTGAGAAGAGAGGAAAATGGGATGAAATAGTAGATTAAGAGAAGAAATATAGACAATAAGTTTTTTTGTCACTGTTAACCATTTACAGGATATGACATGATCAAAGCAGACAATCACTTTTATCAATATCAGTCATTCACAAAATATAAGAGACAAAGAAGTACTGCTTCTGAGAAAGCAGTGCAATTGCCCGTTAATATATATATCATTGAGGAGCACTATACCTCACAACTGAGAAAATAGATGGAGAGTGCAAACACACTGAGTATTCAAAACAAAAGTAAGGAAGAAAGTTATAGAAAGTAAGTTGAAAAGCAAGAAGATGTGGATTGAGAAGAGAGGAAAATGGGATGAAATAGTAGATTAGGAGAAGAAATATAGACAATAAGCTTTTTTGTCACTGTCAGCCATTTACAGGATATGACATGATCAAAGTAGATAATCAATTTTAACAATATCAGTCATTCACTAAATATAATGTGAGAGACAGAGAAGTACTGTTATGTTTGAATAAAAGACTTATTAATCTAAAATTAGTGGATAAACAGAGAAGTAGAGAGTTGTTATGTTTTAATTAATAACTTAAAAATGAGGATTGAGAAGAGAGGAAAATAGGATGGAGCAGGAATTTAGGAGAAGAAATATAACAATAAGTTTGTTTTTATTTTTATTTTTTTGTCACTGTCAGTCATTCACTGGATATGACATGGTCAAAGCAGACAATCAGTTTTATCAATATCAGTCATTCACAAAATATGAGAGATAGAGAAGTACTGCATCTGAGAAAGCAGTGCAATTGCTAGTTAACATATATATGATTGCGGAGCACTATACCTCACAACTGAGAAAATAGATGGAGAGTGTAGACGCACTGAGTAATCAAAACAAAAGTAAGGAAGAAAGTTATAGAAAGTAAGTTGAAAAGTAAGAAGATGTGGATTGAGAAGAGAGTAAAATGAGATGAAATAGTAGATTAGGAGAAGAAATAGAGACAATAAGCTTTTTTATCACTGTCAGCCATTTACAGGATATGACATTATCAAAGCAGACAACCAGTTTTATCAATATCAGTCATTCAGTGAATATAATGTGAGAGACAGAGAAGTAGTGTTATGTTTGAATAAAAGACTTACTAATCTAAAAATTAGTGGATAAACAGAGAAGTAGAGAATTGTTATGTTTTAATTAATAACTTAAAATGAGGATTGAAGAGAGAGGAAAATAGGATGGAACAGGAAAATAGGATAGAACAGGAAATTAGGAGAAGAAATATAGACAATATGTTTTTTTTTTTTTATGTCACTGTCAGCCATTCACAGGATATGACATGGTCAAAGCATACAATCAGTTCAATCAATATTGTCAGTCATTCATTGAATATTATGCGAAATTGTTTGAATAAATGACTTACTAATATAAAAATTAGTGGATAAATAGAGAGTCATTATGTTTTAATGGATAACTTAACATTGAGGATTGAGGATTGAGAATAGGGGAAAATTGAATGGAATAAGAAACTAGAATAATAAATATAGATAATAAGCTTTTTTGTCATTATCAATCATTCACTGAATATGACATGTTCAAAGTAGCAATGAGTTTTTGTCAATGTTAGCCATTAATTTTAAGATGATAAACCTCATCCATAAAAACACGTACGTTAATTAAAATGTTTCCCAGTTCACTACGTAAACAACTCATCACAGTTAAGTTTGTTGAATCATTCACGGTTACTTTCTGTTCCTCCTACTGCAATGGATGCCTTAGAAGAGGACAAGTTGGGTTTGTCCTTCCCACGCTCTGTTAGTCTTGGCATAGGCTAGTACTTAGTTTTTTCTTTGGTTGCTGTTTTGTTTTTCTTGTTCTCTATTTACCAAAAAAAAATATATATATATATACAATAACATTTTTTTATAAATAACTAGTTGGCTGAAAAACTAAAACAATTTAATAAAATTTCAAATTTAAGTTCTGTTTTGTGATTTTATTTAAAGTTAGTGGTACTTGAACACTTAATGACAATTAAAAAAAGAAAAACTCTATCTTTCCAGATATATGTCATGCAAGTAACATAATTTCACAATCGGAAATAGTGAATCAAGATCTAGATGGATCCCTATCCCTTTAGTTTCCGGTGAGACCTCTAGGTGTAAAGTTTTGGACTTTTTCAAACTTTTAGGGCCCAAATTCCGGAATAAAAAATAGGAAAAAAGGTTTACCAATAATAATGATATATATTTTGATGAACAATAAATACATAAAATTGATAAAAAATAAAAAATAAAAAAAAAGTAAATTTGATTTGCTTAAAATGTGTAGTGGCTAGAAAAGGACTGCTTCTTACCAACTCATTTATGAGACAATAGCAAACGGAAAGCGCAACCAAACGAGGCATTCTCCGACTTGGGGTTCCTTTCAGAAAATGGGGAGTGACGGTGATGGACCCGAGTAGCACAGAGTGTAAGTGTATGTGTAGTTGAGGGGTGGTTGACGAGGATGATTACACTCCCAGCTGGTTGCCACTAGGGGTATAACGGTCCGAGCTCGGCTCAGCTTGTCTCCATTAAAAGCTCGCGAGCTTGAATTCTTTAAAGACTCGTTATGGATTATGAAGGCTCAGGCTCGACTCATGGGCTCATTTTCTTAAATGAGAAAAAATGTAACATAAATGGAGCCAAAGAGATGTGAACCCCAAACTTCTTATAGAAAATGCAAGATGTGTTGTTACTAAGTTAGACATGTTACTGTATCATATTGTTTAAATAAATATATTTATCTTATATATAAAAATATAAATAAATATATTTAATTATTTTAAAAGAGCTGGCTCGTGAACTTTCGAGCTGAGTTTTGCAAAGTTCAAGCTCGACTTATGTACTAAACGAGTCCTAAAATAAAGCTTGAGCTCTACTCTTTTAAAAAACAAACCAAGCTCGAGCAAGCCTTAACTGAGCCTGTTCACAAGCTGTTCATGAACAAGTTGGATCATTTGCACTCCTAGTTGCCACCCACACATGCTATGGCAGACTGGCAATATACTCAGCACAGAGCAAAAATTTCCGAAAAATAAAAAATGAGAGCTCCAAATGAATTTTTTTCCTTCTGCTTTGATAAATTGTGAATAAAATTCACATGTCAGACTTTAGAGATTCTCCGAATTAATGAGAATGATATATATATATTATTTTATTTTTTTAAGCAGAATTGCAATAATCTAATTTTGCCACAGGAGAATGGGAAATTTTCTACCTTGCTAGCATAGTAAGTATTCAAAAAATATATAAGTAAATGAGCCACATCATTTAATACTAATTGATTGGTTAGATTATCTCATAAAAAAATAAAAATAAAAATAAAAGAAGAAGAGAGAGGAAAAACAACCCAATTTTTTTGTACCCACTAACTTTTTAAAATTAAGAAAAACTAATTTATATTTTTAAAAAATAATTCTTCTAATAATTAATTTTCTGTTTTTATGCAAATAAAATAGAAAATAATTTTCACGATTTCTCTTTTACAAACATAAATTTCTTTTAGTGAGACTTACATTTTGCATTATACTTCATTCAAAATTTATACTTGATTATAAATCTTAAACAATAAATTAAATTTGAACACGCCCTTATAAGAGACTAGTAAATAAGTATCAAAGACATATATACACACCACAGGAAAACGAGGAAAAAAAAAGAACAACCCACTTTTTTCCGTATCTACTTACTTTCTAAAATTAAGAAAAATAATTTTATATTTTGAAAAATAATTCATCTAATAACTAATTATGTGTTTTTTATGTAAATAAATTAAAAAATAATTTTCAAGGTTTCTCTTACCCAAACATTAATTTATTTTAGTTAGAATTACATTTTGCATTATACTTCATTCAAAATTTTATACACACCAGCTCACAAATTGTGCTATTTATCTCAAGGTGTGGTTATCTCAATCTTGTGCCATTATCCATTATTGTGCCTTTACTTTCTAAGTGTAAAAACTTTCATGGAATCATCTTTTCTGCTACGAGAAAAGTACCTACCCATGATAGTTTAAAATTGTCCCGAATGCATCTGAGAAGACTATATTATCACGAATAAACCTATTTTAAATCTATAAAAATATCCCATTAGATTTGAAAACAAATTATAATTCAACTTAAGTTCTAAAAACTGAGATTTTTTTAAAATACTTATTTCCCTTATTAATGATATACATGATTTTAGTTTTATAAAATTAATTTATTATTATATGATATTATTAAACTTAAAATAAAATATAAATAAAATAATTGAATCAATATTTATTCTTAAAACTATGATAAAATAAAAAATCAAGAATATGTATTGTTGCTGCCAAATTTTAAAACTATTTTGTTTGTTATATTATTATTATTTTTAGAATAATTATTAATTTGATTTTTATTTAATTCATTTTAAGTTGAATAATAATAAATTATTAGTTAAGTAAATAATTTTAAAAATAAAAAGTAGATCGATGTACTAATTTATTTTTAAATTGCTAAGATTCTTAATTGTTATCCCAATTCCTAATCCTAAAACAAAATCTTGGTAATTTCCAAAACGGAACACTAAGCACAGCCGTCTGTCGTCCCCACCAATCCATCCCGCCCTTCTCACATTGTTCCATCCGTTTGTGGCTTGGTCTCATAGCTAGTTGTCGTGGTCTCGCAGAGTTAGCTGGAAAGTCTCGGATCTCAATTCAGGCACGCTCCACGGTAATATTTGTTTCTTTCTCAGAATCAATGGCAGTGATTGATTAGTCATGCTATCTTCCGTGGTCTGAAGTAAATCTTTCTATGCCAGAAGGAACGAAGATTTATGACTAGTTTGGTACGCAAGAATGGTCATTCCATTATATAATTAATTTTATGTAATGAAGATTCTTTCGTTTAGTACATTTTTCGCCTTAGAATATTCATTCTATTATAACTATTTTATTCTATAGAAATAGGAATCCTGAAACCTACCTAGGAATCTTCAAACCTATCTAGGGGATGAGATTGCTTATTCCTACTTCTATGAATCGGTTTAGTTCAATAAATCAATTCATTTTAGTTAAATGACAAAATTGCCCTTTATATTATAGTAAATAACATAATTATAAATAAATAATTAATGTTAAAAAAATAAATTAGTTAAGTAATTTTAAACTAAAATATTAGTATTAATAAATAATAGAAATAAGAAATAATAAAATAAATGTAATTAATGATAAAATAAATATAAATAATAATTAATTAATTAATAATAAATAAATAATATAATTTTTTGTAAAAATTAATTAAAAAAAGGAAATATATATATATATTTTATTAATTATGTTATATTTTTATTACTATATCTATTGAGAGATATTTTTATATTTTAGCATAATTTTTATATTATTTTATGTCTAAAACCTATATAGAAAATAAATAAATTGAATGAAATTATTATTCCCCACCAACCTACCAAACAATATAATAAAATGATCATTCCATTCCATTTGCGTTTCATTCTCATTCTCTTTCCTATTCCAAATCTGCAAAAGTTATTCCTGCTTACTAAAGTAACCCTTAAAAAATTCTTTTGTGTTCTAGTTTTTTCTCAATTTAAGGGTGCAACATGTAACAATCAATTTTCCATTTATGAAATTTAATGTTTGAATACTCTTTCCATTCTCATATCCTTTTTGTGCAGTTGGGAAAGTTAATTTGTTAAGAAGTAAACTAATACTAAAGGAGAACCTTTTGTTTTTAAGTAGGTGGATGTGAATGAACTCATGCTTGACTGGGTTGTGGGGATGGGGTGGTTTTCTTTTAGCATAGTGTGCAATTGTTTCTACAGAAATCAAATAAAGACATATTCTCTTTTACTGTAAACACATGGGCATGTATAATTACGTTTTCATTGTTATTTAATTCTGGGCTTTGATGGATTTTGCATGCCGAAATGAATTTGAGAATTCTTTTTTGTCTCTTTATCAGACATGAACTCATTGAAATTCTTTATTTGTAGGGTTATCCAACGTATACCTTTGACATAACCAAAGATAACTCTTGACTGGAAAGTCTTTTGATTGATGAAGACGAGGCACATCTCTAAATTTGACTGCATTGGGTTACCAGTAGCGCGCAGAGGTTTCCACCAGAGGTTCTCCATACCCTAGCAAGCAATATCTGTTTTTCTTAGAAGTTTCAATTGATTTTCTATTCTTTTTTTTGAGGATTCCTCAAAATAAGTATATAATCTTTTACATGCTTGCTTTTCTCATTCGCAGGGAATTTTTTTATCATTGAATAGAATATTAATGACCATGAAATGAAAATGAGACGGAAATGTAGGGTCTGGTGGCCAAAACAGCTGTCACAAAGTGAAGATTCTTCCTCCACTTTCTTGCTTGGATGGTTTGTCACGACCTGTCCAGCCTCTCTTGACATTGTTGTAGCTTTTGCGTGCGGTGATCTTTTGCTTTCTCATTTTCAGTCTGATTGTGAGGTATAAAACTGAATTGAGGTTGTTATTGTTCTCTATATATTTTTACTTGTTTAGAGATAATGGGATTATTTAGTTAAAGCCACTATTTTCAAATGGTTGATTCATGCATTCATGTCACTTGTTTCTTACGGTTATTAATTTGTGTTCACTTTCGGATGTGATAAAGATTTGTGCTAAATGCTAATATTAAAATCTAAAACACTTCTTAAGAAGTTTGAGAGTGAGGGCACAATATGGGATGAAAATTATTTTTGAGCAGGGTGCGGTACCTATGACCTTGTTGCAGTTTTTTGAATCTTGGCAGTTCAAATATTGCTGACGTAAAGTGTGACTAATAATTCCATCTATTGTTGATCATTTGATCTAGAAGGTAGAGTGGCAACGGTAGTACTTAAGCCATGAATAGTTTGTTATCATTGGAGACACTAATCCTTCCTTTCAATACTAAGCTTGATTTTCCAATGATTTTTCTTCCAATTTGTCTTTCTATCTCTTCTTTCTGTTTTCCTCCTTTATCTGTTTCTTATTCTCCTCTCAGACATGCATTGGTGTTTATAATGATTCAAGTCAACTCATATGGTAGGTGATACTAATTTTCCTAAGTAAAGCTGTCCAATTAACATGAATTGATTAGCTGGATTATCTTATGTCATTTATCTAATAAATGCAACAGCCACTTCATATGGTTGCAAATCTGCTACAGTGGGCTATTGATTTTTTTCCCTTAACAATTAGATGGTTAACATTTTAAAAATGGAAAGCAATTAATTAATAAATAATGCTGAAATAATTAGCATTGCCAAAGGAACTACTAGCATAGTAGTTAGATACTATACGTTATTGTAATAGCTAACTTCATTAGTTATACTAGCTAATAGTAAAAGTCAAAAGAAAACTATCAAACTTCAGTCTGGGAAATGATGATATTATATGTGGGAACAACTCGAGTGAAGGTTATTATAATTTTCCTGTTTGTGCTGAATGAAAGTTTAATGCAATTTATTTGAGATGGATGATAATGAGAACTTAAAAAAGAAAAGAATGGCTAATGGTTCTAATGCAACAAGAACATCTAACAGTGTGAAGTATAGTTGTTTATCAGGATATCATCCATGAGATAAATCGAAAATTTACCGTACTTCTCCAGAACAAATCAATGTTCTCTTTACCATGGCAGTGTTCCACTGATATGAGCAGTAACAGCTTAATGGATGGAAATGGGAAAAATAAAAAGAAGTTATCCGCTAATGGCAATGCTTGTGCACAGAGGATGACTAATATGTACAGAGAAAATCATGGACAAGGGATCTGTGGATGCCTCAAATTAGATGGATCTTTGGAGCAATGCAGGCAAGCTTCTATTAGAAACAGTAATTGGGTACAGCTGATGTATGATTCTCATGTGGAGACTGGTAGGGCAACTTTTGGAATTCCCAAGTTGCGTCACATTCATTGGAGTGGGCATACTTTGTCTCAGTGTAATGTAGACGTATGTAATTCATGATTGCTTTCTACTGCTTGCTTTTTCTTAAAGCTGCTTCTATTTGCTGTGACTTATATTTCTCTCTCTTTTCAAAAAATTATAGGTAATAATATATGAAACACCTTCTTATGGTGCTCATCATTTCTCATTAGTTAGTTGGAATTTGTATGAGGAAATGAGAACTTTTAAGGAATCCAAGTGGGTGGATGATCACAAAAAACAGCCACTCGTTTACTTGGTTTTTAAGTTTGCGGTATTACTTTATTTCATTTGGACCTAGGCCTAATTGTTAATATGCCTTTTTACTGCTCTTATCCCAGGATACAGTCATTTTGTTAGTCAACTGTGCTGCTGCTGCCAATACCTCTTCAAGAGACATTGGAATCGCAAGAGCTCTTCAGTTCGGGTTTCCATGTACTTTCTTCATGACTCTGATCCTCCATCCGTTCTTTCCTTGTTTCAGATTTCAAGTATTGATGATCTATGTGGCATTTCAGGTCTTTTGCCTTCATAATACATATGCTGGCAGTGTTTATTGCATCGCTGTGCACTTTATTCTTTTTTGCTCTTCAATTCTTGAATATGCTTCTTGAGTGTGGAGCAGAATCATGGATATGCATTGCATCAGCAAAGGTATTTAGAACTGCATGGGTAAATATTCAAATCCGCTGTTGTTAGATTTTGTATTGGCCAATCTTTCTTCAGACAAATGACACAAGGTATTATGATGTCTGGATAGTACATCTGGTTATACTCTTATTTACATGGTAGATTTTGATTCTCATTCATATTGGCATTATAGTTCAGTGAAATCTACCATTGTAGGACAAAGCCGTTGCAATACTAATCAATTTCATTGTTTAAAAAAAATTCTCTAGTTTTACATTTGGTTTGGGATTGAATGCAGATAATCAATTCGTCTATTTTGTGATGCGGCCTGAAGAACCATAGGATGGAATCATGGAAATCTAGGATTGATTTCCATGGAAGCCTAAGTTTCTTGGAGGGAAATAAAGAAAAACCTCTTTTGGGATGCTCGGAGAAGCAAACAATAAGTTCTCATAAGAACTTGAAAAGCCAATGGCTGATATCATATAACTAAAAAATATCTATACTATACTAAAAGACAGAAAATTCTTATGATCTCCTAGTTTAGAATAACATAAATTTAAATTAACTAAAAAATAATTAAAAATTAGTTGTTTCTCTTAATAACTACTCATTACCCAAGCCATTCACATCCCCACATCCCCACATCCCCACATCACTCCCACTCAAACACTAATTCCTCTATTCCTTTTTAAATACCTTCCCGCTTCACTGATCTCACCCACACACTAACTTCTATTTTCCCTTTTCAATAAGACAAAAAAACCTTAAAACGATAACATTATACTTTTTAGAAAAGTTATTCAGCATGTGCGTAAGCACGTACATGCGACTAGTATATCATATTACAGAGCTGATAAGACTCTTTTTTTATAGAGAGCTAATATCCTAAAACCCTACTAAAACTTACTCATGACATTGATTTAATTTATTTGTAGCCGTATATAATAAAATAAGTAAAGTTAAAAGGATATAAAACCCTTAATAATAGACTTAACCCAAAGCTACAGTAATTCTCTTTCTTTTTCTTTTTTTTTTTCAATTTATATCCTCTTTTTCCTGCATCACTTTGTGTGCCTAAATTACATCCGTTTGCCCCCAGAATGCAATTATCTGATCTTTCATCTCATGTTTATCATCTTCTGTTAATAAGACATTGCCCTTTTATGGCAGAGTACTTCACAATATTATCCAAAAGGGAGTGGGAAAATGATAGTTTTAAATTAGAATATCAGTTTATCAGCTTTAATTGCATGTCATACGTTTTGTTCATGTCATATTTATACCTTTCTAAGTATCTTCTACTTTTTGTATGTAAGGTCTCAATCATGGATTGAATATACAGAGAAGGCTGCATTATGTTGGCATTCCACTTGGTCAGCTTTAGCTGTTGATGTTCTTCTGGGAAACTTGATTGGTTTGGCACTCTTATACCATGCGGAAACTGTTTGCTTATTGTTTGTGAACTTTGTGCATGACATAGTGGATATGTTTCTACGCTCGGGTTGTGTGTGGTTAATGGGCATGATTTCTCTTAATGCAATCCAAATTTGGTCAACGCTTTGGATCTTTGTTGGTTTCATTTCCATTATATCATGAAAGGACTTGCTATTCTAGGGATTCTTTGTGGGTTCACTATACCTGCTGCTTTGATCATAACATGATTGCAATAGCAACTTTGCATGTGTCAACTCTTTACTGGTTGATTTCAGTTTTATATTTATCACAGATACAGGCATTAGCGGCCTTGTGGCGGCACTTCAGGTACCCACCGCCTTCATTTTTTGGCATTGTTTTAAAGCTCACAATTGCCTCAGAGAAGTAGAGCTATATTTTGAACCTTAGTTTTTATGTCCTAGATCTATTCTATAGTTTTTATGCCCTAGATCTATTCTGCATTCATGCTTTTTCTGGGTTGAAAGGGGTGTTTGTATGGAACTATATGCCTTCAAATTTGTTACTTATTGGACTTCGTATTATTCCCATTGAGCAATGTTCTTTTATTTATTATCGTGTTAAACTAAAAATATGAGTGATTGGCGAATAGCACTGATGTTCGGTCTGTTCTGTTTAATATTATCCTTTTCATGCTGAGAAGTGATTCGCTTTCCAATCTGGAACGTTTCTAGTAATATCCTGCTTCCGGGGAAAGAAAAAGGAAGTAACGGGAATAAGAAATGGATCTCCATTTTGTTTGCTAGCAGGACTTCATTTTTATGATAAAATATTCCTAAAATTATCTGTTTTGAATAAGAAATATCAGGTTTTCATTCAAAATAGGAATCATTGCCCATGTGATGCATTTCTTGGAGCAGTTACGCCCTGGACAAACAATTGTTATATATTTGGTGTGATCAGATAGATATGGCTCTGGTTGTCCCTTAAAACATCACCCTTCTGCTTTAGAGATTCACTAATATCTTAATGGATGCCTTTTTCAAAATACTGTTGCTGGGCCTCAGGGCCAGGGCCAGTGCCATGGGGGAATACCCCATTAACTTTTGGCTGTATATGTAATATATATATATATATATATATATATTCATACACAAGTCTGTCATTTCTTTGTTTCCTTATTTCTTGTTGTTAATGGGGGATGCTGAATTTTTGGCAGGGGTCAGAAGTGGAATCCTCTTCGTCAGAGATTAGATAGCGTTGACTACACCGTGAATTAACATGTTGTTGGATCTCATCTATTTACACTACTTTTACTTCTTTTACCAACAACTTCTGTTTTCTATATATTTTATGGTATTGTTAACACAACCATCAACCTCATCCGTAGATTGATTGAAGTCATTATTTCTGTTGTTCACCCTTCACCTTACTTCAAAATTTTCCTATGGTTGGTAAGACCAAGAAGATTCCCTTCTGGGATATGGTTTGAGATTGTATGTTGCCGGGGTAATGGCCATTGGTTATCCCGAATTTGATTGTGCAGATGAAAATTTTTCTCCATCTAAAAATTTGCTACAAAGAAAGGATGCAAACAGAGAAAAACCTACTATTCTGAATTCAGTTCTTCATAGCAACTTCTTAAGGAAAGGTGAGGCCTTCAGTTATTTTGTGCAAACTCTTATATTGATATTTCTGCGGCGTTGTTTAATTACATAATCTAACATTGCATCCTCATACTTTAAACTTGTAGCAAGTTCCTACCTGGAGTGTGTTATGTTAGGTTTCCAACCAGGGTGAAAGCTTATTAGACATGTAATGAATGCGAAACCTTATTAAACATTTACGAACTTGCAATTTAAGAACTTCGGAAATTTTAATTGCGGTTATAGGATTCTTTAGTTCATGTTTACAATAGATATGGCATTAGAGCAGAATGGATCTTAAGGTTGTCACTGGTATCAGTCAAATATTGAAACCTATCTATTTTGCTAACTTCAGTGGATCATGTTTCAGGACAAATCATGTTTCCTCACTATCAATATGTTTTTTCAAGGGTTCCAAAGTCATTTATCTGTACTTCAGCTTATGGAATCCTCAATGGAAGGGGGTAAATCCTCCTTGATTATTTGTTTCCTGGAATTTCTTGTTTCTTTCTGTCTGTCTCTGAATCTCTGTTACCCTCCCCTTCCCACTTTCCTCCTAGGTCAGGATGCCATCTAGACTTGGGACTGCGGTTCCTTCACCAATGCCTTGGCCGTCCATGCCCTACAAAGAGTATTGGCACCTATGTTATGATTCGCTTACTAACGCCGCAGGCATTGATGGTCTTTGCTTCGCCTGATCTGATCTAACCCAATTTCCTATCAAGTGACCTCTTTTTGATAGTCATGGGTAGCATCAACAATTTTGTAGCTGACATCCCAACCTTATTTATTCCTTTATTCAATTTTGAAGTTTTATTGAGGAATGAGTTGTCACAATGAGGTCTTTTATGAGGTCCATTTTATTCCCTTCTTGATAAGATGGTAAGGTAAAAGACAAATTCTATGAAGTTTCCTTTGCTTTATTAGCAAAAATATTATCTTAGTGTAGGCATTGTTCATTTCGTTAGTTTGTTTTTTGAAATGCAAATGTCTTTTGATGCAAGTATATTCATATTTTTGTGTAAACCAAACAATGTTAAATTTCTGAAAGATAATCACCAAGAGTTTAGTTCAAGTGGTTGATACATGTATTCTATCCTTAATGTAGAGTTTGAGCACTCCTAATATAACCCAAAAAAAATAAAAGATCTAAAAAGTGAACCCATCTCTAATATTTATTAACTGCATGTGTTTGGATGGGATCAATGGACGTGCATTTTTTTTTGGGTAAATTGTATTTTACTTTTGACTCTAATCGTCTAAATTAAAAAAAAAAAAATTGACATAAATAATATCTAGGACCTCGTGGTTCTAACATTTTCATCTTAATCAGTTGGGTTAAGACCTAGCATTTGACTTGTTCATTAAATCTAACAAACTAATTCAAAAAAAAGGTTAAACTACTCCTGTTATAAGGTTTATTTAACGGTTTTTTTTTTTCTTCCTAGCAATTGAACAAGTCATATTTGATCTAATTTTAGCATATAGATTGATCATTGTAATATAATAATAATACTATAATTTAAAACATACATCGAAACGTCTTAAAGATGATGAGGGAATCAAATATTTTGAATATACATAGATTTACTTGAATTTGATAGAGGAAAAAGGAAAAAAAAAAAAAAAAAAAAAAAAAGAGTTGTAGGAAGGGAAAGAAATAAAAAAATAAAAAAAATTATAATAAGGGTTTTTTAGGTTTTGTAACTTAATTTTAAATGATTGAGAGTTATTTGTTAATTTATTACTCAAATAAAGAGGATTATGAGATTAATTTGATAACTTAAGAATATTATTACAAAATGAGTAATAATTCATTAGATAAAATGCAATTGATCTAAAAATTTATCATCATTAACTTGAATTAGGGACTTGATCTTTTGTCAAATTTAATAAATAATTGGATGTCGTCGAATTCAAATTACTTTTTATGGAAACATGCATGTCAATAAATATAATTATACCAATATATATATAAAAGAATGGCCTATTTAGTTAAAAATTCTATTCTTAAAAAAAGAATAATAAAAAAAAAAAAAAAAACACATGAGATTTGTATAACCCCTGTAATCATCATTCAGTCAATATTTTATTAAATCAAATCCTTTTATTGGACAAGATATATATATATATATAAAATAATAATTATCTACTAAAAGTTTTTTTTTTTCTTCTAGTGAAATATGCAAAATATAAGTTGTAAAATAAATTTTGAACATTGCTTATTTATACTATTTTTAATATGAAACCCGAGTGATTAGATTGAGAAAATTATCACCAGAAATATCTAAGTTTTCATCTGAAGAGGAAGACTCAAAAAGTTTGATAAGAATATTTAAAAGACAGATTTTTCTTCTCTTTTTGAAGGAGTTGAATTGTTGAAATATTTTCTTGTTGAATTTTGAGGGATTTGACTTCGGTTTTGAGTTTTGAAATTTCATGTTGAAGATCTTGAAAGGTTGCAGGTTTTTTCTCAAAATTGAATTTAGATAAAACGTTTTTAGATTGAAAGAGTTAGCAACTATTACAAGATTATGAGGAGGCCTACTTGATTTTTCTAAGGTTTCCAGGGTTTCTTTGACTTTGTGAAGATAATTTTCCTTATCTTCATCATTTGGGAGGCTAGTAATGATTTCAAAGAGAACATCTTGTTTTCTAGTGAGGACATTACATTCAGGAGTTTTAGGAGATGAATCTGAAGAGGCTTTGTCATTATTTTGGATTTGGTTAATTTCTTCAATATCAAAAGAGGCTTGACCTTCACTATCAGATGAATCTTTAATTAGAAGACAATTAAGTTGAGCAAGAAGACCTTCATCGATATTTAAAACTTTGATTTTTCTTGTAATTATGTAGTATTTTACAAAATGACCTAGTTTGTTGCATTTAAAATAGAAAATGGGTGGTTTGTCTTTATTTTGAAAATATTAAAGAGCACATTTATGATTTTTATGTTTGTGAATTCTTTTGCTAGCTTTATTTTTGGAAATTTTTTTGTAAGTTTTGGGAGGTTCAGAACGATGTTTCTTTTTTAATTTGGATGAACTTGGAGGACAATCAAAACCATATTAAGAACAGAAACTTCATAAATCATTATGATTAAGGGATCTTTCTTTGGCTAATTGTCTTTGAATTTTGTCACATTGGCAGATTTTTAAAACAATTTTCTAGACATAGCTGCAAAGTTGTCCATAAGTTAATTGTTCATATGAAATGATTCTATAGCTAATATTTTGTATTTTTTCTCTAACTTTATCTCCTAAAGAAAGAGGAAGACCAGTTATAAATTTTTTTTTCTAAAAAAGTTGATTACTATCAGACCTAGAGAAGACTCTGGTGAAAAAAGTATCTTTATACCACCTAAAGTTAGTAAGGGTTTGAAGTTTAAGATTAGAAAGGAGTTTAGCAGATTTGTCACGCTATATAGACAGATCTCCGATGAAATGTTTTGTGATAGCGTAAATAAGAGTATTTACGAAATCTTGGATTTGATTTCCTTCTTTGTTAATGAGAGGATTTCCTTTAGTATCAATTTTGATGGCTAAGTTTATTTGGCTTCGCTCATCTTCAGTGAAGTGCTCATCCCATTATCCTTTTAATTGATCAGTAAAATAGGCTATTAAAATATTAAGGATAGATTAGTAAGAATAATTGTGAGAGATTTGATAAGCAGTACTAACCATTGTAATTTGTTGCAACATATTACGAATATTGTATTCAGATTGGCTATATATTTTCCATTCATAGATGTTGTTTGCACTGAAAGAATTATTGATTATCTGAGATTTTTCTTCTATGACTAAGTCAGGAGGAGAAGCCCTAGGATAATATAATTTTTATGACTTTTGCCAATTAGTATTTTGAATAGGATGAATATCTTTTTAGAAATTTTTTCTATAATCATCAGTTTGTTCGGATACATAATTTGCATCACTTAAATTATTAATTGTAATAAAGAAATTAGTTTGTTGAGGAGTGTCGAGAGCAATATTTTTCTCTATTTGAAAAATTTGTTAGGAGATTTTGTTAAGAAGTTCATGTTGAGAAGAGGATCTCGAACTAGAACCTAATTCTTTTTTAATCTTTGTAGAAATCTAGTAAAGAATAAAAACAGGATTTTCACTTTGCATATTAGGTTTGGATTCAAAGAGATGATCTCTTATAGCTTAAAGATAATAATTAGTGTAATTATTTTGTTCATAGAGAGATTGAATATATTTGGAATCAATTGTTTCAGTTAAATCTTTATTTTTGAAAGATGTTGCTAGTATAAGAACTATTTTTCTAGTAGGATTTTGGGCAAGAATTTTAGGGACTTATGAGGAGAAAAAACTGAATTAATAATTTCATCCTTATAAGTTATCCAATTTCTTGTTTTTTGAGTATTAACATTTATGGATTTAGAGAAAGGATAATTGATACCCTTTTCCTTTGCATAAATTTCAAATCATTCAAATAACGAAATATTAACTTTATGAGTTTCTATAAATTTGTAATAAATATTTTGAATTTTTTGTCTTTTAGAACTAGTAAATTTTTCAAAAAAACCAAGTTCTTTCAAGATTGTGTTTTTCTTAATAAAAATCTTTTCTAAGGGATTCTTTATCAATTTGAAAAATAGTTTGAATTGTATTGATTTTCAGGTTATCATTTAAAGATGAAAAAGTAGGAGAAAGAGTTTTTTTAGATTGATTGTCATCTTTTTTGTTGTATAGAGCTCTAGAAATCTTAGATATGTCTTTTAAACCTTGAAGATGAATTGTTGAAGGGATTGAAGAACAAGAGTATCTAGACGAACAAGAATTTCTTGTCAAGTCTTGATTAGTTGATCCAAAATTTCTCTGACTGTTCGTTCTATTAAAAGAGATTTCTAGTTTACCTGTACAGTATTGAGCAATCTCATAAATAGATGAGAGTTTTTGATCTTGAACAAAGGTAACCTTATTAAGAGTCCATTTTTCAGAAAGATTAACTTCTTCCCAAGAGATTGATTTTGGAGTAGTAACGTTTGCTTTTGAAAGATCAGTTAGAAACATTATTGTTTCTCCTTTTCTTCGTTGTAAGAGAGATTTTGAAGTAAAAGTAGATATCATTGTTTTATATTATATACGATAGACTAAAGCTATCGGGAAAAATCCATATTTGATATTAAAAGTTCAAAGTTTATGATTTAAGACTGTAGAATCTATAACGTTTTTATCTTGCAAAGAGATTGTCATCTGTGGAAAACAATTGAAATAGATCAGATCACTATAGAGACTAGTTTCAACCGTGGTTAAGAGAGATTCATGAAAATTGGTCATCCAACAGTCACTAAGGCATAAAAGAATAGAGGTGTTAAGGCTTTCTCTTGTAAGGGCCAAGGGGTTTTGCTGCAATCTAGATGCATCAAAGATGTAGATAATTGTATTTTTGCTTATGAATTTTTTTAAATTTTTTTAAAAAGTAAAGGAATTTCTTCACAATCAGAGTCAATTAGAATTATTTGTTCAACAGTTTTGATAGTATGGTCACTTTTGAGGGTAAACATGGAATTTGGTTTGTAAATTTCATTACTTGGAATTTTTGGAATTTTCTAATTGTCTATTGATTGAGATATTTCTTCAAAATTGATTTCTTCTTTAAAAATTTTGTTAGATGGAAAAGAAGATTCAGGATGAGAAGAAATAAAAGAAAAGCAGGAAAAAGATCTTAACATAATTAAAGGACAGAGAGGAAAAACAATAGATGTACTAACCCGATCCCTTTAGTATCAAAACCTCAAGTTCCATAGGAGTGTAAGGATGAGCATTGATCTTGGTCACAACATTCACCACGGAACTATCACTCCAATCGATTAGACTATTCAATTTACTGACAAATTCATTGACAAAACTCAGTTACAAAGATTTCTAGGTTGTCTCAATTATGTTTCTAATTTTTTTTCAGGAGTTAGTAATCTTATCAAACCTTTGCATGACAAATTTAGGATTGATTCTCCTTCCTGGTCTGACATCAATACCAATATAGTCAAATAAATTAAGCTTAAGGTCAAGCACTTGCCATGTTTGTATCTTCCTGATCCTAAAGCCTTCAAAATTATTGAAAATGATGCCTCTGGAATTGGTTATGGTAGCATTCTTAAGCAATGATTAGATTGAGAAAATTATTACCAGAAAGATATAAGTTTTCATCCGAAGAAGAAGAATCAGAATGTTTTGATGAGGATATTTTAAAAGACGGATTTTTCTTCTCTTTTTGAAGGAGTTAAATTGTTGAGATATTTTCTTGTTGTTGAATTTTAAGAGATTTGACTTTGGTTTTGATTTTTAAAACTTCATGCTGAAGATCTTGAAGGGTTACAGGTTTTTTCTCAGAGTTGAATCTAGATAAAAAAAATCTTTTAGATTGAAAGAGTTAGCAACTATTAGAAAATTGTGAAGAGGTCTGCTTGATTTTTCTAGGGTTTTCATGGTTTTTTTGAGTTTGTAAAGATAATTTTTTTTAACTTCATCATTTGGGAAGCTAATAATGACTTCAAAGAGAACATCTTGTTTTCTAGTGAGGACATTACATTTAAGAATTTGAGGAGATGAATCTGAATAAGCTTTGTCATCATTTTGGATTTTGTTAATTTCTTCAATATCAGAAGAGGCTTGAGTTTTACTATTGGATGAATCTTCAGTTAGAAGACAATCAAGTTAAGCAAGAAGACCTTCATCGGTATTTAAAGCTTTGATTTTTCTTGTAATTCTACAGTATTTTGCAATATGATCTAGTTTGTTGCATTTAAAACAGATAGTAGGTGGTTTATCTTTATTTTGAAAATATTAAGGAGCACGACTATTGCATTTCTTCTCAAAATTTGCACTAGCATGGATTCATGCATGGCAATATAAGTATCTTAAAGACTTCCAAGGTTATTAGGGTCCTTTGCAAAAGATGCCTCATCTTCTCAGGTAAGGTTCAATAAAATGGTGGACAAGCTTTAATGCCTCAAAAGTTTATGTCAATTCAATCAGAAATTGGTTACAGCAAAATCTCCAGTTTCTAGAAAAGTCTTTTCCATAAGTCACTCAATTTTTACAGCAAAAATCCTAGATTGCTACCAAACAGGCTTCTTGTTCAAGCAAATAGGAATATTTTTAGAATTTCAAAACCATGGTTTAACTGTTACAAGTAGAAAAACATGCAAATGATGAAGCTACCTTTGTCCCACAAAAAGTTGATAAAAAACCAGTTTCTAGTTCCTCTTCTAGAGCTTCGAGAAATAGTTTTAATGACTATACCCAATCCAATGAAGATGACTATTACAACATCAACTTTGAAGATAACTAAAATAGTTGAATTTTTCTCTATTGATACACTTTTCGGTGGATCACTATATCAAGCTGTGACAGATTACTATTACAATACGGAGTACTGTAGCTTTTTTACTGTAGTTGTTACTGTTCAAAATAGTAAATTTAAATTTCCTATTTAAAGAGAGTTGAATCTCTCATTCAAGAAAAATTTTTATATCAGAATTCTAAGCCAAGTTTAGTCTGATAGCTTCTTTAGGTATTCCTTCTGAGATGTCCTTCACTTGCAATATTTTGTTTTGAATACTACTAATGACATTTTATTTCTGTCTTTAATTTATGCATATCCTTCCCCGGATTAGTGTGCGGACTATTGCCACTTCTCCTTCCTTTTTAATTTATGCATTTTCCTTCTCCGGATTAGCATGCGGACTACAACCACTTCTCTCCTTCTTTAATTTTTCTGTATTTAATTTATGCCTTGCATAGCATAATTCTCTTAGCAGTCCTACTGCTCCCTACTTCACTAGGCCTATATATATATATATATATATATATATTTATAAATTTGATAAGACCTAAACTTTGTACCAAATTCTAAACAACAATCAAATATCACTAAGATACAATTAATTTAATATAAAAGTGCATAATTTGTAACACTTAATAAAGACTAGTTGTATTGTAATTAACATAATTTGACTTTCATTTCAATAACTTAACATAATCTTGACAAAAGGACAAAGTTCAAAGTATGTAAAATAAAGATGGGGGAAATAATTAATTATGTGATTTTGGAATTTCATACTTCTAGTTTGCTCTAAAAAGAAACTAGTTGGTTGATTTTAAATAATTGAATATTTACCTTGAAGAAGAACTTTATTGGGAAAATTAGGGTCATGCATTACTTGCATATGTAACAAAATTAAAATTTTTCCTAATTAAGAACCTAGGTATTCAATTAAATATATATATTACCAAAGCAAAAGATTTAAACTAACATCTTGAAACTTTTCTCACGTAGATAGTTTGATTGTTTAGTAGAGATGCCTAGAGTTTTTGCACAAATCGTCAAAGCAATTCTCCTAATCAAACACAAAGTATAACTAATGATCAGTAAGCTATTCAAATGAATAAGCTTCTAATGAAATAATTCACACAATTGATGGTTAAAAACCGTTACCTTTTTTGAAAAGGATTTGAAGGAATTGATACACCCTTAGGATACATGCTAGCTTTCACTTGGTTGAATCGCTAATAGAGGATTGTTCTTGAACCAAAATGTCTTTTGCTTCAACAAAGGGTGTCACGGTTAAGAGAGGAGATTTTCAAGAACTCTTCTTGCTTACAAACTCTTATAAGGTCGAGTACCACTTGTAATCACATTATGACCGAAATTTCCCTTAGCCTCTAGATATATAGGGGCGGGCATGGCTAAGGCTTAAGGACTTATAATCCTTCTTTGTTTAGGATTTCATTAAACCTAAAGTCCAAGGCCTAAAGTCCAAGGCCTAAGGCCCAAAACTCCTTTAGTATTCAATAATCCTATTATGATTACTAATGGGCCTTTAGACTCCTAATGACCTAAATCCAATTAGGATTCCCACTAGAGTTTTTCTTGACTTTCAAGAAAACAAGTCTTGTCATATATGTAAGGTAACAACTACCTTTTACCCTTATGTGCTTGGAAATTAACTATTAATTCCAAGAATCCATTAATCTTTTTAGGTTCTTAACAGTAGTCAATTAAAGTATGTAACCCATTAGGTTCTATTATAAGTTGGCAATAAATGTAATTGGATACTTTCTAAGAAGTATGGTTAAATTTATATACTTTTAATTTAATTTTGGTTTTGCTAAATTAAGCAACTCACATTCATAGATCAAGAATGACATTTAGCAATGTATCATGACCATTCAAGTACAAGCGAAGTTAAGATCATTAATCAAATCTTTAAGTTCTTGGTTACCCTAAAATTTAATCATTTCATCAAACATATCCCAAGATAGACATAGGGTATGGATTCTAGTGTCAACACTATCTTTGTCTATATCCATTTGTACTTGAAACCAAGTTTAAATTTTGTTATTCAAAGAGATTCAAGAAAACACTTTTCTTAATCTCTTCTACTTTGCAAAAATTCTTGGAACAAAACATGTTTGTCTCTAGTGGCCATAGGATATTTGTACTCTTTACTAAAGATGATGAATTCTTTGTCTATCATTTATCTACCTTCATATGCTTTACTACATATCCAATAATCATCCATGTATTATCCTTATTACAAGATAAGGAGAATGACATCAAAAAACATAAATTCACATATATGATAATAAGATGATCTTAAGTTAAATGATCACTTACATCACCAACACTTTGAGAACTTCCATTGACAGTTGAGTAAAGACTCCGCATGGTTTCTCTTCTTGGGTTAATTCATTGTACTTGTTCAACTAACAAGTATCCATATGTTTATCTCAGCATCTCCATACTTGTAGTTTATGAGGTCATTACTCTCCCTTTATAAAAGAATGATACAACATAGGTTAGTCTCGAAAAATCATCAATATCCCTATTTTTGATGATTCATTGAATAGGAATACTTTTAGAATAATACTTTATGTATGTCATATCTCATAATTATGGTTAACATAATAATTATCCATACATAGTATTTGTTCTAGGGATTGTATATATCGTTGTACTAAATCTCATTTAAACAATATAAAAAAGAATGCCTAATAAATTTTATTACATGCATTAAATACAAATAAAATGTCATTACAACCTACCATTGATAGACTATTGGACAATAATACCAACAATCTCCCAGTTGGCCTAGAGGCAATCACTATGATATCTAAGTTCAACCATATCAAAGTGATGATCGTGCTTCTACTATGACAATGGCTTATTAAGTAGATCTACCATATCCTCATCAGTAGGAATGTGTTCTATCTTTATCTCACTTATATCAACGATTTTCCTAATTAGGTGATATCGCCTTAGAAAGTGTTTACATTTCTGGTGAGACTTTGGTTCTTTTTCTTGTGTAACAGCCCCATTATTATCATAATATAACTCTATTGGATTAACAATGTCAGGAATTACCTCAAGTTTAGTTATAAACTTCTTTATCCAACAGCCTCAGTTGCTTCGGAGGTAGCTATGTACTCAGCTTCGGTTATAGAATATGCAGTTGTTTCCTAGTAGGAACTCTTCCAACTAACATCTCATCCAGTAAAAGTATATAAGAATCCAGACTACGATTTACAACCATCCTTATCATGTTTGGAAACACGCATCAACATATCCTAGAACTTTTAGCTTTTCGATTCCTCCATTCCATTATTAAGAATGCATCCTTAGTCCTTCTCAAGTACTTAAGGATGTTCCTAACTTCCTTCCAATGCTCTTTAATTGGAAAAACCTGGTACCCACCTGCAACACTTAAAGCATACGATACATCAGGGTGCATGCATAACATGACATACATGATTGAACCAATTGCAGAAGCACATGGTATTTCATTCATGCGCTCTCTTTCCAATTTTGTCTTAAGAGACATATTTTTAGAAATATGCACACCAAGTGACATGGGCAAGAATCCTTTCTTTGACCCATCCTTGCAAAACCTCTTAAGCATCTTGTTAATGTACTTAGATTATGATAATTGAAACAACCTTTTAGATCTATCTCTATATATCCTTATACACATTATATAAGTTTCTTCACCCTTATCTTTAAAGGAGAAATTTTTAGATAACCAAAGTTTGACCGACTATAACATAAGTACATTGTTAACTATTAGGAGTATGTCATCTTCATATAGTACAAGAATGTTACTGTACTCCCATTAACCTCTTGCACATATATGGCTCATCATCATTTTGTGGTTTGCACACTTTATTATGATGGCCTTTGGATTCAAAACCTTTAGATTATGTCATATACCTATCTTTCCTTAAATAACCATTAAGGAAAATAGTTTGACATCTATTTTCCATATCTCATAATCATGATATATAGCTATTGCAAGTAAAATCTACATGGACTTGATCATGACTACTAGAGAAAAGGTTTCATCAAAATCAATTTCTTGTTTTTGCCTGTAACCTTTTTCCACTAACCTTGCTTTGAAGGTTTATGCATTGACATCCACATCAATCTTTTTCTTAAAGACTCATTTACACCCAATAAGATTAACCTTTTCAGCTAGATCAACCAAAGTTCATACTTTGTTGTCATGTATGGAGTCCATTTTGGATTTCATGGCATCTTGTCACTTCAAGGAATCAATATTTTTAATAAATTACTTTCTCATAACTAAAAGGCTCATCATCCTCTATAGGTAAAATGTATTTTTGATTAGTTATCAGAAATTTATACCTTATTAGAGGTCGACTTATTTTACTAGTCCTACGAAGCGATTGTGTGTGTTGAACCTTTTCTTGTACTTCTAACTCTTGTGGTACATGTTTGGGTTCCAAAGAGTGATTGGTCTCATTTTGGGTTTCTTGAATTTCTTTAAGTTTTACATTACTTCCACTGCTTCTTTCAAGAATAAACTCTTTTTCAAGAAAGACAATGTTTTTGAAATAAACACCTTTTTGTTCCTGAGAGTGATAATTGTAGTATTCTCTTATTTTTTTTAGGATAACCTACAAACAAGCATTTATTACTCTTGGCTTCAAGCTTGTCAGTCAAAACTCTTTTGACATGAGCATGACAACCCCAAATTCTCAGATGTGAGATATTTGGTTTTCTACTGTTTCATATGTCATAATGGGGTTCTTTCAACAGATTTTGATGGGACCCTATTTAAAAGGTAAGTTGCAGTAATCAAAGCATATCCCTAAAAAAATTAGAAAGTCAGCATAACTTATCATGAAATGCACCATGTCTAACAAAGTGTCATTTCTCTTTTCAGATACACCATGGAGTTATGGTGTACCAGGAGAAGTCCATTCAGATAAAATACCATTATGATAGAATACCATTATCCTTTAAATAGTCTAAGAACTCCTGGCTAAGGTATTCTCCACCTCGATTGAATCTAAGTGTCTTAACACTTTTACCAGTTTGTTTCTCTACCCCATTCTTAAATTCTTTGAACTTTTCAAAAGATTCAGGCTTGTATCTCATAAGATATAGATACTTATACCTTGATTACCGTTAGTGAAGGTTATGAAGTAGGAAATTCACCTCTAGCATGTATAGACATTGGTCCACGAACATCGAAGTGTATGAGTTCTAGTAACTCAGTAACATGTGACCTTTTACCTGTGAAAGCTTTCTTGGTCATCTTTCCAAATAAACAAGATTCACATGTTCTATATGATTCATAATCAAATGGATCTAGATATCAACCTTAGTGCAATCTAATAATCTAAGTCTTATTTATATGACCTAGTCTACAATACCATAAGTAAGAAGGTTTTAGATTATCTGATTTAGGTTTTTTAGTGTTTATGTTGAGGATAATATAAGTTAATTCTAGAACATATAATACATTTTTCAAAACACCACATCCATAATAGATTTTATTTAAAGTGAAGGAAAATAAATATAAAACCTTTTTTGTCCAAACAAGAAACGAAAATAATGTCCATAGAAATAACTGGAACAAAATAACGGTTATTTAGTTTAACTATCAAGATAGCAATTGCAAAAAGTAAGACCTATAGCCAATGCAACAACTCTTGGTCAATTTCCCACTAGTAAGTCTACTTCACCTTTGTTAAGCATCCTTTTGTTATTTAGTTCCTATACATTATTTTAAATGTGAGAACCATAACTGGTGTCTAATACCCAAGAGCTAGGGTTTGCATATGATAGATGAACCTCAATCAGAAGCATACCTAAAGTAGAAGTTTCATTAAGCTTCTTGTCCTTCATGGCATCAAAGTATGCTTTGCAATTCCTTTTCCAATGGCCTTCATTACCACAATGGAAACATCTTACTTTGGTCTTATCCTTCTTGAGGCCGCTAGTTGCCTTAGTTTTACTCTTAGACTTTTTCTTTTTGTCTTTTTAGTTGGGTTTAGAAAAACCACTTATTAGCATCACTTGGGCTTTATCTTTCTTGAAATTGACCTCCACAGTTTCTAACATGTTAAGTAACTTAGGTAGAGTTGTTTCCAACTTATTCATGTTGTAACTCATAACAAACTATGAAAACAACTCGGGCAAAGACTGTAAGATCAAATCTACTGAAAGTTCATGGTCCATGGCATATTCTAAATGGAACAATCTTTCGATGTACCCAATCATCTTCAATACGTGAACATTTACTGAAGAACTTTCTGTCATCTTATAGTGGAACAATTCCTTGGACACCTCAAACCTTTTAGCTTTGCCTTGCTTATCATACAACTCTTACAAGTGCATGATAATCATGCTGGCATCCATGCTCTTTTGGTGCCTTTGAAGCTTTGGTGACATAGAACTCAGCATCACACATACTACTTATTCAATGAAATTTTTCATAATTACGCGCTCATTTAACCAAAGGCTGAGGGTTGTCTCCCTTTAAGACATAGGAAATCTTGTCTTGCCTCAAAACAATTTTAAGATTGCAGTACCAGACTAAATAGTTAGAATCAGTCAATTTGTTGGATTCTAATATTGATCTAAGTACAAATTGTTCGTTATTCTAACAACCTAGATATAAAGATAAAAACATACGTTAATATTTATTTAATGCATATACCAAATTAAAAGGTTTTTATTTAATTTGGTTACTCTCACTATTTTATCAAATCTAATGACCCTCTCAATTAGATTTATAATATCATATCATGATATTCATAGTGAGGCTAGGATATTATTTAATTTTGTTTGATTCTTGAGGGAGCTTAACAAATCAAAACAATCTTAAATAACTGAACCACTATTGTTTACATCTCATGTAAATTCCTAGGTCTTTAGGTTGACATTGCCTTGTCATTTAATCAATTTTAATTGATACCTAAGCATAGCCTTAAAAACATGATAGCCTCGACAGGGGCCAACGACTATTGTTTTTAATTAAGTTCTAACCATTATTCTAATATATCACATATATACCATGCAATAGCTAAGTTAAATGTATGACTACCTTGACAAGGTTCAAACAAATAGAAGTAAATAGAAGTTCCATTATGCCATAATAATGGGAGACAACGTGTTCTCATGTGACTTAATAATTTAGAGAGAACTTTAATTGTGGGTAGGTTTGAATCCTAAAGTCTCATTATGGCTTGCAAACATAAATACATTCATAATACAACATATGCGATTATAACATATATATAAGCAAGTCATAAAAATAAAATAAGGGGATGATTATGGACTATATGGTTTCCTTAACACTTAAGAAAACCATATTCTAAGACTTAATGTAGTCCCACCGCATCCTTGTCATCGTTTTGTCTTAATGTCTTCATCTTTATATGCTCAATTTATAAGTAAATTCAAATCTAACTAAATCCTAACCTATGCAACTGTTACATAATTTGAAAGAGACCTCGACTTCCATTCAAGAAGAGTTAGATGAGAAGAGAATTTACATATAGAATATGAGATAAGGCAGAGTACACATGCCTTATTTTCCCTATTATAATAGGTTGTTCAAAACGATCTCCCGTTCTTCCATCAAATATTCTGTTTTTTTCCCAAATACTCGGGTTCAAATACCTATAGATTTGCTGTTTGCTTACTGGCTTCATATAATTCAGAAAACCCTGTTAATATAGCTTACAGCTCGGCTAAACAAGGACTCCATCATAAGTAAACTAACCTTAAGAAAAATTAAAAAAAAAAAAAAAACCAAAACAAAGCATACATTTAGAATGTGTGTGTGGTCTATAATCACGCCTATTCTAATTATACCACCTATCAAACATTCATAGTGCAAAACATGGAATATTTTGATTGTTAATTACTTGTGGATGAACATGTTATTTAAATTAAATTTCACAAACAACTTAAAAAATATAATTTAACCATTCAATTAAAATCTCTTTTATTTTATGGATTTCCCCAAAATACCTGTATTTCAGAGAATGGGATGTAAGCCTTGGCCTCATGGCTTAAGCCGTGTGCCTTGACTTGACTATAACCTTTGCCATAGGTGGTGTAGCCTTAGTAGTCTGCCAGGGGCTTGGGCTTTTGCTTGAGTCCTGGGCTTTTACTTGGTTTTAGTCATTCACTAAATTACAGGGTTTGAATTCCTAATTCTTAAAACCCTGTAAACTGAACCTTTTAGGGTTTGGAACAATTCCAAAACCTTAAAACCCTTAAACTCTTTAAGGCTTTTTATAAAAGGCAATTCTAAACATAATCTGTAACATGCTTCAATACTATAAACATCCATAAAAATTAAGAATCATATATAATTAATTGAAATAAAGCTAGAGGCTTTGATACCATTGTTAGGAAAACTAGGGTCAAGCATCATATGCATACGTAGTGGAATTAAAAATTTTCCAAACCAAGAACCTAAATATTCAATTAAATATATATAATATATTACCAAAGCAAAAAAATTAAAACTAACCTCTTGAATCTTTTCTCACATAGCTAGTTTGATATTTTGTAGGGATGCTTGGAGTTCCTCTATAAATCATCAAAATGATTCTGCCAATCAAACACAAAGTATGACCAATGATTAGTAAGCTATTCAAATGAAAAAGTATTTACTGAAATAGTAAACACATTAAAAACCTTTACCGTTTTCAAAAAGAATTCGAAGGTATTGATTCTACCCTTAGGATATGTGTTAGCTTTCACTTAGTTGAATCGCTAATGGAGGATTGTTCTTGAAGAAAAATCTTTTTTGCTTCAACAAAGAGGGTCACGGCTAAGGGATAAGATTTTCAAGAATTCTTCTTGCTCACAATCTCTCACAAAGCCGAATGTCACTTGTAATCACATTATGGTTAAAATTTCCCTTAGCTTTTACATATATAGGGATGGGTGCAGCTAGGGCATAAGTACTTATAGTTCTTCCTTGTTTAGGATTTCATTAAATCTAAAGCCCAAGGAGTAAGACCCAAAACTTCTAGTGACCTAAATCCAATTAGTATTCCCAGTAGACTTTTTCTTGACTTTCAAGAAAACAAGTCTTGTCATATATATAAGGTAACAATTATCTTTTACCCTTATATGCTTGGAAGTTATATATTAATGCCAAGACTTCATTAATCCTTCTAGGTTTTTAATTGTAGTCAATTAAAGTGTGTAACCCATTAGGTTCTCTCGTACGTTGGCAATAAATATAATTGGATACTTCATAAGAAGTATGATTAAATCAAAACACTTTTAATTTAACTTTGTTTTGCTAAACCAGGCAACTTACATTGGCATCTAGCAATATATCATGACCACTCAAGTACAAGCGAAGTTTAGATGATTGATCAAACCTTTCAGTATTTGGTTATTGTATAATTCAATCCTTTCACCAAACATATCCTGAGATAGACATAGAGCATGGATTCTCGTGTCAACCTTATTTTTGTCTAAATTCATTTTTACTTGAAACCAAGTTTACATTTTGTTCTCCAAACAGATTCAATAAAAATAATTTTTCTAACCTCTTCACTTTGTAAAGATCCCTAAAGCAAGGCGTATATGTCTCCAAAGGCCATGGGATATATGTCCTTTTTTTCAGGATGATGAATCTTTTGTCTATCATTCATTTACCTTTATATGCTTCACTATATATCCAATAATCACTTATATATTATCCCTATTACAAGATAAAAGGAATGATATTAAAATATATAGATTCACATATAAAGTAATAAGATGATCTCAAGTCAGATGATCACTTACACGTGAGTGAAGACTCCACATGGTTTCTCTTATTGGCTTAATTTAGTGTACTTGTTCAGCTCACAAGCACCTATATGTTTGTCTTAGCATCTTTATGCTTGTAGTTTATGAGATAATTACTTTCTCTTTATAAGAGAATGACACAACATATGCTAGTCTTAAAGAATCATCAATATCCCTATTTGTGATGATTCATTGACAAGGAATACTTTTAGAATAAATATTGTGTATGCATAATTATGATGTTGGTAGGTTCAAGGATCTTATGCGGCATAGTTGTCTCTTATCCTTAAGAGGTCTTCCTTCACTAGCAGGTTTTTTTCGAAAAACTTCATTTATTATGCTATAGACGATAGACATGCTTATATTTATTGGTTTCAATAGGACTCCTTACGAGTATTGTTTCTATAATAATACTTTATATATGTCAAGTCTCATAATTATGATCAACATCATAATTATGCATATACAATATTTATTCTAGAGAATTTATATATCGTTGTACTAAATCTCATTTAATCATTGTAATAAAGAATGTCTAATAAATTTTATTCAATGCATTAAATACAAATAAAATGTCATTACAATCAAATCATTTTCAAAGTAGACCCCCACCTTTTTTATATTGTTTGAGGTATTGGAGGAAATCAGCTAATAACTCAGGGTCATTCACTATTTTTTTTTCTTTTTTTTATATTGTTTGAGGCACTCAATCCAAAAATGATGAGTATAGTCATCATAAAGTGGTAACATGACAATTTTTTTACACATCATTATTGATTTTTTCTTAATCTATTTTTTTTATTAATATTTATTTAGTTATATCACTAATTAATTGGAAAAGATAAAATTTAAAAAGTATCAATTAATATAATATTTTTTAATCTTTTTATTTACATTTATTTATATCATTACCTATTATCATACAACTTTAGAATCTTGTAAAAAATTAAACATCTTTTTATATATTCCTAAATTTTTTTTTCATGATGATGACTAAAAGATATAGCAGAATAAAAAATTTAGGAAAAAGAAAAACAATCATGTCATTGATATTATCCAATATGTAAAGAGGAAAAAGTATTATGATATGTAAAAAAAAAAAAAAAATGAAATTAACATGTCACCATTTTCTAATGGCTATACTTACCAATTTTTATAAGAATGTCTTAAACAATATACAAAAGAAAGGTTAGCGATTCAAACGATATAAAAAATGAAAAGTTTCTAAAATGAGAATGACTTTTAAGTTGAGATTTCCAAATGATAGTTAGCTCTAAACTTACAATCACATCTATAAATACTTATCATCTTTTCAATATGTGAGACTAATTTCTAGTCACATACATGATATAAGATTCATAAATAAGGCTATCTACAATTCCTCGTGCTTTTGTTGAAATTTTCTTTTCACAACATGTTTTTTACTTTAATTAATATAATCACTAATGGTCGCACTTAGTGTAGTTTAAGCATGTTCGTCAGATAGGGTACCCAACATTCTGACCTGACTTTATTTAGTTTAATTGGACTAGCTTATTTTTCCCATTCAGGGTCAGTTTCTTTTCTCCTAACCCATTGACCTCATTAGGGATCGAGTTATCTAAGAAAAATAACTGATGAGGCCAATCTAAACCAAATTCTTAAATTTAATAGTAGCTCAACCTCTCACAAATCCTTAAACCTAACTCTACTCATTGGCGTTCTCTCAATCTCGACAGTGCAACAAAAGACTAAGAAGAAATTGCCAGTGAAGCTATGGGCTATGGATATATTATAATCGACTGATGAGCTCTCTCTAATCTCTCTTTTGGTTTCTCTCATTTCTTTAGGTGGGTGGCAACTGTAACAATCTAACCTCTTGTTGTCATTGGTTTATATCAGTGAGTTTCTCTCTTTCATTTCTCTTTATTGTTAAAAAACTATGATTACCCAACCACCAAATATATATATACATACACACACACGAAAACCCAAATGCCTTCTCTATAATATTCTCTTATAAATATAATAAAGTAAAATGCAAGAACTTTCATCTAGTTCTGATTTATGCAACTTTAGAGTATGATTTAGAAAATGACGTAACTTCCATAATTTCTGGTGATTCTTGCTACTAAGAACTTATAGTGATTCTTCTATAAATTGAAATAATACTAATCTTTTTTAGATTCAATGACCAAATCGCTATATTTATGTTCCATATTACATTTTTTTACATGGGAGCGTTTTGTTTCATGTTTTAATTGGAGTTTAGACAAGGAGCAAGACAGAAATCTAATAGAACAATTTTCATATAATAATGTCTTTCTTATTCAGGGAATAGATCTATTAGCAGTTGTTTTCCTTGCATGTCCCTGCAGAAGTGCTCATTTGCTTAGAAAATTGGTTGTCCCCATCCAAATCAACTATTGAGGCTGCTGATGCATTGGGGAATATTGTGGGTTCATTAAGTATAGAAGAAGGTATTATTTCTAATTAAATGATTAAGTAGTTAAAACCTTAAACAATATAATAAATTTATGTTTTTAATTTTTTTTAATCTAGAAGCTTCATCATCAATGGAAAGATCAAAAGTTTTGCCAATGATCTTGGAATAAACTCAAAACTCACAAGTTGGAAACAAGTATTGCTTTGCTCCATTCTTTTCTTGCTTGTTATGTAAGTTTTTAAATGAAGAGTTATTTCCTAGTCTTTTCTTTATTGCATTTCTCTTCCTTTTTCCTAGTGAGAACTTTAATTTGACTGCACTTACATATGTTGTGTGTGTGAATATGTTTGCTTCTATGTTGATGGGTTTATCTGTCTAAATGACAATATTAGAGCCCTTATCCTTTTATTTTTAGAATCTAATGTGTGTTCTCTTGTTTTATATGGTAATTTTACATTCAAAACCATGCTTTTTTATTCTTGGTTTTTAGAATTACCAACCTGTTTTCTCAAATTATTTGTATTCTATTTGATCAATGAAAATGGTCTTTTAGCTTATTTTGGAGCAATATATTTTGTTTGATTATCTATTTTGAAATAGTGATGAGTTTAACTATACATATGGCCTCTTTTATTGTTTGTTTAAACTTTGATTTGGAATTGTAGAAAAACTAGGCTTAGCGTCTGGTTGATATTAATAAAGTGTAAGTTTAGATATTTGGAATTCTTGGTCATAATGGTTTATTGTAAATGGTAATTAATAAAGAGAAAAAATATATTGAACTAAACAGAGGCTAATATTGTCTTTCTAATTGCAAGATTCAAAGTTGTTGTTGAAGAGCACTATAGTGGACTACTTGATAATTTTTTCTTTATGTTTAGGATTTCTTGGGAACTTTGCCTTTTTGTTTTTTGAATTTATGTTTCATTTCACTACATCTGTTCATATATTACTTGTAAACATTGTATTTGTTAGGGACTTTTGTTAATTTCTTTGTTTTTGTGTTTTATGGGTTATGTTTATGTAGAATTTGATATATAATTGCAGGCCTTGAGCCTTATATTTTCATTTTGGTTGAGATGAAAAATAAGTGGATGCATTATTTGTAATTTGGGCTTAAAAGCCCTGTGAATTAATAAAATAAATGAAACAAAGTAAATGATCTTGATATAAACATCAATTTGGGCTCAGAAGCCCTATGACCCATTCCAAAAAAGCTTACAACAATATATCCAGTGACTTGACCTGGCCAATTTGAATTTAATGTTGGGTTGGGTCAGATTAGGTCTATTTTTATTGAAAACCCAACCCAACCGCTAAACAACCTTAGCGTAGTTAGATGGTGTCAATTAACCCATTCTAACTTTTAAAAATATTTTTTACATTTTATTAAGGTTGAGAGAAATTTTAAAAATAACCTAAATATATTATATAATTATGAATATTCCATAAAGTGGATGAGCTTTCTATTCTAATTTTTGGTAAGCAATATTTAGTTTATGAAAAATAATAAAATTTTAGTTTAGACAATAATTTAAAAAATCTTACAACATGGTTGAAACTTTTCAGTATCATACCTGATACAACAGTGTATTAATGATTCTTCTGTTTCAATCAAAAATCATTAGTCTTGGACTGTATTGCAAAGATAAAATACAAAAAAATTCAAAACTAAGGCTTTATTTCGTAATGCTGTGACTTTTTGAAGATGCTATACTCTTTTAGCACCCTTAAAGCTATTTTTAAAAAGCTATTGCAATAGTATTTAGTAAAATAATGTAAAAATCACTCTGAATAAGTAAAAAGCCATAAAATTAGGTTTGATTTGATAATTTTGTGACTCTTTATTAAAAGCTAAGGTCATATTAGGCTTTAAAATTTTTTATAGTAGAAACCACTTTTAAAAACACCTTTGGCTTTTAAAAGCCAAAGCAGAAGTAGTTCAAATTTTTTTTACCAAACATAAAAAAATAATAATAATAAATAACTTATACTCTTCGTAAGCATAAGCACAAGTACCCTCCCAAAAAAAAAAAATTACCAAACCAAGCCTAAGTGTATTAACTAACTAAGAAAAAAATTGAGGACAGGTTCTACTTTTAATTTCACATTTCAAATAAGTCCTACAATATACTTACATTCTCAATAACTCTTATTTTTATATTTTCTTTTCCAATAAGTCTTAAATTTTATATTTGCACTTTTGATGTCACTTTTACTCTTATTTTTAATTTTTAGTTTTAACTTTAAAATATTAATGAAGATGATTTTTTTTAAGAAAAACATTATTAATTTATAGATTAAAACTTATTATTTACTTGTTAATAATAAAAAAAAAAATTATCATTATCTCTTTTCATATCTTTTCTAAAAATATTTTTTTAATACTATTTTTAATTTCAATTTGAATTACTATATTTTTCTTGATTAATTAGAAATAAAGTATCTATTCTTTTCTTACTATAGTAGAATGCCATGTTTTGATTGTATCGCACTATGTATATTTGATAATTCGATAAATCTCCTATCCCAGGCTTAAATTTAATTTTTAAAATGAAGAAATTATATTTAAAACTAGATAGATCTTAGCAACATGAATTCCTATACCCACTTATCCTTTGGGGAGTATATTTATGCACCTGCTTATGATCATGGTTTCAATAGTTTCACTTTGTTAGAAAATTTAGGTTATGACTATAAATCTAATTTACTTATTGTAAAACGTTTAATTACTCGAATGTATCAATAGAATCATTTGCTTATTTCTACTAATGTTTCTAACAAAAATCAATTTGTTGGATACAACAAGAATTTGTATTCTCAAATAATATCATAAGGCTTTGTCATCAATGTGGAAATTCCATTTTCCCTACGATTAGTCTCTTTCTAAAGGAGGCAAAAATCATAAAATCTTATAATTTACTATCAATTGATTCAATATTTCCCTTTTTGAGGATAAATTCTTATATTTAAATTATGTGTCAGATGTACTAATACCCTACCCTATCCATTTGGAAATATTGGTTCAAATCCTTCGCTGATGAGTAAAAGATGCCTATTCTTTTCATTTATTAAGGCTTCTTTGGTAGTGAAATAGTCTTATTACCCCTCTCCCCCACCCACCCCCACCCCCACCCCCACCCCCACCCCACCCCCACCCCTACCCCAAAAAAAAATCTATCTTCACCTTTACAAATTCAAAAAGTAACCCAAAATTTTCTTATTCCTATATAATTTTCATGTAAGTGAATACGAATCTATCTTCTTTTTTCGCCATAACAAATCTTCTCACTTACGATTAACATATTATGAATCCTTTTTGAGTGAATTTATTTCTATGAAAAAATAGAACCTCGTGTAAAAGTCTTTGCTAATGATTTTTCATCCCCCCTCTGATTCTTTAAGGATTTTTCATGCATTATGTTAGATATCAAGGAAAATCGATTATGACTTTAAAGAGCACACCTCTTTTAATGAATAAATAGAAATATTATCTTATTTATTTATGAAAATATCATTTTTATGTTTGAGCTTAACCAAGAAAAATCCGTATAAATGAATTATCCGAATATTAATTCAACTTTTTGGGTTATTTTTCAAATTTGCAAATAAATCCTTCAGTAGTATGCATTCAAATGCTAGAAAATTCATTTTTGTTCTAGTTGATCCTGATTCGACATTAGAATTATATTGATTTTTCCCCAATAACTGAATACTTTTGTCTATAAATACTGCATATATGATTCCATCTATAAATCTAATTTCTTTCCTATGTGTTCTAGTCTCAATAAGAATGCTAGTTTTTAATGTATATATGTTATGATATGAATACACCACACCAATTCGTTATATATAGATGATGAGATTCCAATAAAGAGATTTTGAATACATTATTAATTTTTAAAAGATTTATTTTTCTACTAATTATTAAATAATAAATTTTAATTTCTATATTAAAAAAAAATGGAATTTTGAAAAATTAGTCCATTTAATTAATATTTTAAACTTAAAAACTAAAAGTATAAAATATAGGTAAAACTGACATAAAAATGTAATATAAAATTAGAACCTAGTTGTAAAGAAAATTTAAAAGTAAGAGTTATTGAGAATGTAGGTTTATTGTAAAAGTCATTTGAAATGAGAAAGAAAAAGTAGGATTTATCTTACTTTTCTCAACCAAAAAAAAAAATATCATAATTCTCATCACAATGATTCAATTGACGAAGAAATCAAATAAATTAAGTGCAGATTTTTCAATTTTCAATGGATCTAGACCAGTTGCCCCTATCAAATAAATTCAAACTCGTAAAGATTTTGAAAAAGAAATAGAAAAGATGTAGAACTCATTTGAAAGTTGAGAGATTTTGGGAGGCCTGGGAATTACTCAACTTTATTCTATTCATAAATTTTCCATTTGCATGCTATTTTTATCATTGCAACTCTAGATTTATTGAGGAAAAAAAAAATTTCCTCAATGGTACATATGAAATTAGGGACTAGAACACTGATTAGTTTTGTTTGGTTTATTTCTCAAATTTCTTGCCTTGCTTCTCTACCACTATCTCTCATTGTGTCGCTCTCATTATTTTGAACTTTTGCTTTTCTCCTCAGTTGCTATTTTCTTTTTTAGTTTTCTCAATAGTAAGTAAACATGCATGAAATTAGGGAATTGATAATAGGGTAGACATTGGAACATCTGTGTCGGCTAGGTCTAACTAGTTCAAATTTATCTCAAAATAGTATTAAAACTAGTGCCAAATTCAAACAAAATAAATATTTCAATTGGAGTTATTATTACTTTAAATTTTGATATTTCAAAATCACCTCATATTAATTTAAGAAAATTTGCCTAAAAAATTTAATTGAAAGAAAGAAATAAAATATTTTTTATAGATTATAAGTTTTACAAAAATTATGAAGAATATTTTTTCTAAACACAATTTTATTATTATTCTTCAATTTTTTTTAAATTATTCTTCCATGTATAAAAAAGATTCTTCAATGTCCGATTATGGTGTAAAATAGGCAAGGTTTATCGTATTTTGGACAGTTACTAATAAATAGTTTAGTTTAAGAGGATTCTTATATGCTTAGAACATAGATGCCCTTCTAGATAAAATGGGAGAGTTAGTATATACAATAATTAAAAGAAAGGCCAATATAGCATGGTTGAAATGGGTTGGAGAAAATCCCAGAAAGATAGAGAGAATTAGGATCAAGATGTGATAAACATAAAGTATTTGAAATAGGAATGGAATAACGATTATTGTTTATGGAAATCTTAAGTACGAGGTTATTGAAGTCAAGAGAAAAAGTGATAGAATAGTTTTAGTGAATTTGATAATAGGAAAAGAAGTTTTCAATGCCATTAGTGCACACAACCCTCAAATAGGACTAGATGAAGCAACAAATAAGGCATTTTGAAAAAAATTAGATAAAATTATTCAACTGTACCGATTAAGGAGGTATTTTATATTAGAGAATATCTGAATGGCCATGTAGCAAAAACTTATAAGTGCTCCAAGAGAGTACAAGAGGGTTATGGTTATGGAGGTAAGAATGAGATTAGAGAAGTCATGTTGGATTTTGTAGTGGGGTATGATTTGATTTTTACCAACACCTTCTTTAAAAAAAGAAAAAATCATAGTTTAGTATTTTTTTAGTAGTGGACAAAATAAATAGAAATTATATTTTGTCCTTACTAAGAAGGTCAATAGAGCCTCTTGTAAAGCCTATAAAATTACACTCGGATAGTGTTTAGTGAAACAACGTAAACTACTAGTCCTAAATATTTGTATCAGGAGATGAAAGAGAAAGTATAAATGTAATAGGTGTATAAGAATTAGATGGTGGAATTTGAATGCAAAAATATGGTTCTTTTTAAGAAAAATATGCTACATGGTGACTCAAGAATCGTAAAAGGCAAGACTAACAAATTTTGGTTAAGATGGCAAGACATATTAAGAATATGGCTAAAAAAGGTACTAGAAGTAAATAACGAAAATGAACCATCAACTAATAAGACATGGTGGTAGAATAATAAAGTACAAAGAGCTATTAAGACTAAAAATGTATGTTATAAAAGATTATATGAGTGTTAAAATGAGGATAATTATGAGCATTTTAGACAAGTTAGAAAAGAGTTTAAGAAATTGGTTAAGAAGCTAGAGGCAAGGCTTGTAAAGGATTTTATCAAAAGTTGGGCATAAAAAAAAACAAAAAAAAACTAGTGATACACATTAAGTGCAATAAGGATAACGGACAAAAAATTTGGTTAAGGAAGATTAGATCAATAAGAAAAGGTGAACCTCTTTCTATAGTTTATTTAACATAAATGTAAACTATATGGAAGAACTAGATCACTCTTTTAAAAGTAAGGACCATAGTGTCACACCCTCAAATAAAGTTATGACTTGCCGGAGGAATGGATAACCAAACCCCTGTAATCCTGAATTTTCATTTACTAAACACAAATGACTCATTAACAAATTATAGTTAAATTAGGAAAAATTTATTAAATTAAAAGAAATTCATGACTGGTTATTAAACATAAGATATTTACTAATAATTTGGTAGATGTTCCCCTTATAGTGGAACTTGCATCATAGTACATATATAATCTACAATAAATCATAATATCAAAGTACATAGAGGAGCTTTACTCTTAACAACACATCAAGTTATCACAGTTAACTCAATATACATAACAATTCATAACACCTAAAATAACTGTAAGTGTTGCTTTATCAGCTTCAAGTATGTGACTTCGGGATATACTTTGCCTCAACAGTATTGATAAATAGCAAATCCTGATGTAGCAAACTATGTTTTCTTGATACTAAAAAAACAACAAAGAAAAGTGTAAGTCAAAGGACTCGGTGAGCAAACCACGTATCTTAAAGGTACCAACAACAATCAACATATATATCCTTATTTAATCTCATATAGTATTCATAATAAAATCACGATTCACATGTTTCACGATATATGTAAGTCAATTCAAATATCTGGAGTTTACCATTCCAAACAACGCAATCAATGCATACAAACGGCCAACAAGTAACTCAATCTTGCAAAATAGTATCACCCCTATCGGGAATTTACGCGCCCGCATAACAACTTTATCTCTGTAAATGATCCATCTCACAGGGGCTGAGCACTCGACTTTTTAAAATATTTATCATAATCAGAATATTTTAGAATCTTAAATTAAAATATCTTATGTGAACCTGGATTTCAATTTCAGAAATAAAATTGTTTTTCAAAAAAATTTCACTTTGTTGGCCCTTATCAACCACAAACAATATCAAACAAATATAATTCAAATAAATCATTGAAACACTACACTTACTTATTTTTTTCATATAGTACATCTATTCAAATACACATACAATTGCACATAATAATCTGGCAACCAAAGTGCACGTAATTCACTCACAAAGTTCAAGGATGTGATTCGTCAATCCATTTAGTTTGCGAAATTGTCAAAATATCCTTGATATGTTCCGGAGCTGAAAAGCATAGATTCTTATGTCAATTTATATAATCATACTATAACCAATTCTATAATTCCTCGTTTTTTTCATATATTTATAACATTTCCTACCTTGCAATTAATTCCTCTTAAATAGTCCACTAAATAATTTAAAGTAAACTTTATTACTTCAATTTATTCAAGAATTTAAATTTCAACATCTAACATTAACATGGTTAAATTTTATGTTTCCACTTAACTATTTAATAAGTAAAACTTATATAAATTAATTCCTATAATTATTTTATATTAAATTCCTTATAAACATTTTATCAATTTCTTAGAATAAATGACTAATCCTAATTCATATGCATATATTTTCCAATGAAATCAACCTAATTTTTTTAAATATTTAAATTGCACCCATTCCACATATTGAATTTCATTAAGTTCACTATTAACTTTTCATAGAACTTTTATTTCTAACGATAGATTCAATTACTAATTAGTTAAAATTCCCTAAACCTATAGTGTACAAGTTCTAAATTATCATAACAGAATTCCAAATTTTCTATTTTACTAACTTTCTCATGTGCTGATAATTACCAAACCTTGGTAAAAATTTATAACTCCTTTAATCTCTCATGTTAAGTTCTCAACAACACCATAATCATCATGTTTAGTTTTAAATAAATTCTCATTATTTATCTATACTTTAATTTACCTTTACCAACTAAACTAATAACACAACTTAAAAATTAACTTAATAGGTTAATTACTATATTTATTAAGCTCAATATAAACTACACTTAAACCCATCAATTCGACAGCTAAGAATTAAAATAGTTACTTTGCCAAGATTGATCCTCCCACGGCTATAACGATCCAAGATGCACACTTTCACTTTAGGGGACAAAGAAATATATATATATATATATTTAAGGTGATTAGCTTCATCAACCAAAGCCAAAACTTAAAGATTTATACACAACAAAGCTGTTGTCTCTATACCGTCACAACTAGCCAAAACAATCCAGCTATCCTGCCTTCTTTTCTTCAACTAAAACCACTCTTTGCATGGTCACACACTAGAATTTATGGCTCGTAGCCATTAACCCAAAACAGGGCAGCTTACACACCTACTGTCCTTTTCTTTTAGCCTAACCATACACCCACACTACAAGGAAAACGTCCCCTACATGGCAAGACAACTCTTCAACTAGTAAATTAGAGTAAAAGAAGGGTAGGATAGTAGTAACAAATTGTTGTCCACTAGTTCCAAGTGAGCCAGTGTCAGCTCCAAACTTCCTACAACCAACCTTCTGTACTTAAGAAAAAGAAAGGAAGGAAAAACTCACCAATTATTAAGGTTTGATGCCCACAAATTAGAAAGACTCACAGTTATAAAGAGGAAGTAAGATAGAGGCAAAAGAAACAGGGCACAGTCCAAATGAAAGGAAGGAAGAAAATGGACTAGGTCAGTTAACAAGAAAGAACAAAGGACAAAATGATTATAATATAATAAACTAGTGGTTTAAACTTTGTTTACCATATTGTGATTTATATTTATTCATTTTTTTAATATAAGTTATTATTATAACTTATTATATTTATATATACATTCTAACTAATTTCACTTATTAATACAATCCCATGAAAAATCTAAGTCCAAGTTAATCAATAAAGTGGTGAATTTTAATTTACTTTTATATATATTCAATTATTCTCTTATTTAATTTGCCTTATGAAAATTTATGATTTACATAATAATGATAGTTTACATACAGCATCTTAAAAAATATTCGTTAGATGATTAAGTTCTAACACATAATTTATAAAGTAGATTAGATCACACAAGATTAAGAAAGCTATACAAAAGATGAAAGCCGGCAAGGCAAGAGGACTAGATGCTATCCCCTATAAAGGTTTGGCAATGCCACGGATGCTGGAGTAGTTTGACTCATAAATCTTTTCTATAAGATTTTGGTGACCAAGAAAATATACATTGAGTTAAGGAAGAGTTCCTTGATTCCTATTGTAAGAATAAAGAGGATATGCTAAGTTGTAATAATTATCAATGGATAATATTTATGAGTCATACAATGAATTTTGGGAGATGGTGATTAAGAGTAGGTTTAGAAAGGAAACCGTAGTTTTAGATGATCAATTTGGGTTTATGTTGGAAGATCTACGATGTAGTCTATTTTCTTACTTAGGCGATTAATCAAAAGAAGAAAAAGAATCTCAATAAGATCTTTATTGATATAGAAAAGCTATATAATAGGGTTCCGAGAAAAGTCTTGTGGTGCATATGCTATTGAGAAGAAGAAAGGACTAGCTAAATACATAGAAGTGCTTAAGGACATGTATGAGGATGTGATGACAAGTGTATGGACTATAATTCCCAATCATAATAGGACTTTATTAAGAGTTTTTCTTAAGCTCTTATCCATTTATTTTTTTACTCATGCATTGTCACACCTCACACAGAGGTATGGCTGGAGAGAAATGGATAACCAAACTTCCGTAATCCTGACTTTATCATAACTAAACACATATGACTCTTGAACAATTATATTTAAATTTCTAAATTAAATTGAAAACATAAACTTGTTACTGAACACATAACATTTACTGAAAATTATGATAGAGGTTCCCCGCAATGTTGAACATGCTCAAAAATGCAATCACATAATCCTGTTTACATACAAATAGACCACAATGACTAAAATATACACAAAGGAGCTATGCTCCAACAACATCATGAACAATAACAAACAACTAGACTATTACACAACATAAAATCAGACATCCCACAGCTCTAATGTGACTGTAAACTTTTATCATTGACTTCAAGTATGAGATTCTGAATATACCTTATTGCCAAACACTTAGCAAGACTAGTATCGATAATTGCAGTCTCTTAGAATCCTATTACTAAAAAGATAAACAAAAAAAGGATGAATCATATGGTATTTAATACAAATGGTACTAGCATCACTCAACACAAGTATTTAATACAAATGATAAATAATATATATATACATATATCAAATAATTTTATAATAACATAAATTCTACAGTAAATTAATTATACACGTACGTAGTTAGGAAAATGTAACTCAAACGTAACTCCACACATCTTTCATGAAATACATTGCACCACAAAGAAGTAAACATTTAAATCATTCAAAGCATACAAAACATACAAAGCATACAAAAAGCCAATGGAGTAACTCAAACAGTTTTGTGGTGCAATGTATTTCATGAAACAATTTTGTGCCCACACATCAAATAGAATCACGTAAATCAAAATCACCAAAATACGGAATCACTGATTCTCCATAGCTCCTCCGAACTCACCCATCGAGGTTGAGTTACTCAAATATATATATTTTTAAAAAACAGTTATCAAAATCAGGATATCTCAAAACATCCTAAGTGCACCCAAATTCTTTTTCAGAAATAAACATCATTTTAGAAAAAAATCAATTTATTGACCTTTATTAAACATAAATAAGATCACGCATCAATATAATTCACATAAATCAATCATGGTAGTATAATTCTTATTTACTACTATATAATATACATATATATATATATATGTATGTAACACATCAAAACAATCAAACACACTAATCTAGCAACTAAAAGGTAGAAATTAACCACTCACAAAGTTTTTGGATTAGGTTCGTTGTCCCATATAGAATGTGAAGGTGTAAGTATGTCATCGACACAATCCGGAGCTGGAAATCACAAATTCAGAAGTTACTTAGTATAATCATTTTATAGTTAATTTTACGACTCCTCAATCTTACATATATACACTTGACATACTACTAGAAAATTAATTCCTTTAAAACATCTTATCGAATATCTTAAAGGTGTATTTAATTTCCTTAAATGTATATGCATGTATGTTTATGCATACATCAAGAAATCTCATACAACTCATTAATTCAACATTACTTATATTCTAATTATTCAGTTTAAAATAAAGTTAATTACGTCAAATCATCAAGAATTTTAATTATACTTGAACATTAACATAGTCAAATTCCATGTTTCCTAATTAATTATTCAATTAATAAAACTTATGCAAATCAACTTTTATTCATATATTAACATTGACTTCTCCTAAGCATTTTGTCAAATACTTTGAGAATATATTTAATTTACAAGGATGCATATGTATAAATATACTTATACCTATATTAAGAGATCTCATTCAACTCATAAATTTTTCATTTTATTCATATTCTAAACATTGAATTTCAGTTAATTCCTTTTAGAACATGTCTTTCTCAGAGAATTTGTCTATGAAATTTTCACTTTCAGCATTATGGAAATGTTGCCATCTTCATATTGAGTGTCTAAGTAATGTATTTTGAAAAGCATAAAGAGACTCAAAGTGTCTTGAAATGTTCCATGATTGCTTCTTGAGTGCTTGATTGTTGACTCAAGTTTTTTCAAAACTCAAAGTATATTAGTTTATTTTGATTTGGATTTATTTTTAATATTATAGAAAAATATTGCATCTCCTGATTGTGGTATCCTTGCCAGTGATAAGTCAAATGCAACTGCTTGGAAGAGGTTAGCATTCACACGAATAATAAAAATTGTTTTTAACATGTTTGCAAATCAATTAAATATTTTTCACTCTCTAAAATCCCACTAAACATAATAGTATACGTACTTCTAGAACAAATCAAAGAATTATTTCCACAAGATAAAGAACTGTCAACCACAATTTGGAAGGCAACCACACAAATTGTGGCTGTCAAAAGGAAAACTTTGCTAGTAACCTAGCAACTTAAACACCCTTCTCCCCCCCTCCCCTCCCAAAACAGCCACTAAAAGCAAGAAAAACCTTACCCACACATTTATAATAAGGCTAGAACAACTTAGGTATACTACAACACTGTAGCAGGGCACGGCCACAAGTTTGCTGTTTCGGCTATTAAGAGGTTTTTGGCTACTAACACAGCTAGTATTGGTCTTCACAAACACATAACAAGCACCCCAAGAGGAAGTGAGAAACCAACTAGGCCACAAACCAAGATCCTCGTGTCAAAGTTTAGGTCTAGTACACAAGAGGGTAAAGCAAGAAAAAGAAAGGAAATTTTGACTACAAGGAAGAAGGCTTCACTTGGATGCAAGGTGACCTATTCACAGCCAAGACAGGAGAGCAAAACAGGTGAGGACCAGAAAGATCTCGGGCAGAAAAATGGAGAGGAAATGAGAAAGTGGTGGATTGAAAGGAAAAAGAAGAAAAAAAAAATATAAAGTCAAGGTCAATATCAAATATGTGGTGTAAAATATTCTTGATTTACACTTATCTTGTGGTGTAAAAAATTATGCTTACTTTATACCTATATATATATATATATATATATACTTATCTAATTTAGTTCCTTCATAAGTATAATATGTTTCACACCTATAAAGTAAAATATTTTACCTTAGACTTTTAAAGAATTTATGTCAAGGTCAAACAAAATCATGATATATAATTATTCATTTTAGCTTTATTTTGTTTATTATTATTTCACCTATATAAAAGAAAATTCCAAGAAAAAATTTATTTTATAACAAGTAACAAAATACTAACGTATCGGTTATAACATGTACGAATTTACATATGCCATTTAGGGTAAAGTTATGTGGTGTATGGGTATACCTTTAGAAGTCCTTTTTTTTTACAAAAAGATAGAGCAATTAAGAATGATATAAGCCACATAATTAATATAGGATGAATGAAGTGGTGAAATACCTCAGAAGTTTTATGTGATCATAAAATTCTGAATAGGTGAAAGGAAAAATTCATAAGGATAGCCATGAGACTGGTTATGTTGTATGGTTCCGAATATTTGGCAGTTAAGAAACAACACTCGCATAAAATAGGAATGACTGATATATGAATATTAAGAATAATGACAAGATATGAGAAATGAAATAATATGAAATGAAGAGATAAATAAGAAGCTGGAGATTGCACCTATTGAAGAGAAAATTAGAGAAAACCATTTGCGATGGCTTTAACATATCTAACGTAGGCCGGTGGATGCCGTATTTAAGAGAGATTACTTTGTGCAAGTAGACGAAGTTGGATGAGGTAGATGGAAGATCAAGAATTATATGAAAATAAGTTATTAAGAAGGATATGATTGTTATGGACATTATTAAAACACTATTAGAAAAACCTAGTTTAGAGAATGAATGATTCCATCACTAATCCCTCTCAATTCCTTCATTATCCATATTATTGAGGGAGTTGTGAGGTGTGTGTGAGAGAATGAATCCCTTGCTAAATATCTAGGGAACAAAAAATTTCTTTATAATTCATCGTAAAATATTAGCCTGGGACATATCCCTCTCTTCCCTTACTAATCCTTCATCTATTCCTTACAAATTTCACAAATAAACTTATTTTTTAAATTCTTTGCTAAAATAATAATGAATATATCATTTAAAAATTCCTATCTAATCCTTCATAAAATTTCCTCACAAGTTCCACGTTATTTTGTTGCAAAGAAAAAAAAAAAACATATATCTCCACAATCCCTCACAAAATTTTCTTGAATAATTTTTGTTTTAAAATAATAATTTGTAAATCATTATTTTTTTTTTCTTAGTGCTATATTAATGATAATAATTAATTTTAATTTAATACAAAATATGCTGAAATGAAATAAACACAATTTTAAATTTATTATTAATTTAACTATCACAATTACATATAATCCAATCATATAATATTTATTTGTTCTAATATAAACTTTAATTGCTACAAAAATTAAATAAAAAGAATGAAAATGGAGGGTTAACTCCGACCATTGATAGCTTGATCTTTTAATTGCATGTTGAGCTTCAATAGAAAATTAGTCAACAACTTTGTTGAATTAAATAAATGATTTAATTTAATAACATCTTTCATTGATTTTAATAATAACTAATAATTACATATAAGTATGAAAATTGTACATAAATGTGATAACAAAGAAACTATATCTGAAAAGATTGCTTATTGCATATATAATCGATTGAACCACTTGAGTCAACAACTGTCAACATTTTTTTCTTAGTTGAAAGATTGTAGTTAATGCGGGGCAACACCTTGATCATTGAAGATAATATTTCTTAGTTAGATGAAGTCAATAAGTCAGTCAGTTAAAGATTGTATCTCTAAGTCAGGTTAAGTTAAGAAGTTAGTCAGCTGAAATCAAGAACACTATATCAGCTGAAAATCCTTTATGCAGCTAAAGTTCATGCAAACAACATTGTTTTTTTATTTTATTTTATTACAATCAGCTATACCTCAATCAATTGTTTTCTCTTTAGTCATATGAACTTCAAGTCAACAAGACTAGATGGTATCGTTCCATTAAAAGATCCAACTAAAGCTCCTCAGTTAAGCTTTTATATTTCAACTGAACTGAAGAAGATCAATCGATATATTAACGATAATGTTTTGAAAGTCAGTCAACTAAACCTTCACATCTTGATTGACTGAACATTTACTTCTTCTTCTTCAACTAGTCTGCTTAACATATACTCTTCAAAATATTTTCAGATGTGGACAAATCAATATAGCTCAAAGGACAAGACCAATGTTTCTACATACTCAAATCGTGCAAAGCAAAACATCAAGTGAATTACGGCGTATGAAAACAAATTATAAAGAAAAGACATTATGTGGCTATCCTTTTATTCATGCTTTGCTTCGTTTATAGCAATGGTATGAAATTCCTTGACAATAAATTAAAGAAATCAAAACAAAGACAACAATAACAAAGAATGAACCAATAAGACATAAATGAAATTCTAATTTTGAAGTTTCCATATTCAAATTTGAAGTTTAAAGAAAATAAAGGAAGAAGAAAATTTTCATATTCATTATTCAATGACTTCGATTGCTCAAGAATGAAGCCAACATAAAACTTTCATATCCTTGCTTAGCTTTGTGATTTGAGTGTTCTTGATTTGTAAACCACAAAATCCTTACTTTAAAGTAACTAAATGAGAAAACAAAGCTTAGGATTAAGCTTGATACTTTTATATTCTTCTTAAGTCTTCATAGAACTTGTAAAAGTTGATGAATCGTGTAATTCATTGTGTAGAAAGGTTACTAAACCCTAGAATTTAGTTGATAGTGAATTATAATTCACAAGTGAAGTTTGAGTAGTGGATATAGCCAAAATATTTGGTGAAACACTATAAATCACTATTTGCAATTTTTTCCACTATATATTTTTATTTTAGCTACAAGTTAATAGGTTACTTATTGTGTTGTGTGGTTTTCAACTTAAAAAGTTAAAATTTTTAATTGCAAAACTTATTCACCCCCTCTTTGTTTTCCTTTTAGGCAAGAGTTGGTATCAAAGCTTGGTAATAGTATTTTTTTCAAAAACATTTTTAACAAAACTCCTGTGAAAAAATAAAACAAAAAACCTAGATGATGTACTTGTTAAGGGTCAATCCTCTTCCATGCCTTTTTCTTTCGACAATCAAAATTTTGAATTTTGGAAAATTTGCATAAGTTCTGTTATTCAAATTGTTGATTTTGATATATGGGATGCATTTATATTATATAGATATTTTCCTAAAATGTTCGAAAATGGTATCTATTTTCCTAAAGAAATGAGTGAATGGAATGTGGATGAAAGAAAAATAGTTCAATTAAATGTTAGAGCAATAAACATTCTTTTATGTGCTCTTGATTTTAGCTAGTTTAATAGATATTCTAGATGTGATTCAGTTTATGACATATGATGAAAATTAAATGTTAAACATGAGGGTGCACCTCAAGTTAAGAAATCAAAATTTAATATGCTTATTTTTTGTTATAAATCATTTAGGATGAGAGTTGATGAATCTATTTTTGAGATGCTTTACTTATTAACTACCTTTATCAATTGACTTCAAAGCCTTAGAAAGATCTAGTCAAATGAGGACATGGTAGTGAAAATTCTTAATTGCTTATCTAAGAGCTAGAAAGCAAAAAAGATTGTAATAAAAGAAGCCAAGAATCTGGAGATCTTATATTGGATGAATTTTTAGGATCTCTTGTAACTCATAAAATGTAATAGAAATATAAGAAAGAAAAATGTGTCACTATCAAATCTATGTCAAAAGATCCTACTAAATCCAATACATAAACTGATATTAATGAAGATGACCTCCCACTCATTAGAACATTTAAGAAATTTCTTAAGAAATGATATGTGAGGAAGCCTTTCAAAATGGAAATGGCTAGAAATGATTACAAAGGAGATAAGAAGGAACATGTTATCTGCTTTGAATGTAAGAAACCTAGATATATGAGGAGTGACTGTCATAAGAAGAAAAAAATTTACTCTAAGAAGAAATGAGTAATGATTGCTACATGAAGTGATAATGATGGCAGTTGAATAGAAGAAGAAAATTTCTATCTGATATCAATAGTTTGTAGCCACAGCTAATCAATGAACATACACTATAGATGAACCCTCAGTTGATAAGTTAACTTCCTCAAACACTTGTGAAGAACAGTAAGAAGCTTTTGATGAGTTAGTTTGAGCTATATAAATTAAAAGTAATTGAGCTAAAAAACATTAACAAAGAAATAATTACATTGGTAAAAAATAAAGAATTAAGATCTAAGATGCATACTATACCTCAAAATACTATTTTGCCTACTATATCGTCTATTAAAATTGAATACAAAATGCTAAAAGTTAAAGTGGATAACTTGACTGCTACATTAGCTAAATTTCTTAATGATAAAAAGAATTATGTTACTAGGTAGTCAGATATGAGATTTTGATATAGTTGACATTGATTATGGTATTAAATATGCACATTAGGCATATAGTACTTTTTTCCTTAAGGAAGCTACTCACTTGTGTCATCATTGCAACCAAACTAGTCGTACATAACTTTCCTATAAAATGAAAGAAAATATTGCAAATGGTAAGAAAAAATTAGTTTAGGTTATTAAAAGCGTAAAATCCCAAACAGCAGTAGGTACACTTTAGCACCTAAAAAAATTTTGGTACCAAAGAGAATATAATCCTTTTATTTTCCAGTGTCTTTCAAGAGAAAGGAAAAAAAAATATTTTCTGGGTGTTAGACAATTGTTGTTCAAGACACATGACTAGTGAGAAAGAAATAATTAACTCCTTAAAGGCAAATGACAATTGATTTGTCAAATTAGGAAACAATAGCAAAGAAAGGAATTAAGAAATAAGTATGTAGACCATGACAACTGTTAAATAGAACTTGTTTTTTTGTTAATAGGCTAATCATAATTTATTAAGCATCAGTCTATTGTGTGATAAAAACTATAGGGTAATCTTTAATTCTCATTGTTGTTTAGTTCTAAGCATCAATGATAATAAATTAATGTTTGTTGGACAAATAAGAAACAATTTACATGTCGTATATATTGAAAATCTTTATGTAAATTATTGTTTTGCTGCCATGCATGACACAACTTATCTCTGACATAAAAAAGTTGGTCATGCAGGTTTGCATACCATTTCTAAGTTGTAAATGAATGGCTTATTAGATGGTCTTCCAAAGATCAAGTTCAATTTTGATAAGATATGTGATGCATGTTATTTTTGAAAAATAAACTATAACCTCTTTCAAACATAAAAATGTCATTTCTACTACAAGTTTACTAACTAATACATATGGACTTGTTTGGTCCTACACAATTTTTGAGTTATGGTGGTAGTCACTATGATTTTGTTATTATTAATGATTATTTTCGATATACATGGGTTCTCTTTCTTGCACAAAAGAGTGATACTATTCACACTTTCAAAAAAATTTTTTTTTTTTTTTTGTAAAATGGTACAAAATGAAAAATCTATTTCTATTTTGAAAGTCATAAGTGATCATTGTAAAGAGTGTGAAAATTCATCTTTTGAAGTTTTTTGTGATAAACATAGTATTGAGCATAATTTCTCAGCTCCCAAGACACCTTAACCAAATGATGTTATTGAAAGGAAGAACAAGACTTTAGAGGAAATGGCCAGAACCATGTTATGTGAGAATTCTTTACCACATTACTTCTAGGTTGAAGCCATCAACATAACATGCTATATACTAAACAAGATCTTAGTCAAACAAATAGTAGAAAAAACTCTATATGAATTGTGAAAAGGAAGAAAATCTAGCATTTTCTACTTTCATGCTTTTAGATTCAAATATTCTATTCTTAACAACAACAAGGACGATCTTGAAAAATTAATGCTAAATCTAATGAATGGATTTTTCTTATATACTCTCTAACTAGTAAAGCTTATATAGCTTTTAATAAAAGAACATTAGCAGTAGAAAAGTCAATTCATATTACATTTGATGAGCATAGTCCCTTGTCAATGAGCTTTGAAAACCATTTTGAATATTTTAGATTCAATAAAATTATTTTTGTAATACACATGCTTTCATTGTACACAATAAATAAATTATTTTATGATTTAAATTGTAGAGTCAATCGCGCTTTACACCATCAAATTATCACTCAAGTTGTAGTGTCCACCATTTTTATCAAATTGAGTACATTGCACCTGTATTATTAATTGTAATTTGCTAATTACCTAATTAGTTAAAATTCACTGTTAAAATTAATTGTCCTTGGATATAATGACAAACATGCCCTTCAGTAATAAAGAAAAAACAACTAATCAAAATTTTCCAAATTTTGTTTCTTCTTCTGCCCTCCTATTCATTGTTATCAAATCCTAAGCTCTAAACAACTAGATTTATCAAGGAGTAAGACCCAAATCCAAGTACATGCCAAAAAACTCTATTCATTCATCTTTGTCTCACTAATATAAAGTAATTATTTTAAAAACCATATGTGCAAGCCATGCAAAATTTCTAGTTTTTGAAAGCATCAAAAGAAAACAATTCACACAAGAATACAAGTTTAATTTAAACAAATTCTATTGTACAAACAATAATGTCATCAAATTAGAATGAATCAACAAATGATATTCCCTTCAATAAAAAGGAAAAAGAGCATAACATTATAATAACATTTTTTTTAATCTATTGAATTTTTCTACTTCCAACCACAAGTTCAATCAATACTAAATAAAGGCATCTTCATGTGGCAAAACTAAGAAAGTATCCATATACAAAATAATAATAATAAAAATTAAGTGTTATAACTCAGTATTGCAACTTTAACTTTTAGGAGTATTGTGGTAACATTTACTTAAAATAAAATAAAATAAAAACCAAATACATAAACAAGACAAGTAAACACCATAAAAATACATATGTGTATATAGAGATATATATACATTCACTTTACCTTTTTAATTGGCTTTTTCTTTCTCTTTTTCTTATTTTCCTATTTCCTTCTACTTTCCTATTTCTTTTCCCTTATCTATTCTTTCCTTTTCCGTAAGCTTCCTCCTCCCTTATTTCTAGAAGTTTCTTTGGTTTTCTTAGCAATTTCATCTTTTTCTGCTTCAACCAAGTACCTTCGTCTTGCAAAGCATGCTGCTTTTCTTCTTTCCCAACCATTGCAGCTTTGTTCAACCTTCCTCCTCCTTTCAGTTATGCATGGAAACCAATTAGAAGCTGTAGCAGCCCTTATTTTGCAGCAGCCAAGTTTTGTTTTGATTTCCTTTTTGTCTGTTCGGTTGATGGTCAAACATGGAAGGTTGTTTTCAATTTTTGGTGGTCAATGTGCAGCTAGGGTGGTGTGGGTTTAGGTTGCCTCTAGTTGGCTGCAACCACCACCTTTTCTTGGCATCCATAATCACAATTGTAGCCGCCATCTCCTCTTGTTAGCAGCCTTTAATTATGGTATTTTCAAGTTTTACTTTAACCAAATTCTCTTGTTTTTCTTAGAGTTAGAATTCTTTCTTGTTTGTATTTTTTTGAGGGTTTGAATATAGAGAATTTAGAAGGATGAACTGAAGCTTGAAAGTGATGAAACATGGTGCTTAAGTGGTTATTGAAAGGAAAGCATGGTTTAGATTTTATGGTCCTGAGAAATCTGGTATTTAGGATGTTTTCTAAATTGAATTAGTTTAGTAGTTCCAAAGTGAAAGTGTAGCTTATGGTCTTATGATAATATATGGAAAAAAAATTCACCTAATTTGAGGTATATTTATTATTAGAGCTATTAGACTACTTTGGGTTCGTGCTGGATTGCAGGTGAGCTTCAGTCAATCTAGAAGACTTTGTATGGGATTATGGTCTAATTTAGCTTAGGACCTCTGAACAAGAATTGTTCCTAATATATTAAAGGACAATTCTGGAGCTTTAAATGTTTTAATTTCATGATATGTGTATCCATAAGATGTTGGATGCCATTGTTAGAGTTTTCAGGTTCTGGTTGTACTTATTTTGGTATAACTAGTTTAGAGGGTCTTCAATGATGATTTAGGAGTTGGATACTGAAAAGGAATTGTTCCTAACATTTTTTTAAACTACCCTATAAAGTTTCATAATCTTATTCCTAGCTATGAGTATTTTATAAGCATTAGAATTTGGTTCTGGTAACCAAAAATTGTGTGTCTTGGTTTGGTATAACTCCATTTTAGTTCACTTAGAGGTCAAACCAGTGGGGGATGTCTGAAGAAGAGTTTAAGGGGAGACTTGGAAAAAGGTGTGTGTACATTAGTTGCAATTATTTGAAGGGCTAAAGTGGTATTTCGAGTTACAGGCAATGGAAAACCTCTGTTTTCCTTGTTTTGCCTTGTTTGTGTTCATATATGGATTTGAGTGGGTTCAAGACTGATTTAGGTGAAGTTACTGAATAAGAAAGGTAGCTAACTTCCTGAATATCTGGTTTTACTGAATTTGGTTAAGTATATAAGTCAGAATCAAGTATGCCTCCAAGGTATTTGTGAAAATGCTTAAGAGGGATTAATTTTAAATAAATATAAGAAACTTAGAATCTATAGATTTTTGTAATTAGAGGGTTATAACCTATGAAATTCACAAACTAAGTAATACTTAGAAAATTTAATTTTAACTCTGAAATGTAATATTGATACGATGATGCATTTAAACTCAAGAAGAAGTGTCGAGTAAAATCCATAACTTTGTGAGTGGAAAATATTACCTTTTGGATATTAGTTGTGTTTGCAATATTGTGTGTATGTGTATAATTATTGAGTAAAAGTGTGGAATACCTTGAGTTGTATTATGTAATAACGATATTATATCTTTAGATTTTTTCTAGTTAGTGTGCATGAATTAAAGTGAAATATTACTTGTATTTGATAAAGGCCAATGAAATTATTATATATATATATATATATTTCAGGTGCCCGAAGGATAACTTTGATTTGATTATTTGATGTTTGAACAAAAATATTCAATTAACTTATGTAAGAAATTTATATATATTCTTGGTGTGCGGGAGCAAATTTTTGATTAGGATATGTGGATGTTGTGCGGGTGTTAAGTTACTTCAACTAATGACCCTTTTGGATGCTTTGCATGATTGGTTTGCATATTGTCTTTTGTGAGTTGTATTGATTTTGATTTTGATTTTTACATTTTCTATATATATTTATGTGTGAAATTGAATTGCTTTGTAACTTGTGTTAATATGAAACTATTCAGTATATGTCTAATAATTATGTGTTGATTGATGCTAGTACCCTTTGGGTACATTTTTCACTCACTGAGTTTTTATGACTCATACTTTGTTATTTATGTTTTTTTAGTATCAGGATCTCCACAAACTTCTCTGACTGACACTTGACTTGCTAATAGTGTTGCAGCAAGGTAATCACTTAGAATCACTTGCTTGAAGCCATGGGATGAATAATTTGTAGTCAAATTAGGCGTTAGGTCATGAGTTTTGAATTGTGTAATATCTGGTTTGTTAAATTTCTGTGGTATGAAATGGAGCGGAGCTCCTTGTTGTTATTATGTTGTTGTGGTTGCCTTGTTGTTGTGTAAACAAGTATATATGTTTTATGTACTATTAGGCATGTTCTACCTTACAAGGAACTTCTGCTGAAATTTTTGATCAAGTTACTATACTTTTCAGCAAATGAGTAATTGTATATAGTTATGTTTTTATAAAATGTCCATTTAACTTTTATTTGAGTCATTAATTGTGTGCATTTCTTTGATTTGGAGTTCGGGTTACGAAGTTATGGTTAACCATTTTTCCGGCTGGTCATGCCTCTGTGTGAGGTGTGACATTAAGAGCATACTTATTAGAAGAAAAAAAAACAAAAAAAAAAACTCTTGAGGAACGTTAAATTCCATGTGAAACACATCCAAAGCATCTTCTTCAATCTTCCATTCTTTCTTTGTAATATATAATCCTCAATATTTTCAAAAACAATTCATTCATTTCCTTGTAACATTGCTTTTATGCAATTTTTCATCGGTTTGCTCAGCTAATTAATGAATATAAGTGATTACAACATCTTAATTATTGAATTTTGAGTTTTCAGACATTGTACAAAAAAATTCATCTGAAACAATTAGTGTAACTTGTGAAGAAAATATATACAACTTCATATACTGGAGTAATCAATTATTTATTTAAGAAGAAGCCATCTAAGTTTCCTACTCATACATATCATTGAAAAACTCACATTAGAGGCAACTTCATATGGAGGTAGAAGTATAGAACTATATAATACAACAATCTTTTGGGAACAAAAGCCTCATTCTCAAACATTTCCAAACCAGCACCCAGATCCCCTTCAATCAAGCACCATACTAATTTTTTTTCATTAACAAGAGCACCTCATCCAATATTAACAATAAAATAGATTAGCACTAAAAACATAGTCACTATTCATTCTAATAAATCTAGTTTGTTCATCATATTTGATTTTGGTTCTACCTCCTTGAAAATCTAGTTGTTCAGAGCTTAGGGATTTAATAACAATGATTGGAACGTGAAAGAAGAAACAAAATTGGAAAAATTGGGTTTAGTTATTTTTTCTTTTTAGTGAAGGCAAGATTGCCATTATACACAAGGCTAAATAATTTTAAAGGCAAATTTGAACGGATTGGGTAATTTGCTAATTACAATTAACAATACAAGTACAATGTCCGCAATGTAAAAGAAAATGATGGACATCACAAATTGAATAATAGTTAAAGGGTAAAAGGAGTAAAGTGCAATTGACCCTAAATTGTACAAGGTTTTTAAAGTTAAACATTTACAATTTTTGGAGTTTATATTAAATCAGGTAAAACTTTAGAAACCCATTTTTGAATTTTAACTTGAAAAATATTTTTAGATCACACAATAAAAGACAAGGATCCCTATCCACATTATTTTTTCTTTCTCCTTTCTCCTTTTTCTCTTTTTCCTCTCTTTTTCCATTTTTCTCTCTCTTTCTCTTTCCTTCCTCCTCTTTATGCTAGCTCTTCTTCCTCTCTTCTTTTGTAGCATCCATAAGAGCTTTAAAAGCCCTCATTTTTCAACTGAAAGTCCCTACTTTTTCTCCTTCTAATACCTTCTTACCCTTCAAAGTCAGCCCTTTCAATCCCTCCAAAATAGCTCCGGTTTGCCTCCATCATTTCTATAATTTCTGATTATGGTACTCAATTCATATCTTGATTTTGGAAAAAGTTACAAGAAATGATAAGAACAAAGTTACATTTGAGCACCGCTTTCATCCACAAACAAATAACCAATCAGGCGCGCTATTCAGACATTAAAAAATATGCTTCGTGCTTATGTCATGGACTTAGGTGTAAACTGGAGTCAACATCTGCTACTGATAGAGTCTGCTATCGAGAAAGTTTCCTTAATTCGAAGTATTTTGGCAGCCCATAGTAGGTATAAAGCCTATGCCAACAACCGTCATCGTGACTTGGAATTTTCTATTGGTGATCATGTGTTCCTTCGTGTGTCACTGTCAAAGAGCATAATGCGGTTTGGAAAGAAAGGGAACTAATGTTGAGGTACATTGATCCTTTTAAGATTCTTGCCTATCTTAGTGCAGTTGCTTATTGTTTAGCCTTTCCATGGGATATGGCAGGAGTTGTTGTTCTAGTATTTTATGTTTCTATGCTTCATATTTACTTACCAGATCCGTCTCATGTGTTAGAGTCGTAAGTCGTTCAGTTGAATGATGATATAACTTACAAGGAGAAGCTGGTGGCTATTTTTAATCGCCAAGTGAAAAAGCTCTGCACCAAGGAAATAGCATAGGTGAAGGTATTGTGGTGTAACCACACACAAGGTGAGGCGACTTGGGAAGTAGAAGCAAAAAAATGAAGGAGAAATACCCTCATTTGTTTATTGAGTGAGGTTCCTTCTAGTTGGTTATTGTTATATATGATTGTTTGATAAAATGATTTATTTTCTTTATTTGTGTTTTTTCAAATGAATTTTCCAAGGGGGCAGAATGTGATGACCTGTAATTTCAACTGTGCCCAATTAGTAGGTTAGAAGTTTTGTGAAAACATTTTGGACCCTTTAGAAAAAACTTAATGAGCTCTGAAAATCATTTTGAATATTTTAGAGTCGATAAAATTATTTTTGTAAATTACATACACTTTCATTATACATAATAAATAAATTATTTTTACATGATTTAAATTATACAAGGTAAAACTTTCAGAGTTTACATTTAAATCAGATAAAACTTTGGAAACTCGTTTTCAAATTTTAACTTGAAAAATCCTTTTTGACTACACAATGGAAGACAAGTGTCCCTATCCAATTTTTTTTTTCCTTTCTCCTTTTGTCTTTTTCCCTTTTTCTTTTTTCTCTTTTTCCTCTTTTTCTCTCTCTTCTTCCTCCTCTTTACACTAGCTCTTCTTTCTCTTTTCTTTGCAGTAGTCACGGGAGCTTTAAGAACCCTCATTTCTATCTAAAAATCCACCTATTTTTTCTCCTCTAATACCCTCATCCTAAAACACCTAAAAGTCAACTCTCTCAACCTTTTCAAAACAAAGCCATTTTACCTCCATTTCCCCTCTGTTTTTGCCATTATTTCATTTTGGTTTTGGACTATTTTAAGTAGCTATTTTAGCCCATTTTCCTTCCATTTTAAACCTATTTCTAGTTCCAAAAAACCACTCAAAACAGCTCTCCAAAGCCCCTCCAAAGCTACCTAAAACACCTTCAAAATAGCCCCAAAATAACCCTAAAACATCTAAGAGTTTCCTACACTTCAGTCTATTTTTTGGGTTGATTTTAGTGGCTATTCTAGCCACTTCCAATTCTATTTCCAGCTTATTTCCGGCACCCAAACAAACTGTAACCACCAAGATGAGTTGCTAGCTTATGGGCTTTCATTGTAACCTTGAATTTGCTTGAGTTATAGCAAGTTAAATCATACTCTTGTTGTCTTGAAATTATGATTGAATAGTGCTCTCTTGAATTAAATTTTAGGTTATTTGAATTCATATTGTTTTTTCTAAATTAGAAATCCTAACCCAATCATATTTATTGAAATTTCCATGAATTAAGTCTTGGTTATTTGTGTGGGTGTTTGGTTGTGAAAATTTATTTATAATAATGTCATTTTTGGTGTTGAAACGTTGGTTGGGAACTTAATGTAAAAATTGTGTAAATTAAAGTTTTGGAAGTTTTGAATTGTAAGTTGTTTTAAGTATGGGAAATGAAATTGTTGGGTTGATTTGGACAAAGGAGTAATTCTAAAACATACTTTGAAATTTTAAGATTTGCAAAACTCTTGAAAAGGTCTATTTTCGTTGGTTTGTAAAACTTTAGGAATCTTTGTATTTAGCATATGATTTTACTATAGAATATCTATATACTTTTTATTTTGAGTTTGTTAAGGTTAGTTTAGCATGTTTTAGTCACTTTCGGAATTCATTGGTTTGGATGTTTGCTTGTAGGTTAGGATAGGTTATTTGGGGTTTACTTTGAATTCAGGCTTTGTAGGGGAACTAATTGCTTCTAATCCTTGGTTATTTGGTTTGACTCTAAGATGCTTATTGTATCATCATTTGAAATTGTTCTACGATTATTGGAGACTTTCACCTTCGGTTGGATAACTTTTGGTTCTCGACATTCTTGAAAGCTTTACTTGTATTGTGAGTGGATAGTTCTTAGTGTAGTGTTTTCATTGTATTCACCATATGCATCACTACTTTTCAATTCAGAAACTACTTCTTGTATAAACATGTTTTACATAAACTTGACTTTTGATTTTTAAAGTTTTTTAAACAAGTTTATAAGTAAATGATTTTTAAAGCGTATTTGAACCATTGAACATTTTAAAAATTCATTTTGAATCACTTATGCGTACATGGATATCATTATTAGTTACTTTGCATTCTTGAACAAAGTCATCAAAAACAAGCACTCTAAAATTTCATCCTTTCTTATTTGATAAGTGTCATTGAACATATGCTTTGAATAGATTTGAAATCAATGCCACTTAAAATGAAAGTTGATTTATGTTATTTTGATTATTGGTGTACAATTGTATTTGACTTTAGATTTGATAAACTTATTTGATTTGAAAAGTAAATATCAAAATGTTTGTTATTTAGATAATGATCTTGGAGATGCTTCCATTGATTTTCTTAATTTTTAATTTGGCATTTCTTTGTTATTCAAATAATATGTTTTTCTTTCATATTGTTTTTATGGAATAATACTTGTCAGAACACATTAGCTAACGAGATTAATTAGCCTATGTACACATAATATTTCAAATATAGCTAACGAGATTAGTTAGCCTATGTACACATAGTATTTCAAATATAGTACCTAGTTAAAGAGGGATACCCTAAACCCACGTATGGGCTAACATATGTAGTAATGAGTTTCATACCCTAGTTAGTGGGGCTTTGGCATTAACTCATTAAAACCTACGGGTTCAATATTATATGAATTGATGGATTTGACATCCTAGTTAGCGGGAGTTTAGAGCTAACTAGTTGTACCCTATGTGTATAGTAGTTTGACAGTTCTAACATTGTATAATGCCTAAAATATTCTTGCTTTAGCTTATTTCCTGCCTATTACATTACATACTTTCTACTCACGAAGTCTTTGTGACTCACCCTCATTAGTAGATGTTTTTGTTTTCAAATAGCTGATCTTGTTTTTTGAGTTTCAGTTTAGGAGAATGTGTCCATGTGAAGTTTCTTTTTGGTATTTCCAACATTTGTTTCAGCTCAGGCCTAGTTTTTTTTTTTTTTTTTTTTTTTTTTTTTTTTTTTTGCATCTAGATATTTGTATATGTATATTAGTAAATTAGAATCCACTGCAACCTTATTATGGGATTTGTTCTATTATTTTATGTGCTTTTGGACATCAATGGCTATTTGGATGTTATGATCTTATTATTTCAGGTTTATAACCTTTAGATCCTCCAAGTTATAAACAGACTATTACAATTTTATTTTGTTTTCAAGAACCTTTGTAAGCTTGTTTGGGTCATGGTAGGCCTATGTTCACCCTGATCCATTCGCCGGTCATGTCTTTGGTTTTGGTTATGACAAATAACGTGTACTAACACTTTTAGAGCCAAGAAAGTTTGGGTTCCAAAGACATAGTGATCATTGTATTTGAAGGTGTACCTCAAGTGCAAGGAAAAATAGACTTCATGGGTGCTGGACAATGAATTTTCAAGGCACGCAACTGAAGAGAAAGAAAATTTAGCTCATTGAAAGCAAGTAATAGTGAATTTATCATATTTGGAGACAACTACAAAAAAAGGATCCAATGGATAGGTAATGTAGGTCAAGACAACTGTTAAATAGAACATTTTTTGTTTGTTGATGATGTTAAAATAACTAGGTTTAATACCTTGGTTTGATTTTGATGATAGCCAAATAATTAATATTTAAAGCAATTTGAAACTATTTTGATTTATCGTATTTCGTGAACAATTTGATTAATCAACAGAGTTGCATATCATTTATAAGTTGTCAAGGAATGTCTTGGTGGATGGTCAAGATAAAGACAGTAAACACACCTTAACAAACTTATATAAGTGTTGAACTGAAAAGAAGATCTTAAGGAGTCAAACATTTGCACTTGGGTTAAGCAGCAAGCTATGTGGAAAGCTGATTTAGTCGCTTACATGTCCAAATGTCAACCTGACAGCACGTTGAAAATAGCTGGTCACACGTGATACAACTTATGAAATTGGCAACTTGAAGGGCTTCCGAGGGTAAAGAGATATGTCTCTTCTCCATTTTAGCATAATGCAATCATAAAACTAAAAAAGAATAGAGTTAAAAGTAAGATACAAGAGTTAAAGCCAATTTTGGTTGTCATACTCGAATTTGGTTCTATTTGAGAGAGAAATTGAGAGAAAAACTTGAAGCATTGATGTCGAGAAAAAGAAGAAAAAGAATTTTTGATTAGTAGTTCTGAAGTTTGGATTGAAGTTGACTTAAAGAACTACATTGATTTGTTTACAAATGACATGGGAGTCATAAGATTTCGAATTTTTGTGTTAATGCATGTAACTTGATTTCTGAGAATTTCTTTTGACATATTCTAGTTATCTTTACACAATATACTGATCATTTTTGGTGCACATAGCATTAAAAACTTATAGGCATCTTGGTTTTCTACCTATTTTCTTCTTGTACATTTTATGCACATAAGAAAACTCATTAATGGATAATATAAAAAGATAATACAATTCATTACAATTGTAAAATTACATACTTTTGTCCCCTAGCCATCATATCTTTTGTATAAAGTAGTTTTTGACTGCTTTTGTCATTCCTCAATGGACCACATATTCAATATTCCTCCCAATACTCATAAAATATACAATATGGATGATCCATTTCCTTCCATAATTGGGTGTTTGACCCAACTTTATCTTTACAAAATTTTGGTTGTTTGTTGAAATTGTCTATAAGATGTTTTTGAAACAATAGCCTTAATCACTTTTTCTTGGCATACGTGCCAAACATGATGTCACACCTCCACATGGAGGCATGACTAGCCTGTAGGAATGGGTAACCAAATTTTCGTAGTCCTAACTTCAAACCAAAGAAACACACATGACATATGACCAACTATAACTCAAATGAAAAGCTATATCAAACAAAGCAATAAACAAGGCTTATTTAACAAAAATACATAATACTTAAATTAAAATTTTGGCAAAGGTTTTCCAATAAAATGGAACATACCCAGTAGTACTAACATACATAACCTCTGGTTACACTTAACCAAGTAACAACAGTAACAGTATACACAATGGGCTTTGCTTCATTAATATTATAAACAGTAACAATTAGACTATTATATAAAACAAAACATAATAACTCAAATCCTTAATTTGACTACAAACTTTCATCATTTGGCATCAAGTATGTAATCCTGAAGAAATACCTTGATGCACATTATCAGTAAGTCACGTATCGATAATTAACATTTATTGAGATCCTGTTACTAAAAAATATCAATAAGAGAGGGATAAATCATAAGAACTCAATGAGTGGAACAACGTACCTAAAGGATACTAGCATTACTTAATACATAAATAGAAAATATAGATCAGATAATTTCATAATAACATAAAATCTAAAATAATTAAAATCCCACGTTGTATGTAAATATCAAAATCATAAAAATTAAAAACACATGTTATGCAATACATTATACAAACAAATCAATCAAAACACTCAACCCACACAAAAAGCCAATAGAGTAACTCAGTACTCGCATACCATATATCCTCATACCTGACAGTTTTTGCTCCTGCATACCAAATATATGTTCCTTACATAACCACCCACTAGGGCTGAGTACTCGAATATTTCAAATCAAAGTATCTTAGGTACACCCAGATTCTATTTTGTATCTAAAAAGCATTCGAATAAAAATTCTTTTTATTAGCTCTTATCAAACACAAAAAAAATTCACATGTCAAACATAATTCAAATAATTCAATTATAGCACTACACATTCTTATTTATCTCAATATAAGCACATTTACTCAAATACACATAAACAATTACACATAATATTTTAGCAACCAAAGAATACGTTATCCACTCACAAGTTTTTCGATCTTACTCTTCACTTCCTCTTGCATTCACTCGCATCGTTGGCTCAACAACACGTTATGAAGCTACAATTAAAATTTTCAAATATTACTTAGTTTGTCAATTTTATAGTTTATAACCTTTTAACTACAAAAATCTATAGATACTATGTTTCATACATTTATTTAAAGTTAACCCTTCTTAGGTATTTTTACAACCATCTTTGGAGGTATGCTTGGTTCCAACTTATATACTTAACGAAATTCAGTAAAACCAAATCTAAGCATCATCTTCATGAAGTTAGCTACATTTCTTATTCAGAAACTTCTCTTTTTAAAATTAGCCTTGAACCCACTTAAATTCCACACATACACAAATAGGGCACACACACAAATTTCTAATTACCAAAACTGCATTCCAATGCTTACAGAATTCTCATAACTAGGAATCAGGTTATGAAACTTTCTAGTATAGTTTATCAAGATGTTAGAAACAATTCATAATCATCACCCCACTCCTAATTCATCCTTTACACTCTTCCAAAACTAGTTACACCAAAATAGGTACAATCAGGACTCAAAAATTTTTAACAATGACTTCCAACAACTCTAAAATACAAATAACATAAAATTAAAACCTAAAAAGCTCTATAATTATAGTTGGGAACAATTCTTATTCAGATGTCTTAAGCTAATTCAAACCACAACCCTCGACAAAGTCACACGGACTGACTGAAGCTCACCTAAAATCCAACACGAACCTAGCTACAATCCAACAGCTCTAACAATAAATATACCTTGAATTAGGTTATAAAACTTTCCATATATAATTCTAAGACCATAAGCTACATTTTCTCTCCAGAACTCCTAAACTAATTCAATCCATAAAATACCCAAAGTATCATATTTCTCTAACCTATAAAATCTGACCCTGCTTTCCTTTCATTAATCACTCAACCACAATTAATCATTTCAAACTTACATTCCTATACTTTTATCTACACCAAACTCAAATCCTATCACTACTCCTCAAACAAAACACAAGTAATGGTAGTTTACTCAAGGAAAAAAAAGAGTCAATAGAAGCAAAGTAAATTGAATTATCGAATAATTCATTATCCCTACACACGATTCACTATATTACAATTAGTTTCCTTGAGGCTTTTCGAAAAATTCCTTAAGGTCACTCATTTCATTTCTTAAGTATGTATGTGTGTATATATATATGTATATATACATATCCCTACAAATCAACACAAGTTTTCATTTCACACGCCATTCATAATCTAACTATCATTCTTACCTATTACAACAACAATCCCACCTAACGTTTTCTCTGATAACACTTTATCCACATTAATCACCTTTAATTCATACTCTTTTATTCAATTCCCAACTTTAACCTAGAATTTAATTTAACCAATCAAAATAACCCAAAAGTTGTATTTATACATAATTCCAACATCCATACAACTTAATCCAACCTTTCTCTTTGCATTAACCATTTAATTCCTACTTTAACTCTTTGCTCATAATCCTTTTATTCACAATTCACTTAATCCCTAAACCCAAACATCAAACTACAAGGAAAGCTTCAACTTAGAGTAGATAAGAAAGAGAATTTTGGAAACAAAGTTGCTGAAAAATACCTTTTAATCACCAACCAAGTTGTTGCGGGGAGCGTTAAACTGAGTTGGTTTCCTTTATGTTTCCTTTATCTACTGCTTCATGGAGAAGGAGCTGCCTTAACCAAAATAAAAAAAAGACCCCAACAGTTGCAGTTCTAGGAGATGGCATTGGCTAACACACAAAACAGAGCTACTACACTCCTTGATCAATCACATCTAGAAGGAAAAGAGGAGGGCTAGACACAACAAGGAAAATGGCAAGGGGAATCCTAACTATAGCTGCTAGAAACTCGGCTACAAGGCTTGAAAGTTGAGCAGCCGAAAATAGGGGGAAAATGGGAAAATTACGAAGCAAAGAAGGGAAAATAAGTGTCCATAAAGAAAAAGGAATAAAAAGGTACAATAAAAATGAGAAAATATGTAAAAGTATTTAGAAAAGTCAAATAGAAAAGTAAAGTGTATACGCATATACATATACATGTGGTATCTATTTTTTTGCCACTTATATAACGTTTATTTATTTGTGGTGTGTATTAATTTCTTGATTGTATATGTATATATATATGTAAATGTTTATTTAATCTAGTTTACTTGATTTATATGTGTTCCACTAAAAATTTATACAAGATAAAGTCAAGCTTCAAATCAACCAAGTTTTAATTTAATTGTATCTATATAATTTATGTATACATATTAATATAATATTTATTTACTTTATATACTTGCATTTTTTTTTTCCAATCAAGAGTTACACCAAGTTGTTCTAATTTTATGTTCTTAATATCGGGTTATAACACATGAAGCGCTACAATACAAATACAAAACAAAATACAACACATATATAGTTATTTATTTATAAAAATATTAACATTTGGATAGATAAACCATGAAACTTTCATAATATAGTTAACTAACAATTGCTAGATACTAAGAATAGCACATGATTTAGGAAGTTAGTAGTCAATCACCTGACAACTGTGGTTGAAACAAATGTAATGCAAGAGAAAAAGAATTTATTGAACTACTTATGTTATTTATGAACTGACCAAGTACAACAATACATAAACTGAAAATGAAGAAGATAAATAAAAAATAATGGACTTTTAATCAAACTTTAATAACCTTGACTCAAAACTTGCCTAAGTCAAAAAAGAAAATTAAGCAACAAGACTATGTACTCTATGAAACATTAAAGATGCACTAATTTTTTACACCTCCTTTATTGCATGCTTGCAATAAACCAAAACAAGGGCATCTCGAAATTGCTTCATCTTAGGCTTTGCAAGTGCTTTAGTGAAAACATCTGCAACTTGATCCATTGTTAGTATGTTTTTCAATTCAATTTCTTGATCCATAACCTTTTCTCAAATAAAGGTGTTGAACTTCAATGTGCTTTGTATGAGCATGAAACACTAGATTTGATACTAACTTGACGTTTCATTATCACATCTCATGGAAATAGGGTAGTCAACATTCCTATAGATATTAGAAATTAATTGTTTCAACCAAACACAACCATTATTGCAACGTATTACTATACCTTAGTACTTGACAAAATAACATTTGGCTACTTCTTGCTACACTAAGAAATTGCAGCAAATCCTATGTTGAAATAATAACTTGTTGTTGATCTCCTTTCATGTATATAACCTACCCAATTAAAGTCTACAAATCTATTTAACAATAAATCACCATTCTTCTTGTATAGTAAACCATATTCAATGGTACTTTTCACATATCTTAAGATTCTACATCATCCATCTAATGAGAAACCTATGGATTTTTCATGACCTGAGAAATAAAATCCAGAGAATAAGATACGATAGGCGTTGTTATAGTTTGATAAATTACATATCTCATTTTTTTCAAATACTGCAAGGACAATGACATTCAAAGGCAGATGACTTGTTAGGCTACTCTCCAACAAATGGAGTTGCTCAACAAAAGTTTACACACCTTACTATAATGTGTTTGTCATGGATACATGATATGAAGCTTCATCAACATCTTTAGGTTGAAGAAATGAATTGTTCCTGTCATGTGGTAAATTGGTTACTTCCATGGCAAGGTAATAAGTCTCCTTTTAAAATTTCATATAATAAGAAGCCAAATGTGATTTATATGTGTGTTTTTGGTTCAACTTGGAGATGCATAGACCTAAAGTCCAAGAAATTTACTACTTCTTGATATGTAATTTTTGATGAAGTTTCACCATATTGTAGCAAGTCACAATTCATGACACTAATTTTTGAGAATGATGATGATTTCTTGGTAGACAAAGTAGAAGATTTTGGTGATACACAAGATGGTTCATCATCTCTGAGTCATGACAACTTTGGAGGAAGGGGGAGTGGTGATATTCTAGAGAAGATGCTGCCATCAAGTCCATAGAACAACGAGCAAGTAGCTCTAAAACTAAGGAAGTCCAATGGAGAGAAGAATCAGCCACTTGGATGAAAGGCTATGTGGTTCCTAGAAATCAAGTATTGTGACAATATTTTTTATTGGACCTTTTGATTCTCATAAACCTTCATGTTTTGGAAAAGCTAGAACACTTAAATTGGGAAGAAGTTATGTCAGAAGAAATTTAGCATTGTAGAAAAAATAACACAAGCAGTTCAATTCATTATTTTTCTCTTGCATTACATTTTTTCATGTTAGCAAAGCAAAGATTGGACTCTGATTCTTTTTGACTATCAAATTCGAATTGTTGAAATGGATTCAAATAGGAATGGAGGTAGCTCTACACAGTGTGGTATGGAGAAGCTTATGGGTACAAACTACAAGTACTGGTGATTGTACATAGAAGCTTTTCTTCATGATCAAGATTTGTGAGATCTAATAACATGAATAGATTTGATTCCCAACGACACTTCAGAGGATGCCGATGCAAGAAGTAAATGGAAAATCAAGTGTGAAAAAGGTTGTTTGCTCTGTGAACTTTGTTTGTGAAAAAAAACACATCAAAATTGCAATTTCTAAAAAATAAGCTTGTTGGCCTCACTCATGTCTATGTCACAATATTTTTTTGAAAATGAAAAACCTGTGTGCAGAATTTTCAGAATCTAATGAACAAATAAAAGAACCTCGCTTGAGAAGATATCTCATTTGAGGTGTGAATAAAGAGTACATGCCATTCATCACTTCGGTGCAGGAATTCAAGAATTTGCTGAACAACCAAGAGTCTTTAGCAAAGATGGCAAGGGTCAACGTATCTAGACTTGATGATGTTCTTTTCTCTAAATGGAAAGGAAAAGCAAGCCTTAAACATCGAAGGTTATGAGAAGAAGACTAGTTCATACTAGCTGAAGAAGTGTTATAGATGTGGGAAGCTTGGTCACATTTGGTGGAAAGCAAGATCAACTAGCCGAGTGGGAGAAGTGTCTCTCAGATGAGGTGATTAAAAGAAATACTGATGCAACATCATCCATGGATTCTGGGAAAGAACCTTGCATTGATACCATGAAACAAATGTAATGTAAGAGGAAAAGAATGATTTGAACTGCTTGTGTTATTTTTAAACTGACTTAGTACAACACTATATAAGCTGAAAATAAAGAAGATAACTAAAAAAAATAACAAAATCCTAAACAAACTCTAATAAACTTGACTCAAAACTTGATGAAGTCAAAAAGAAAATTAAGCAACAAGACTAGATACTCTTTATAACATAAAAGATGCACTAATTTTTTATAGTGGTGGAAATGTTAGAATGTCCAATATAATTTCTATTACTTCAAACATGCTTCATACAAACATATGTATAGAGGTCTTAATAAGAGTTTACTTAAATTATATAGAATAATGAGGCTAAATAAATTAAAGAATTGTACTTGTCCTTACCACAATATGCTTTGATCTAATTAATAAATAAAAAAGAAAAAAAATTGTGTACTCTTCCTTATAAATAAATAGTAGCAATTTGTGTTGGCGGGTTGAGTTTGTGTTGCGTTGACAAACTTAGCTGTCATGATTAGCCAATCCTAACTTGATATAATTATTAATCGTGTCAAAATCCTTGCCCCTACACATAATAGTTTAATATACATATAACCTATCTAAATACAATTAATAATTGGGTGTGTTGAGTTGATACAATACAATCTGTTGTTTAGACCTCCCTATTAATCCAACATGGTTAATAACCTATCAAGTAAAAAATCTATCATATTTCAGCAAGCTTCCTTATCTTCATTGCAATTTTACAATATAACTATCTTAACATAAATTACATCAGAAAAGATTTAAAATTAGGTAGTTGGTTACTTATATTGTATTCCAAATAACAATAATAAAGATTATTATGTGGTTAGTGTTGTGTCTGGGTCGAAAAATAAAAGTTTAACTTATCAAGTTTAATTGTGTCATTTTGAGTTCACGGATCAAACCCGTGACATAATACAAAATTTCTATGTCGTAATTGTGTTGATCCATTTTTTTGCGTGACTTTATTTATGCCCAATCATACCTCTAATTTTAGGTCCAACCCCACCTGATTAGAACCGTTTTTTGAAAAAATCGTTAAGAATTTATTAAGTTAAATATATTTGTTTTTGAGCTTGTATCTTGAAAGCATGACTTCATCACAATGCCACATAATTTGCACGTGCTAGGTGAAATTATGTGATGACAATCAAGTTTATGTCTTGAACTCACAAACTTGAATTTGTGAGTTCAATTTTAAACCTAATTTTAACCTATATTTATTATTATTTTTTGGTTCATAAAAAAATTCATATGTATTTTTAATCTAATCTTAATCCTAATTTTAAATCACAAAACTGCGTAATAGTTACCAGTAGAATTTTTAGTTAATTACTTAATTGTGTAAAGGATATAGTTAGGAATAAAAGTTTAGTTTGGTCTCAATTGGCAGAATTGAAAAATAGAGTCCAGAGACAGACTTCGAAAACCTGTTGCCAAGAACGCGGTTTCTTAGTTCTCCAAAACGTAAAATCCTTACAGTAAAGAGTAAACTGGTCAGGACTCAGGAGTGAATATTACTTTTTCTCTCTCTCCCGGCTTCCTCGGACATATTCCTTGAGTTCGATTCGGAAATAGTCCATGGCGGCCACCATGAGGATCGTATTCGGACTGCTGACATTTGTTACTGTTGGAATGATTATAGGTAACAATATTGTACTTTCTCATTCTATATGATTACCCATTTGTGTATGTCTTTCTTTATTTTTGTAAAGAAAAATCTATAATAGTAATCATCTCAGTATGATGATGGCATTACCATTGATCGGATGCTCGCTTTTGCTGTTCATGAAACGAAAAATCTGATGTTTCTCTTCTATATCTGGAGTTATTTTCAGTGGGCGCCTGAAAAATAAAATTTGGTAAACTAAAAACGTATATATACAGAGGGCGGTTATTGTTATACATATAGATAGAATTGAAGCCCTTATTCATAGTTGTGGTTGCTGCTTCTGGGTATGATGTGATCCCTTATATTGACTCTGCTCAGAATAGCATTCAAATGAGAAATCTAATTGATCTCTTTTAAGAGGCCATTGCGGGTAGTGGCTCGTTTACTCCCTGATATTTCACTTAGCTGACTCAAGTATGACAGCTTTACATTGGGCTAGAGTCTGAAATGGTGAGTTTTCAGGGTTTTTCTTACAATAAGAGAGGAAAGGGTTGGGAGCTTGTAGATTAGGGTCAAAAGAGCTTTTGGAGAAAAAAGGTTGGTAGAATCTTTCTTCACTAACTAGAAATGTCTGTTTAAGGTTAGAAGGCTTTTAGTTTTGGTTCTGAAAGTTGTAAGACAACTGGTTGTTTTCAGTTTCGGCATAGGGGTTGCTCATGAACAGTATTCAAGTGTGATTATATTCTGTTACCCGAAAACAATTATTTTTTAGATTAGCAATGGGGGAAGATAAGGATAGAAGGAAATTAACTTAACTTTTAAAGCCTTTGTTAATTATCTGTTCCGATTAGTTCAAATAAGTATTCAGTTGAGCATTATAAGGAATGTATGTAGAGTTTATCACTTTTCAGTTTCCTAAAAGGTCCAGGATTTCTAATCTTAACAATATTTAATATAGAATGTAGGCTTTTTTTTCTTTTCTTTTTTTCTGATGAAACCCATAGGCCCATCTGAGATTGGCTAGAATTGTGAAAAGAATCTGTCTCATTTAACTATACAAGAAGCAACTTCACCAACATAATTATATTATCTATGTCCAAGAAACTATGTATTTTATTTCTTTCTTTGGAGATGTGCAATGATAGTGAGAGTTTTTTGCTTTCTGTTGGAGCAAGAGCCAAGATGCTAGAATATTTAAAGTTAGTTGTCCTGCATAGTAAGAGGTTAGGTTTTTCTTTTCTCTTTCTAACATTGTTAAGGAAAAAGTTCAAATTAAGAGAGGAAGTTGTAGAATTTTGCATTGTTCTATAATTTATGGGGAAGCAATGATTTGAAGGAGGAAATACTAATGAGTGGTTATCATGTGGTCTTGTGTTGGAATATTAGAGGTCATGGTGACCCCTTGAAGCTTACAAATGTTATGGCTTTCTCTTGAAAGCCTTCTCCACTGTTGTCTTCCAACAAGAGTATAAATTAGAGAGGGTTAATAATTGGTTGGTTAAAGTGTTTGTGATTACTGCTATAGGGATTGGGATTGCTTATCTTCATGTTGTTATTTGGGGATGTTTGCATCATAAAAATGCTAGGTTTGAAACTTTCTAGGTATTTGTTTAACTTTGTTCAATAAGATGTCTGGGGTTGAGGTGTTAGCCTAGGTGCTTTCCTTCTATTATGGCCTCAATAGGCTACACCTGGATGTTACATCTTTTCTCTATGAGGAGCTCTATGGTGTTTTGCTGGTATGCTCCCCTTGTTGATCCTTTTTTATTGTTATTTTTTTCTATGGGGAGAATTGTGGTTCAGAATTAGCTCTACTATGAGAGACCATAAAAGCTTTGGTAGGAGTATAATTTGAGTGATGTAGCTCTCTCCAATTCTCAATTTTGTTGGTCTATTCATGGGAAGCCTTTTGTGGCCCATATATTGACAGGTTTGCTTTCTCTTGTAATTTGAAAGTTACTTTCAAGAAGTCTTGTGTTGTCATATGGTTGATCATTTTATCGTTTTTCTACAGTGAAATCAGATGTTTTGGTCCTACTTCTCCTAGGTTGTTAGTTTGAAGATGTGAGTTCTCTCATTCTTCTAATACCATTGGGGTGAAGTACTGATGAAATGAGTTTGAGGTTCTTGGTTGGATGGTGTTTGTTTGGAAAAAGAAGTTTAGACTCCTTGACAGTAAGTTTTAAAGTTTGAATTTAAAAGGTTATTGGGAATATTTATGGACAGAAGTTTGACATTCTTTGGAGGGTTTAGATAAGTTGGAAATGGAAGGGTATCTTTCAGAGACCAACTTTAACTTGGGCAACCAACTACAGAATGAATTTGAGGTTTTCCTTTAGATGAAAGACACTAATTGGAGGCAAAAATCTAAATTTCCTTTGGGTCAAATTTGCGGATTATAACACTAGGTTATTTCATAGGGTGGCTAACCGTAGGAGAAGAGAATTTTAGAAGGAACTGAAATTGGAAGGTAGTGGCATTCTTCCAGATGTTGATTCCACCGTCGATGAGGCTATTGCATTTTGTATAAATTTATTCACAAAAAGAGATTTGTGTTGGATAGTGATTGAGGGTGCAGATTGATGAGTGATGTTTAATGATAGATTTCGTTGGTGAGAAAAATCATTTGTGTGGAAGAGGTGATCTCTTGTACAAGAAGAAAAAGGCCTTTAGTCCTGAAGATATTCATTTCCTTCTTCTAACATTGATGGGATATTATTAAGAATGAAATTGTGAGATCTTTCGGGATGTCTACGATAATGGGTGATGTCTAGGCACATGAATTCTACTCTTATCACACTTCTTCCTAATGAGTTTTGAGTTATCAATGTCAAGGATTTCAGACCTATTATTAGCTTCCTTAGTAGTAAATATATAAGTATATAACAATCCAACTGGGGTTTTGTCTAATAGCCTTTGAGTTGTTTATGGGGATATCATTTTTCCTCGTAGTTTTCCATTTGTGGATCTTAGATTATGGACGTTTTCTTGGACCTTTTGGTTGCTAATGACGTTGTAAAAATGGTAGATTCTATTCTTAATGTTAAATAAAATAGAATAAGGAAAGGATTGTGGCCTTGATTGATATCTTAAAGCCTACACCCATAAGTTTTATTTATAGTAAATAATAAAACATAAACTTCCACATCTAAACAATGTGGGAATACACAATATAATAATATTATATTCCTAATACTCCCCCTCAAGATGAAGCATATAATGTTCAATCTTGTACAAATAAAACTCAATTACTAATCTCAACACTCCCTTTTGCTTACAACAATCTAGGTGAAGCTTCAATCTGTTTGATGAACATACTGGTACCCATGAATAGTACTCGTGTTGGCTGGAAAGAGACACAGCTGGATTTTCTAGAAAAATAAAAAGAGCACCGTTGGAAAAACGAACAACGGAATTTTCCAGAAAAATAAAAGGAGCACCGTTGGAAAGAGACACAACGGGAAGTTCATGAAGGTACTGTTGAGCTGTCAAACTCTTTGAGCTGTCAAACCCTAAATAAGCTTAAAAAAAAAAGGGATGAATCGTCTTTAGATGGTGAAACTTCAAGTGAATTGGTGATTTTAATTTTTTTAGAGGTAGACATACCGATGAACAGTATCCCGATGAATAATAATCGTATTGCTGGAATGAAACGCAGCAATAGAGAGACACGCTGGAATGAAACGTAGTAGTAGAGAGACACGCTGGAATGAAACGCAGCAGCAATAGAGAGACACGCTGGAATGAAACGCAGCAACAATACAGAGACATGCTGGAATGAGGCGTGAATGGAAGAAACAACTAGGTTTAATGATAGCTGGCGGCAAAGGCCTTTTTTTTTTCTTCTTTTTCTTCATGTGGCGGCTAGATAAAAGAAAGAGAAGATTAGGGTTTTTTTTTTGGTGGAAATAGGGCTAAGATCGGGCTTGGGTTTCAAACCTGCTCTGATACCAAACAAGGCCAATGGTAGCTCTACACCTCCCCAAATTTGGAAGCATCACTAATAAGCTTGGCTGTAATGAGAACGTGAGATGCAAATCTTACCAATATGAAGGTCACCCAATTAAGAAACCACTCTACCTTCACAATTATGCTCTTTGCATCACGAACCCCAGCCATCCGTCTCACCTTCCTCACATGAAGAAATATGGAATGAAGCTCACAGATTAGAGTGAGAATAAGGTAGTTGATGGTGACATTTCGATACAGAGCAAGGGAAAAGCAAATGAGTAGTATCAGATGATGCACAAGTACGGAAGGGATCCAACCATTGTATAATCGATACTGCAGCATATCCCACTGATCATATGCAAAGTAACCACATGAGAAGCATAAGGCCGGATATGCCCATCGCCAAGTTCCTCCAAACAACTGTGAGTGGTCAAACATCCCATTTGAGTGTTAAATAAAATAGAATAAGGAAATGATTGTGGCCTTGATTGATATCTCAAAGCCTACACCCATAAGTTTAATTTATAGTAAATAATAAAACATAAACTTCCACATCTAAACAATGTGGTACTACACAATATCATAATATTATATTCCTAATACTTAATATAGATTTTGATAAGGCAAATAATTTTTCTAATATGGTTTTCTTCATGAAGACATAGGTAACAAGGGTTTCAGTATTAAGTGGAGAAAGTGAATTTTGGTTTTTTTTTTTTTTTTTGTCCTGGGCTATTTCCTTGGTCATAGTGATTGGTCCCTTATCCCCGTCCTTTTTTGCTCTTGTTGTCAACGTCATCATAGGATGATCAAATATGACATATGATGTGTTAGGTTGCTGGCACATGGCAATTCTTGAAAAATATAGGACATGTTCAACGCAGGCATACCTTGGACTAAATAATTAAATACGGATATGAAAACGTTAAAATATAATTAAAACAACGTGTGGGTGAGTTGGTAACATTCTTCTAGTGCTTCATAGGTGTCTAAGCACATGAATGGGGGAACGGGTCTTAAACATAGTTGGGTTCTCTAGATGCGTTCCATGTTTGCGAATTGCCTCCAGAGAAATCTTGAGAGTTTGTCAATGCTAGACATTTTTATTGTTGTTGAAATGTTGTTTAAGATGTTGGTACCCTTGATTGTATTTCTTTTATCTCTCAGTAAAATTTCCTTAATGATAAAAAATTCGGTTGAAATGTGAAATTGTGCACTATTTTTTCCCCGCTTCATTCTTTCTTTCTTTCGTTTTTCTTTTCTTTTTTGGATTTTAAAAAACAGTTTGAATTCAGGTTTATTCCACAATGAAAGGCTATAGAATCTATCAGAAAGTTCAAAGCACTGATTGTTTTAACATAAAGAGAATGAGCTTATATTTTGACTTTTTTGGCTGCAAAGAGCTAATTGTGTGGTCAGAATGATACATTGTAAGCAAATTTGGTATTTTTGCACTTTTAGGAAACTGTTATGGTTAATGTGGTTTGATGTATTTTGATTGGAGCATAATGTAGAATGTTAGGAGCATTCTTTGGGATAAAAGATAGGTATTGTTGGTGTCGTGTTTAGGGACTTTTTTAAGGTTAACTCTTTGTCTGCCATTCAATGTGACTTGGTAGCTATTTTGTTCTAGTTGTATTCATTTTAATTGGGGGAATCCTTATCCTCCTTATTGTAGTTTTCTGTCTCTTTGCCAATAAAATTTCCTATTAAAAAAGTATAATTACAGTAGCTTTTGTTGTTTGGGAATTGCAGGTGCATTGTCTCAATTAGCATTCATACGAAGGTTGGAAGAATCATATGGTATATTTCTTTTTGAATTTCTCTTTGTGTAATTTACAGTTTTTGGAAAGCTGGTACCTCTAGTGTTTTATTTCTGATATCAATGATTTATTCATTTGCATTTTTTCCCCTGTCCCTTTATATAATTGTTGAACATATTAATATGTGGTTATTCATATCTAATAGACGCAATAAATCCATTATATAAAGTGGAACTTTCAAAACATATATGCCGGTTTATTGGCATTTTTTAGGTTGGTGGTTATTGAAATTAATTTTGTTGTAGTTGCTTTGACATATATTTCTTAAGATGAGATGACATGTGTTGGATATGTAATAGAATTTAAGGTTTTCTCATTTTCCTTGGTATATTTATGGAACTCTTGCACATTGAACATTGGCTTACATTTTGCTTTTGAAGGACATACCTTAGTGACCAAACTAACCTCTATAGCTTTCTTTCAGAATCCGTTTCTTATAAACCCTTTCTTTTCTACAGTTTTACGAAAACTAACATGTATAAATCTCTCGTAGTTACAATCATATGTTCAATTTTTTTAGTAAATATTTGATAAATATGAGTTCGAACTTTGTTATGCTAAAAGATACAAATGTTGTTTGAAGTTATTGCTTTTGTTTTGTAAGAGTACTATATTTATTATTTGCTATGGTAAGATTATGGTAGCTGTTAAAGAGTAAAAGAAAAAACCAACTAGGGGGTTTCTTTTAATTTGGCTATGATATTGTATTCTTTGACAAGTTTTTTCTCGTGAGGCCGGTTGGACTCCCTAATTCCCCAAATCTCTTGAAAAATCCTCAAGTTCAACTGTAATGAAGTTGGAAAGATCTGCTGCAAACATTATGTACTCCCGATATAATTTCCTTTTCCAAGTAACCTACTGAAAATAAAGTTAAGAATCAAAGAAAAATCAGGTTGAGCTACAAAAATATAAGGGGCAACTATGGTAAATTAGGAGGCTAAGGGGGTGCTGAACATGTCAAGGAAGAGCCAACTTCAAACAAGTTTGAGTTTCCTTACAGGATCAATTGTCATTCTAATTCACTTGCATAAGGTGGTTTGTGCCCGCCTTGTGTACAAGATATGACTTAAAAAAATTCACTTTCATAAGGTGATGAAGAGTTCTAAGAATTTCTTGGTGGCATTGCCTTTTCCATATGCACTTGGTGATTCATATGAGCTTCAAGTTTGTGGTTTTTGATGCTTTGGCGATAAAAAATTAGAGGTCAACTTTCCTCCACCCTGAGGAAAAATGATGATAATATTAATGGGAATTATTGTGCTGTGATTGGGATTAAACATCAGAGTTGTAACTATATAATTAGGGTTTGAGTGTTCTTGCAATTGGTCTTTATTTAGTAGTTTGGGAGAATAACAGAGATTTTTGTTGAATGGGGATTAATTAGGATTATTTTAAAAAATTAGGATTATTTTGGGGCTAAGTTTGGATTATGTTGCTCCTAGTATTAGGGGTTTCCCTCCTTAAAGACTTATGTAACTGGATTGTTTAGTCTTGAATAATGATTTGATAATTGAATTATTCATGCGGCAGAACACCTACCTTTGCTAGAATGATCTAGGCTCTTGCTATAGTTTGGTATAATGCAATTTTCCTCTGCTTTGCTTTGGTGGGCTGTTATAGATTAAATCAATAGCTTTCTCTCCTAATAAAATTTATTAATTTTTTTATCAAAAAATTTAAACCAAGTTTTGGTGGATCGGATTATTTTTGTAACAATTTATTTATTTATGTCTGTAAATTAATATAAACATGAAGACATCTCAACAGCCTAATATTATTATTTTTCTATCTGTAAAATTGTTAATCCATCATAGGCACCGAGCTTCCATCCTTTGGACGATTGCGTAAAATTCAGAATGATGGTTACCTTCAGTTTCCTAGAGGTCAGTATGATTCTTCTTAGAACTTGTTGGAGTATGCATTCATGTTTTGTTCTTGAGTATATTGTACAATTTAAGACTTTAATTTGATTTTGTAAAAGCACTTTATAATATTATATTAATTGCATGTTGGCTTACTCTGGTAGAATTGTAAATTTTCTACCTTTAAGCACATAGGTTTGATACTCATTGTGTGAGTTTGCGACTCTCACTGTCCCCATTAAGGAGTGGATTTATATGATATATATATATATATATATATGTATGTGTGTATATTTATGTATGTGTACATGTATATATGTAGAACAACTGACGCTATATCTATCTGTAAGTAAATAATTGTCATCAGATTTTATATTCCGCATATCCCTGTAGCCTACTAAATGATCAGTGCTACAGCAACTAGATCTTCTATTATCATGTAGATGTTATTAACATACATACCTATGTGTGCAATAGGGATACTGAAAGCTCTTACTCATACATTAACTTGGGGGTGTTTGAAAACATTATGAATCCTACAAAAACTTGGGAAAATTAGGGTAAAGTTATTTGGAATTTTATCCAAAAATCACTTTTGATGAGCAAAACAAAAGCTTATAGACAAAATTTGACATAGGAAAAAACAAAGAAAAAACCTCTCTATATATATATATAATTAAAACAGCACTGTGACTTACATTTTTGATGATTATCCAAAACACATGGAACGGATTTTGAGTTTTACTGCATCCAAAAGAAAGTTTATGTAATACCACTCTCCCAGAATAAATGCTTCAGTTTTCCTATGTACCAGAAAAACAAAACAAAAATGATTTAATTGAAGAATTTTAGTCCAGTCTTAGATGTGATGAAAACTCTTACAACTAAGTTGTTTGTACTATGCACAGCGACAAAAAGAACAAAAATATACTTACTAAGTTATTCTAGTATAACTCATCCAAACCAGTATTGCTTCCTAACTACAAACTTACCAAGATTGTGAGATGGACATTAAACAATATACTCCTTTTTTTTTTTTTTTTTTCCTTTTTCTTCAAAGAATATATTCTCGGGGAGGAAGCCTGAAAGGGGCAGAAGCTATTGCTGTTTATGTCACAAAACAAATTACTTATTTGCAATAGTTCTTGTATAATGAATTGGCTAGTTAGTTGATAAACAGGGAGTGGACATCTGATAGGCCACAATTTGTGCTCCATACAATAAATCTTATTTGTTGCTAACAACGTCAAGTTGGAAAACGAAAATTGTATCCTTTGTTCTGTATATATGCCACAACCATTTATGCAATAAACAATATTCACAAATTCAAAAGTAACAAGAAGAAATTTGAAGCTGAAAGAACAAAGAAGTGAAGAGGACACTGCAAGCTGATTTAACGGTATATGAGAATTGGAGGCGTGAAGTAGAGTAGCAGAATAGCTAATCTCCATTCTAATGATAAATTCGGCATTTCAAACTGAAGATATTTAATTAACGGTAATGAAAAGTTTTTGCAACTCTTGACACATTCATGCTTCTATATATAGTATTGATGAGTTGAGTGAATCAAAGTATATTCATCATATTCAAAGTATGTACATCCTAGTATATATACTAGACAAGGGTTATTACCCAAACACCCTTATTACCCTTAACACACATACACAACACTCCCCCTCAAGATGGTGCATAAATATCTCTCATGCCCATCTTGCAAACAATAGAATGAAAAACTAAACTACTAAGTCCTTTTGTAAAGATATCGGCCAATTGGCTTTCAGATCTTACAAATGGTATACAAATGAGACGAGAGTCTAGTTTCTCTTTAATAAAATGTCTATCAATTTCAATGTGTTTTGTACGATCATGCTGGACTGGATTGTGTGCTATATTGATTGCAGCGGTATTGTCACAATATAGCAGAAGAGGCTTTTCCCAAGATAATCTGAGCTCTTCCATCAACTTCTTAAGCCATAACAACTCACAAGTCCCGTGGGCCATCGCTCTGTATTCTGCTTCAGCCTAGATCTAGAAACCACAGTCTGCTTCTTACTTCTCCATGACACTAAGTTCCCACCAACAAATGTGCAATATCCTGAAGTAGACCTTCTATCATCAAGTGATCCAGCCCAATCTGCATCTGTATAGGCTTCTAGTTTCAAGCTTCTATTGTTTTCAAAGAGAAGTCCCTTCCCAGGTGCAGATTTCAGGTATCGCAATATACGATGAACTGCATCCAAATGGTCGGAACGAGGGTCATGCATAAACTGGCTAACCACACTAACAGCATAAGCTATGTCTGGACGAGTATGAGATAGATAAATTAGCCTTCCAACCAGTCGTTGATATCTCTCTCTATCAACATATTCTCCATCTCCACTTTGTAACTTGTGGTTTGTCTCAATAGGTGTAGTTGCAGGCCTACATCCAAGCATACCTGTCTCTTCAAGCAAATCAAGGACATATTGCCTTTGAGATAGAAAGATACCCCTGTCTGAATGAGCAACTTCAATCCCAAGAAAGTAACATAGCTTCCCTAAATCCTTGATTTCAAATTCCTTGGCAAGATGACTTTTCAACTTAGATACCTCTGCAGGGTTATCACCTGTCACAACTATATCATCAACATAGACAATAAGGATAGTAATCCTCCCATGACAGTGTTTTACAAACATTGTGTGATCAGCATTGCTTTGTTGGTATCCAAAAGAAATCATCGCCTTCTGAAATCTATCAAACCAGGCTCGGGGTGACTGTTTGAGACCATACAAGGACTTCTTCAGCTTACATACCTTCCCTTCAGTCTTTTGACATGAGAAGCCTAGAGGGATCTCCATATAGACTTCCTCAGCAAGATCTCCATGCAAGAACGCATTCTTTACATCCAATTGCTGTAAGTCCCAACCAAGATTTGCTGCACAAGAGATAAGAACTCTGATAGAATTCATCTTGGCAACAGGAGCAAATGTTTCTTGATAATCCACCCCATAAGTTTGAGTGAATCCTCTTGCAACAAGTCTCGCTTTATATCTCTCAATCGTCCCATCAGCTTTTCTCTTAATGGTAAAGACCCATTTACAACCAACAGCTCGTTTTCCATGAGGGAGACTAGCAAGCTCCCAAGTATCATTCTTGGATAAGGCTTTCATTTCCTCAACCATTGCATCCTCCCATTTAGGATCAGCAAGAGCTTCTTTCCAATCCTGTGGAATAGACACAGAAGACAGAGTGGAGACAAATGCTCTATATGATGGAGACAAAGATTTATATGAGACATGATTAGAGATAGGATGATGAGTACAAGTCCTAACTGCTTTTCTAATTGCAATAGGAAGATTAGTATCATCAATGACAGGAGAATCATGAGGTGTATTTGAAGAAGGAATAGCATCAGGAGACTTACAAGGATGTACCGGCATGGAAGCTGGGTCTGGAGAGAACTCTTGGCTAGGTAAAGCAGGTTCGATGGCTATTTTTCCATGTTGTCTACATCTGCGGCTATACTTAAGCAAATCCGGCTTTGCTAGCCTCGTATGAATCTCATTATTCCTCTCTTCTTCCAGTATACTCTCATCCTGTTTTGCTTCATCTTCCTTCTCTTTCATTCTGTCCTCTATTAACAACTCAGGTAGCCACTCCCCCTTACTACCATAAGACACCTCTTCCTCACTATTACTCTCCCCCTGAAAAGGTGTCGTGGAGAAATAAGGATTGGATTCATGAAAAGTGACATCCATGCTAACATAAGTCTTCCTAGTAGGAGGATGGTAGCATTTGTATCCCTTCTGAGTGGCAGAGTACCCAATAAATATACATTTCAGTGCTCGATGATCAAGCTTACTGATGTTCTTTCCGTGCTCATGAACAAAGCAAACACAACCAAATACTTTAGGAGGAACCACAAAGGAACAATTACCTTGAAGAACATCCAGAGGGGTGTTAAAATCAAGAGTCCGAAGAGACATACGGTTAATGAGATAAGCTGCAGAGAGAACTGCATCTCCCCAATAAGCCTTAGGGACATTCATAGTAAACATGAGGGACCGTGCTACCTCCAAAAGATGTCGATTTTTGCGTTCAGCTGTACCATTCTGAGCCGAGGTGTCAACACAACTAGTTTGATGCATTATGCCATGATCCCGAAGATATTTCTGAAAATTACCCTCTGTATACTCTGTACCATTATCACTCCTTAAAATCTTAACTTTACAATCAAACTGTGTACAGACAAGTTTATGAAACATCTGAAAACAAGTGAATACTTCATTTTTAGCACGCAATAAGTACACCCAGGTAGTGCGACTAAAACAATCAATGAATGTAACAAACCACTTGTAACCAGATAAAGATACAACACGACTAGGACCCCAAACATCAGAGTGAATAAGAGCAAAAGGAGTAGTACTTTTATTATTCAATAAAGGATAAGAAGCACGCTTATGTTTAGCAAATTCACAGGCATCACATAGCAAATTGTTCATAGTACAATGCTTAAGTAAGTCTGGAAACATGTTTCCTAGAACCAAAAAAGATGGGTGTCCTAAACGGCGATGCCACTGAACTAACTGCTGTTGAGAAGTAATAGAAGCACTACTCTGAAGAGATTGACTAGAAGCAACTGTGCCAACTGTGTTTGCCAAAATACTAGGACCATATTCCAATAAGTATAGCCCATCTTGCTCTTTACCATAGCCAATCGTTCTTCCTGTTCCCAGTTCCTGAAATTTACAACAACAAGAATCAAATATAGCTTGGCAATTTAAGTCTCTAGTGATTGAGCTAATTGACAAGAGATTCATGGAAAATTTAGGAACGTGAAGAACAGAAGACAATGGTAAGGTAGGAGTGCACTGAATAGAACCTTTCCCAGAAATAGTGGACAAGGAGCCATCGGCTACCCTCACCTTGTCTTTACCAGAACAAGGGAAATAAGTAGAAAAATTTCTAGAAGTACCAGTCATATGGTCGGAGGCTCCAGAATCAATGATCCAAGGCTCTGAATCTGTGGTGGAATGAGTGCCAAGGGCATGATGAGAAGAGGCATGATGAGAAGATGCAGCTGAAGTGGAAGGACAACCATCAAGTTTTGCCATCAGACGCCTAAGATGCTGCATTTCTTCAGGATTAAGTGCACTTGATTCCGTAGAAGGTGATGACTCAACAGTGTCAGAGACATGAGCTCGTGATCTAGGCGGTCCTACAAACCTGCCACCTCTGCCTCTAGTAGGACGACCATGTAACTTCCAACATGTGTCTCTAGTATGACGAGTCTTACCACAATAATCACACTGCAAGTCATCCTTATCACTACCCCTTGCAATCTCAATCCCTCTAGTATGCACTCCTTTAGATTCTTTTGGAATAGGAGTTGCTACCATTGCAGATCTCTCACGAGTTACTACATGAAGCATAGCTATCCTCCTACTCTCCTCCTGTTGTACATAAGCATATGTCTGCCTCAGATTTGGAAAAGGATCTCTTCCCAAAACCTGAACTCTAATCTGATCATACTCAAGATTAAGTCCAGCCAAGAAATCATACACTCTCTCCTTATCCACCACCTTCTTGTAAGAAGCTGCATCCGCAGGATGTACTGGCTGATACTCCTGATAGTAATCCAACTCTTGCCATAAACCACTCAGTTCAGCAAAGTACTGAGCAATAGTCAATTCTCCCTGCTTAGTCTCATGGAGCTTCTTCCTAAGCTCAAAGACTTGAATATCATTTCCAACTTGAGAATAAGTTTGGCACAAAGCTGTCCACATCTTATCAGCAGAATCAAGTAACAAATAACCACGGGAGATTTGTGGTTGCATAGAGTTAATCAACCACGACATCACTAAGGAGTTTTCCGAAATCCATGACTCCAATAATGGATCTCCATCAGCTGGTTTCCTTTTGCTACCAATAACATAACCATACAACCCACGTGCCTGAATAAATAATAGGCACGAGCGAGACCAAGCCAAGAAATTGTTGCCATCAAACTTCATCGGGCTAATTTGGAGGGAAGGATTATCGTTAGAGATTCCAACTCTACTCCTACTCCCACTACTGCCATTCCCAGGACTAACAACTTCCTCTGACATGCTTAAGTAGAGAAATCAGCAAAGAAAACCAGCACTGGATGAACTAAAATACAGAGAACTCAACACCCACCACCCACACAATCAACAAAACACCCAACCCTCTCAACAATACCTCCAGAACACTACCCAGAACTCAGAAGTACCTGCAGGCAACAAGATCATCCAAACAGATTCGAGAAACAGTACCCGCACCTAGGAGAATCGGGTCTGTGAGCTCTTTCTCCAAAAAACCAGGTTTTTCCTCCCAAGCAACCCTCGAAATCCCCTCTCCTATTCCACTCGAAGTCACCGAGGGCCTGAAGGAGGGAGACAGCTGCTTAACACGGCCGGAATTGAAGAATTCCGAGTTAGGTCACGAACTCAAAAGAGGCAAAATAGACCTCTGAAACCGCAGCAGATGGAGACGAAAACCTGGGGGTTTTGTTCGTCTTCTCGAGGCGAATCTGCCTGTGGTCTTCAATCCTGAAAAAGTCGCCGGAAGTGCCGTACACGGCGGCGCCGGCGCCGGTCAACGGCGGCTCTGCGGTGGTCAACGGCGGCTCTGCGGCGGTCAACGGAGGTCCTAGCAGAGATTAGGGTTTTGGCTCTGATACCATGATGAGTTGAGTGAATCAAAGTATATTCATCATATTCAAAGTATGTACATCCTAGTATATATACTAGACAAGGGTTATTACCCAAACACCCTTATTACCCTTAACACACATACACAACAAGTATAGATAAAGGAAACAAGAAATAAACAAAAACAAAGAAGAAGAGCAAAGATTCCAGCCAAACAAATTCAAAGTTGATGGAGAAACATTCCTTCTTATTGTTATAAGCTTGTATTTGGATCTGCTATGGTTGGTAATAGGAAATTAGGAATAATGGCTCTGTTAATAATGATGTATGTTGGGAGGTGATAAATTAGAACAGAAATGTTAATAAATAAGTAAATGAGATGTATATGTGTGTTCTACATACATATATGTGCATTTATCTTGAATTTTGTGTTGTAAATGTTTACTTTAATGTTATAAGGCCTGTGTTCGACAAGTTGTAGTTTATGAAGTTAGTTTGCAGATTTTGAAGGAGGCATTTTTATTGCAGGTATGTCACATTGGGACAATGACAAGGAAGCACAAGTTTTACGCATTGGATATGTATGTCATTTAATTGTTTCTCATTTCTTTTGGTCTTGTTGTTTTCCTTTTGTTGACCGTCTTATGCTTATTACAATAAGATGAAAGTATTATTTTAAGCCAGGATTAAACTAGCTGCATAGTTTCTGTTTTCATGCCGAGAAAATGTATGATTGCTAAAATTAAATAAGTAAAATATTTACAACATCTAATTGTACTTATCTAAATAAAATCACAAGCATTTATTAGATTGGAATATGGAACATGTAGAAGGGTCTGAAGTTTCTTATCCAAAACAATAAGCAGAGTAGAAATGTTCTGTTTTTTCTTTGGCAGGAAACCAATAAACTATAATCATTCACCTGTTGCATCACATTCCCTTGTTTAAGAATCTTAGAATATACAATCCCTAGTTTTCCTCTTCTGAAGACTACGCTTTGCTCTAATCTTTCACTGAAAAAAGTATAGGGTAGCTGGAATATGAAAAAAATATATTGGTGTCCGCACAAAGATATTTATACTTGGCCTCCATGTGCGTCTCTCCTCTAAGGATATGAGGCCATGTATGTTAATTTTCAGATTAAGTGTCTCTTAACTTATTCCAAAATTGCAATAATAACTCTTAACCTTTCCATAATTCAGGATTAACCCCAAGTACACATTTTCTGGCCGACAGTCCATTGGACTTGAAAGTTTGGACAAAGCACAATTCCTACTGCTACCTTGTGCTTAAATTCTTTTATTATGAGATTGAGTGATGTGAGGGCATGCTATTGAATACTTGTTTGATAATGCTCTGTTACCATATCAGATAACCAGTTCACCCAAAAGATTAAGCAGCTAAGCCTCATGAGCCATTATAATTGTCTCAAAGAATTTCTACTGGTTCTCTTTTATTAAAAATTCTCACAAGCATTTTCTAAACTAAAAGAAATGGATTTAGGTATCAAAATTATTCCATGTATTGTTTTATGAATGGTATTTTGGCTTTTGTTGGGGGAGAGGCGCATTGGGGATCCTACCAAATAAAGGTCGCTTGTAGGGTAATGAACAAGCTTGAGCCCAAAATCTTAAAACTTGTAGGTTCAGACTTAGAGCCCACAACTATATATATGTCCTTCAATAATACCACTTATTCCGTTGTGGGACTAATTGATATCATACCTCACATGGGAAATCTCATCAAATCTCCCCATTTTCACATGTGGGACCATGACCATGAACAAGCACAAGGCCAAAATCTTAAAACTTGTAGGTTCAGACTTAGAGTCCACCACCATCTGTATGTCCTTCAATGATACCACTTATTCCGTTGTGGGACTAATTGATATCATACCTCATATGGGAAACCTCAACAAATCTCCCCATTTTCACATGTGGGACCATGACCATGACTCTGCCTCCATGCTACCATGGGTTGCCCTTTATCTGTTGGTATCTTACTACTACATTGAGGGCCCACACATCTGTGCACAAAAGTTACTTCTCATCTAGTCACACATGCCTTCTCATGGTCCATCATGTTTCACAAATCACAATAGAGTCAGCACTTGAGTTCACTAATTAGCACATTGGGACTGTGGGTTTTGATACCAAATTTGGGGAGAGAGACGCCGGAGAGTCCACCAAGTAAAGACCCAAATACACGGTAGTGAACAAGCTCGAACCCAAAAGGTTAAGGCTGATAGTGTATCATGAGTTTGCACCCTCTTTCGCTATCTCTTCCCCCATGCATGTACAAATGACAAGTATTTCATTTTATAGCTTAGATTTGGTTTCAATATGCATTGCTTCAACTAATTAATCTGAACCATCATATTTCTCTTTTAATCTTCAGTCTACTCCTCAGATTTATGTTGCAGAGTTCTTTTTTTGATTGAAAATGTTTCTGTACTTATATTCTTACTCTTTTTCCCTTCCAGGTGGGGCAAAGGGAATCCATTTCCTTGTTTAATAGTTAACATGTTTCCCTTTTTTTAATTTGTTGGTGTAGGTCAAGCCTGAAGTGCTTAATTGGTCACCGCGAATTATTTTACTACACAACTTTCTTAGCATGGAGGTAGTGTATGCAGTCTTTTTTTTATAAGGTTTCCTATTAGTATGATGGTTCTTGACTTCATCTAATTATATAAGGTTAAGATTACAGAGATACTAAGTTGATTTTTGTTGGATGTGAATATCAGATGTGCTGTTACTATAGATTGTTAGGCTCTTGTTTACTTTGTGCATTGAGTTTGGTTACATCTACTAAATATGAGAAATCACTTGGTTTATGTTAAGCAGTATATTATTTATGATCTTCACAGGAATGTGATTATCTTAGAGCTATAGCCCGACCTCGCCTCCAAATTTCAACTGTAGTGGATGCCAAAACAGGGAAGGTACATGTGAACTTTCAGTTCCTGTTAATTTTTCACTAGGACTTTTTATCATTTTCACCTTGAGTATTTAAAAGAAAAATTGCACTTATATCCCTATCAACTATGGTGAGTTTTTGTAACTCACTTCATTTTGTTGTCATTGGCATCATGGGGCTTGGGTTGTCTATTTATGTCTAAAAATAAGAACCATTTAAGAACACAAGTATAAACTATAATAGAAGTTTGTAATTTTAACATAGTAGCCTTTTTTGGCACTTGCTCCATGCATGTGAGATTGCTCAAAAGAATAAAATTGTCATAACTTTTGAATAATGCAAGGACATAAAGCTGCTATATTACTGTTATATACATGCTTGGTGTTTTCACTTAGTCTGAGATGTGTGCTCTAAGAATTTAGGGATTTTTCCTGTAAGACCTTAACAAGTTGTTGATTGGGTGTATTCTGTTGTTTGTGGGTATTTTCCTTGTATTTCCCTGTTTTAGTTAGAGTTTGAACTGAGTAAGAACACAAAGGAAAAAGGATAAGTGAGCTAGTTTATTTCAAGGGAAACTACAAACTTTTGAGAGATTCAAAGACCTAGAACTAATCAAGGCTTCCCATTACTCTACTCACAATTTAATTAGATAGGAAAAAAATGTAACCAACAGGCCCAGAAACTAAACTAATAGCCACCAAATAAATTGAAAATCTAAATGATAAAAAAGCAATCAATGACTAACATATCGTTGGCGACTTAGTGGAAAAGTCCCTAAAATCTTAGAGCAAACATCTCCCATTAAGTGAGAATACCAAGTACACTTGTAACAATTACATTGAACATGGGACTTGGGGCCTCAAAATCCAATCTCCTCCCACATCCCTCCCCCACCCAAACCCCTGGATGTTGTTTCTGTCGTGTTCCAAGGAACTCCAGAGGGGTAAAGCTTGTTAATTCTCAAGTATTAGGCGCTTAGAAAAGGTTTAGATGGGTGTTCAGCTGTTGGGGCCTTTCAAGGTATTTCTCTTTCTGATATAAAGTGAGATTGGAAACCATTATTAAACTAGTTTTTTTCTTGTCTTGTTTTTTCCCTGCCCATGTTCTTCTCTCTTTCTAGTAAATTCTCTTTTCTTATTAAAGAAATGGTTAAGATGTTTCCAGTTCATTATTTAACTAAAAATAAGAGTGAGGTTTACTTCTTAATTTTAAAATAAAAAGTTAATGCTTGACAGATCCACACAATCACAATAGCCAAAATTGGTTCTCACAAAGGCCTTGCTGGCCTTCAAAATTTACATTTTTTATGTGAACCTGTGAAACCCAGTTACTCGGGCCTATCACAATCTGATTTATGCCAACCTTCTCAATCCACTAACATCATGACCACCACCTTGCTTCCACCTGCTATCTTGGTCCATTGCCTCATCCTTGACCACCAACATTGCATATTACTACTCTATGGCGCATCAACTCTTGACAACATATGTCTCTCCTTACTACAATCGGCATTAGATGACAGTTGTTGAGTAGTCAGATAGAAGAACAAGAGAGAAGAGAGTGAGAGGATTGTCCTATGCATTTGTTCTTTTCCGTGTTTTAATTTCAACTTTTAATAGGGAAAAGTAAAAATATGAAGGAGGGTATGTGCAAGAAACTTGGCATAGTGCTTCACATTAAAAATGTCATAAATAGTCCATTGATTTTGAATATAGCTTCCTTAATTTATTTTGAATAGTCAAGCCAAAGTCGTTTGGACACATTTGGGATGCGTGGGTACATTGTGACAATTACTATATGATTATATTTGAGTTGAAAGCAGTAACTTATCTTATGTTTGTTGTTGACATTCACCAGAAACTATTATATCAAGGTTATTTTCAAAAGGAAGGGGTTCGTTATGTGAAAACTAAAGTTTATGTTGCTATTTTTAACTAAAAATATATTATGAGTCAAACATACTGTTTTTATTAATGATAGTTACAATTTTGCTTTTCTATTTAGTATTCTTATTCCTTTTCTTGTTTAGAATCCTTGTTGGGGTGACTAAGTGTTTAGAGAGGGTTAAGAGAGTTTTGATCGTTGAGTGTGCAGGTTACTAGGTGAGTTCATTTGGTGAGGTGGGAAATTAGCTGTAATCTTAAATCTTTTTGGTTGTTTAGGCCAGTGTAACTCTCGAGGATGATAAAACAGTTATAGTTTCATCAATACAAGTAGTGGGGAAGGTTGAACTTGGGGATTCCACCATTCAGACAGAGATGTTGGTATGAAATCAATAACTAGGGATCTGAACTCCTACATGGCTTTTCCGTCAAATGGACAGTTATCTCATAGCAGATGGAGGGAAGGGGCCAAGTACAAGGATTCTTCCTAACGAAGAGCCCGATGAGCGTATCATGGACTGCCGTAGCTGGCGGAAATAGCTTAATGGCCCAGCTTTCGAATTTAGTTGATTAAACACGAATTTAAGATGCTAAACAAGTACATGCTAACTGTTTATTTGATTTAATTAAGATTAACATGTTTTTTATGTACTCATTCTCAGGGAATCAAGAGCGAAGTTAGGACAAGCTCTGGTATGTTTTTAAGTGCTGAAGAGAAAAAATACCCGATGGTCCAGGTACTTTGCAATCATGTTTACTTTCTGTTTTTCTCTGTAGTTTTACTTAAGTCAGTTACCTCTTCTCTAAGTTGCTGTAGCATGAAAAGAATTATCATTTCAGTAGGATCTTTTCCTCAGTTTGAATATGGAAAAGAGAATATTTTTAAAATGTTTGGAAACATCCTGAATCCTACAAAAGATTAGGTAAATACATGGAATCTTTACAAAAATGAAATAAAATCTTTTACATATATACAGTATGCATAATAAAGAGAGGGTGTCAAAGAGAGAGAATAGGGACAAGAAAGGGATAATGAAGGGAGCTTTACTACAAGACGCACTTGAGCAGGAATGAGAATCTGCCTCTTGGGAAAGTATTCATAATCAATTATAAATTCATAATCCAGTCTGAATGGAATTCACATAATATGCTTTTAACCTAGGGAAAGCCAGATAAGATATTTCTCTAATTTACTCCCCCTGAAAAACCTAATTGATCTAAATTTTTAAATCCCTAAATCAAAAGTCGTACTTTCTACAGTTTCCTTGTGTGGGATCTAGATTACTTCCCATTTCCACTTGACAATTTTATTTAGAAGACTAAAGGTTCCATCTAAGGTTAAGGCTTTTGTTTGGTTAGCTGTTCTTAGAAGAGTCAATACTAATAATTGGCTGCAGATCAGAAGACCTTCGAAGGCATTATCCCATATATTTGTGTAATGTGTTTCTGAAATAATGAGACCAATAAACATCTATTTCTTCATTGACCTTTTGTTTGGACTCTCTGGTGTATACTATTTGACATTTTCACATTCCTTGGATATGTTTGGATTCTTTGCATGATCTTTTGATGATTCGCTATCGAAGTTTCAAGGGAAAAATGATGTAAAATGTTTGTGGAGATGTGATTTTTTGTAGTTATTTGGGAAGTATGGTTGGAACAAAATGTGAGAATTTTTCATGCTATGCTTTGTTAATTTCAGACTGTATCTTTATTTACTATTTTTTTATTTATTTTTTAGAGGACTTGTCCTCCCTTCTGTTTCTCACTTCTTTCTCAATAAAGCTTCTTTTCCTATAAAAAAATATTACTTGATTTCAAACCATATCACCTAATCATAATTCATTAGAGTAATTTCCATGAATATTAGTTTCCATGACTGTTATCATGATGTCCAACATCATTCTCCCCTGGTTAGACAAGCTTCATAAACAATTTTGTAATTTTTGAAGTATTGGAAATCCTAACCTATGAGTTGCATGGATGACCCAATTTTTTCTTGTTTGGCACCTTGACTCGATTATTTTTTATACTATTTTTGGAAGTTGAGTTAGCTCAACCTTGTGACTTTGAGCCTATTGGTCCCAATTTTTCAATCCTTGCTTGTTTGACCGCCATGTGATTTATTTTCTGAGAGAATGCATATCATCTTTGAAGGCTTCAATATGGGAAGAAATCGAGATTATTTTGCATGACAGCACATATAGACAAGAGTGAATCAAGTTTGCATTGATAATATGGCATTCTTTTGGAGTATAACCACTTTTATAGAAGAGGTGTAAACTTGAGATGGGAGCTCTCAATTATCTTAAATAATAAAAACCAAAATGAACCACTTAATGTCAGTATAGAAAGAAGGAAACTTAGTGCAAAACTGATGTAATCTTGCATATGATAAAGTTTAATCTTTCTATGGTAAGAACCATTGATGCAGACCTTAAGGTAGAGGAGTCTTGGAGCAACAAAACAGAAGCAAGAAGAAGAAAAAAGCAAGTCGTTGGCTTAAGCTTTAGTATTTTCTATTTAATAGAAATTACGACTTTAGTATTTTATTAGAAGTTACATTTTTTTAAATATTTCCTATTAATTAGGAGTTACATTTTTTTTAATATTTCCTATTAATTAGGAGTTACTCTTTTATTAGGAATCTTTGCTTGTTGAGCAAGTATCCTTAGTTTTTTAGGGTCTTCCCTAGTCTTTTATAAAGATAGGCTTTGCTAGTTTGTAAGAGACAGTTTTTATCATAGAAGTTTATATCTAAGGGTGTTTTGATATTCTGCTAGTAGATTCCAGTTTATTCCTTAAAGATTTAGTCTTGTGCTAATCTTTTCTAAGCTTAGTTTTATGCTAGCTTAGGTTCTTTCATAATTCTGCTGTGTCAGTTGGTATCAGAGCAACTTTCTTGAATGAATGGCCAACGAAAATAAGGACCGTGGGTTGGAGGATATTTGGCAAGCAATCACTAAAACCTGAGATGCACAAAAAGAAGCAACTGAGACTATTCAAGAGCAAATAAACCAGATTTTGGGGGCTCTAGAACAGTCGAGGGTTGATTTTAATGGAGGAGCAGTAGCAATTAATAAGGAGCAAGGAAGGGGAGTGGCCCTTCCAATGGAGCAACCTAGTAATAGGCGTGTGCCTCAAAGACCTATGCAAAATAGGCAAAACCAAGCACCTGTCCAACTAATTCCAGCACTTGTCCAACCAGATTGTCAAGGAGGAGATTTAGATGAAGGGAATTTACAGGATGATATTGATGAAATTGAAGAATATGATAGGGCTGAAGTTGCTGCTGAAACAGGAGAGGAGTCTGTGTATATTGTTAGGTGGTTGTTGTATACTCCTAGGGAAGAAGAACCACTCCAAAGGAGGAACATCTTTAAATCTTTATGCATTATTGGACAAAAAATGTGCAAAGTGATAGTTGATAATGGTAGTGGAGAGAACATAGTTGCCAAACAGTTGGTAGACCATATGAAGCTACCTACAGAAACTCATCCGCAACCATATTCCATTGGCTGGATAAAAAAAGGACACTCTAGAAGGGTAACTAGAATTTGTTTGGTACCAATTTTCATTGGGAGGTACTACAAAGACAAAGTTTTGTGTGATGTTGTTGACATGGATGCTAGCCATGTATTATTGGGTAGACCTTGGCAATATGATGTGGATGTTATACATAAAGGTGGAGATAATGTTTATCTATTCACATGGAATGGTCACAAGATTGCTATGAGGCTGACAGTAGAGACTCAAGAATTACCTAAAACTTCTAAAATAGAGGGTAAAACTTTGGTATCTAATGTCAAAACCAATGGAGAATTTGAAAGGGCAGCAAAAGAAGCAAAGGAAGTCCTTGCAGACGACAGTGAAGTGCCTAGAGAGGTGCAACCATTGTTGGAGGACTTTTCAAACCTAATACAATCTGATTTACCTGATGAGTTGCCTCCATTGAGAGATATCCAACACCATATAGATCTTATTCCAAGTGCTAAGCTTCATAATTTACCTCATTATCACATGTATCCTAGAGAAAGCGAGGTATTAAGGGAGAAGGTCGAAGAATTGCAGAAGAAAGGCTTGATCCGTTAGAGTATGAGTCCTTGTGTAGTTCCTGCATTGCTCACACCAAAGAAAGATGGCAGTTGGAGGATGTGTGTTGATAGCCGAGCTATAAACAAGATCACAGTGAGGTACAAATTTCCTATTCCACGCCTTAATGATATGCTTGATCAATTGCATGGTTCCAAAATTTTTTCAAAGATTGATTTGCGAAGTAGTTATCATCAAATAAGGATTAGACCTGAGGATGAATGGAAAACTGTATTTAAAATCAAAGAAGGCTTGTATGAGTGGTTGGCTATGAAGCACGGATATGGATATGAGAATTTGATATGATACGTATCCGACACGGGAATACACCAATTTCTTAAAAACAAGGATACGATACGTTAAGGATACGTTTAATTAAATAATTTTAAATAATTTTATATATATATATAATTTATAACATGAAGTGGTAATTCATAACATACAATTATCTAAAAAGAATAAATTGAGCAAATTCATCATATAGTAGTTATCAAACAAGTACAATTCATAACATACTGGTCCAACAAACATAATTCATTACATTAAATTTTTCTCTAATTAAAATTAAAAGAAAATTAAAAAAAAAAAAAAAAAAAAAAGAATCAAAAAAATTTATGCAATAGTAATGGATTCAATGCAAAAGTCCATCATATATTCCCACAAATGCAAACTTTATAAAAACTTATACAAAAGCAACAAAGGAAACAAACATAGACTAGAACACAAGGAGAATAACTTCATAAGCTAATATGGAATAAAAGAAACAATAAACAATGCACATCAATTCTCATAAATCTTAAAAGAGCTAACAACAGCAAGCTTCGGAGCCAACAACACATATTCTGGATCAGTGCCAATAAGAAGTCCATAACACCATTTTTCAGACAAAGAGTAGGGGAAGTGAGAGAGGGAGATAAAAGTGGAGGATTACTCACTGGGAATGAAGCTTTGGAGGCCTCAACAGTGATTGTTGTGAATTGGACTGTCACAGGCTATGGACAAGATGAATAGCTTAAGAACTTTGAAGCTTCGAATAGCAATGAAGATGAAGATCAGTTTGAAAATCAAAAGAAGCTTCAAACCCAGGAACGGCGAATCAAAAGCTGCTTCAACAATACCAATTCGATGAATTGACAATTGTTAATGGAGAACAGAAGACATAGAGGAGAGGAATTCACGAAGAAAAGAAGTAAAAATGAACAAAATGCAATGTTTTAGTGTCAGCCAAAAACATGGTGCCGTGTCCTGCCTTATTCAAGCTGTGTCAAGCCGTTTTCGGGCCGTGTTAATCCGTATCCGAGCCGTGTTAATCTATATCCGAGCCGTATTGAATTTTAAAAAATTAAAAAATTAAAAAAAGTAATTATGGATACGAATCTGATACGTATCCCAGCGTATCGGGGCCATATTCGTGTCAGATACGTACTCGACACGGATACGACCCCCAATTTGAAGTATCGGTGCTTTAGAGGTGGTTGGCTTATCCAATGCTCTTAGTACTTTCATGAGGATAATGAATCAAGTGTTGAAGCCTTTCATTGACAGATTTGTTGTGGTTTATTTTGATGACATTTTGATATATAGTAAATTAAAAGAGGAGCATCTAAAGCTTCTTAGAGAAGTGCTGAAAGTTTTACAATGGAATAAGCTCTACATAAATTTGAAGAAGTGCATTTTTTTGACTGATAAGCGACTGTTCCTGGGGTATATAGTGAGTTCTAAAGGCATACATGTTGATGGGGAGAAGATTAACGCTATCCAGGAATGACCAGCTCCAAAAACAGTGGGTGATGTGCGGTCTTTTCATGGTTTAGCTACATTTTATGGAAGATTAATTAAAAATTTCAGCTCTATCATGGCCCTAATAACTAATTGTTTGAAAAAATGAAGTTTGATTGAAATAAAGAAGCTGAAGGGAGTTTTATTTTAATTAAGGAAAAGCTATGTACAGCTCCTGTGTTAGTATTACATGATTTTGAAGCCTTGTTTGAGGTTGAATGTGATGCTAGTGGTGTTGGAATTGGGACTGTTTTATCTTAGAATAACCAATCAGTGGCTTTCTTCAGTGAAAAATTAAGTGAATCTAGATGAAAGTGAAATACCTACGATAAGGAATTTTATGTTGTTGTGAGGACATTGAGACATTGGGAACATTATTTAGTATAAAGGAATTCATCCTTTACACTGACCATCAAGCCTTGAAATTTATTAGTAGTCAAAAACACTTAAGCAATATGCATGCTAGGTGGTCAGCTTATTTGCAATAATTTCCTTTTATGATTAAGCACAAGTCTGGTGAGCTTAACAAGGTGGCTGATGCTTTGAGCAGAAGGGCAGCATTGCTTGTTACCATGACTAATGAGGTTGTGGGGTTTGAACACTTGAAAGAGCTCTATGCAGATGATGAAGACTTCAAGAACATTTGGCAGAATTGCTTAAACAAACAGCCAGCAGGTGATTTTCACAATAATAATGGGTATTTGTTTAGTGAAAACTTGTTATGTATTGCACGAATTTCTTTGAGGAATAAGTTGATCTAAGACCAGCATTCTAGTGGGTTGAGTGGACACTTGGGAAGAGATAAAACAGTGGCTGGACTTAAGGAGAGATTCTACTGGCCTCAATTGAGAAAAGATGCTGAAAACTTTGTTAAAAAATGCTATATTTGTCAAACAGCCAAAGGACATTCTCAAAACATTGGATTATACATGCCTTTGCCTGTGCCTAGTGACATTTGGGAGGATCTGTCCATGGACTTTTTCCTAGGCCTTCCAAGGACTCAAAGAGGGGTTGATTCTGTGTTTGTAGTGGTAGACAGGTTTTCAAAAATGGCCCATTTCATCCCATACAAAAAAACAGCCGATGCTTCACATATTGCTAGACTTTTCTTTAGAGAAGTGGTTTGGTTACATGGTGTACCTAAGAGCATTACATCTGACAGAGACTCTAAATTCCTAAGTCACTTTTGGAGGACCTCATGGAAGATGTTTGATACCACTTTGAATTTCAGTAGCACTGCTCATCCTTAGACAGATGGTCAAATAGAGTCACTTAATAGGACTCTTGGAAATTTGATGAGGAGTATATGTGGTGACAAGTCTAAAATAGTGGGATTTGGCGTTGGCTCAAGCTGAATTTGCATATAACAATTCTATACACAGTGCAACTGGGAAGGCACCATTTTCTTTGGTGTATTTAAAGTCACCTAACCATGCTTTGGATCTCATAAAGTTACCCACACTACACAAAGCAAGTATGGCAGCAGAAAATATGGCTATGCAGTTCAAATCTGTCCAAGAAGAAGTAAAACAACAGCTTGACAAGACTAATGCCAGATATAAAAAGCTTGCTGATAAGCATAGGAGAACACAATCATTTGAAGAAGGTGATATAGTGATGGTTTTCTTGAAGAAAGAAAGATTTCCTATTGGAACTTATAATAAACTAAAGCCTAAGAAGTCTAGTCCTTATCAAGTTTTGGGGAAGATTAATGACAATGATTTGCTTGAGGAAATGGGAATTTCAAGGACATTCAATGTGGCTGATTTATACGAGTTTCATGCTGAAGAGGAACCTCTTTATCTTGACATTAACTCGAGGACGAGTTCTTTCCAAGTGGAGGAGACTGATGCAGACCTTAAGGCAGAGGAATTCCTGTAGCAACAAAACAGAAGCAAGAAGAATAAAAAGCAAGTCGTAGGCTTAGGCTTTAATATTTTCTATTTAATATAAATTACCACTTTAGTATTTTATTAGGAGTTAGTATTTTATTATAAGTTACCTTTTTTTTAATATTTCTTATTAATTAGGAGTTACTCTTTTATTAGGAATCTTTGCTTGTTGAGCTAGTATCCTTAGTCTTTTAGGGTTTTTCCTAGTCTTTTATAAAAGACAAGCTTTGCTAGCTTGTAAGAGACAGTTTTTATCATAAAAGTTTACTCGTAAGGGTGTTTTGATATTCTGCTTGTGGATTCCAGTTTATTTCTTAAAGATTTAGTCTTATGCTAATCTTTTCTAAGCTTATTTTTATGCTAGCTTAGATTCTTCCAACCATGAAGATTTAGAAGGGAAATTTATATGAGTGGGAAACTAGTCCATCAATTCAAATCATTATGAGTATTAAACAATGAAGTATTGATAACTAAAATAACCTGCTATGGGAGTATTGGATACAACCAGGATATGACTTGATAAGTACTAATAACTTGGGTATGTTTTTGGCAGCCAATGCTTCATGTTATTTTCTTCTGAACCACTTCATAATATCTTGTCTAGCATGCCCACACATGAATCATGAATGAAATTAGGGTCCGTTTGGATGCATGGAATTAGAATTAAATTGCACTATTAGAATTGGAATTGGTTAGAATTACAACTATGAGTTTGGATCACATAAATAGTTACATTTGAAATTGTGACTCAAGCACTTGTACCTCGTCTCTAGCAGTTCTTGATGGTGGTTGCTGTTGTCTCCAACGTGTCTCTACAGTGTTTGTCTCTTCTCTGTGTGAGTCACAACAGTAGTGGTTGTTGTCTTCGGTCTCGATGGTGGTTGCTGTCGTATCCAGTGGTTGCAATAGCGGTAGTTGTTGTCGTCTTTGGTGGTTTTAGACTGTGTTAGACATTGTATTTGGTGGTTTCCCATTGTGGTGGCCATTAGAGTGGTGCCGAAAGTGTTTCTCGTTGTGTCATGAGGGTTCCAACTGTGGTGGTTGTCGTATTCAAAAAGTCTCGATGGTGGTCATCATCTCCTTTGAGTCCTGAAGATGATTGTCGTCATTTCGATTGATCGATGATGGTTGTAGATAGAGGCTGATGGTAGATGGAAAAGGTTTTCATTGGGTGAAGATTGGTGCCGAGTGGAGGAGGTTGCCAGTGGTTGGTGGCCAGTGATAAAAACATGATGTGCCATTGTATAGGTAGTTGCCAATGATGGCATATACAAAAATAATTTAAAATAAAAAATTATTTAGAATTATAATAATTATGGTCTGCCTATAAGAATTGAAGATGATATTTTATAGTTATTTCTCAATACTTTGGAATTGAGTTGAGAATTTCAATTTCAATTCTAAAGTGTACGCCAAACTAGAAAACTAGAATTGGATTCCTAATTCCAATTACTGCATCTAAGCGGACCTTTATGCTTTTTCCAAATAAACTTATGCCAAATTCCTTTGTATGGCATCATCTCCGCAATTCATGGAGACGTTGGTGAATTCATCTTCTATCTGAATTCAATGTATTTCCATCTTTCATTCTCTGTCTCTCTCAATCTCGTTTTTCTCTCTAGGTGCCTTTCCTCCTTTGTCCCTTGACTTCCTTTAAGCCAGTTTCAATATTTTGCATTCTTGTGTTTGTATCCTAGATTTTGAGAAAATTGTCATATTCCTTTATCCAGTATGTTATGTAGTATGTGAAGCATGGATACAATTACAAGTATCGAATACTTAAAATACGTTCATTTCTAAAATCTAAGATATAAGTATATCCCAGATACGCCTAATTAAATATTTTTTTCAAATATATATTATAAATAATTAAATTTTATTATGATAAGAGCACATCCATGTTATCTATACATCTAACAATTAAGAGCTAATTCACAATGTCCAAGGTATAACTAAATAATAATAAATGGAAACCTAGAAAGGCATAAAGACATCTCAATTCTTTTGGGCCATACATATTGTGCTGAAGTAAAAAGTTTGAAAAAAAAAAAAAAAGGGAAAATACTAAGGTAGAAAGATTGAAACTTGATGCAACACCTACATGTATTTTAAATAGAAGGGACAACCAAAAGAGGCAATTTTTATAAATTCATCAAAAGCTTAATAACAATGTACAACTAGGGGTCATTAAATAGACTCATTGAAAATCCTAAGATGATAAATACCTAGAGGGAAACCCTAATAACATAAAGTCTTAATAATAAGGAAACTCCTAATAAAAGAGAAATCTTAATAACATAAAGTTCTAATAAAAAGGAAACCCTACTAACATAAAGATAAAGCTAGAGTCCCGATAAAACAAAACCAATAACTCCTAACTCTAATTATACTAACTAACTACTAATGTTATCTCTTATCCTAATATTACATAATTTAAATACAACTAAATTATAAGTCCTAATTTCTATTTCTTCATTCTCCCTCATTCTTCCTTGGTTGAAAAAAACTTGACCTCGAGTTTTGAAATAAGAGAGAATGAGGATCTCTAAGCAAACTTTGGCAGCAAAGTCATCAGTGATACTAGTAAAAAAATTCTAGCAACACAAACTATATCTAGAATCACGATCTCTAAAGACTGTAGAGGAATGACAAACTCTATGTGCGCAACATCCAGAGCAACATCAACTATAAGCTCTGGTGTTAGTAGTTTTGACTTGTCAACATTATCAATAAGTTGCTTTACAATTTCGAGTTTCTTAACCTTGTGTTCATTTGAAAAATTATCAACCTGTGAATGTGACTGTTAAATATCTCTAACTTTGGTATATTCGTTATACTCAACATGAACTAAGTTATATGAGTCAAAAGAAAAAGCAATGTCACGAGAAAGAGAATAAACAACTATATGGTACTCATCCAAAGAAGTTTCCAAAAGACTTAAAAACTTCAATGATAGGAAGAGCAAGTTTTTCGCCAACTCGGTCAAGAACTCGAATCCCTAAATTCAAAGTAGTAGGTTCATAACTTTGACACTCCTTAAGATAGGAAATAGTAGCTTCATATGAACAATGTCATAATTCAACAAGGATGATGTCATAATTGCTTCTATTATTGGTCAAATTTTTGAAGAGTTATGTGTACACATTGTTGTAAAGAATGTCTTGAATAGCTCATAAAGTAAATCATCAAAACTAAAATCTAGCATGAGCGTACTTAAGTCAACCCTAACAATAGTCTTAAGCTTAGAAACTCCCCTGTTATAAGTGTCATAAGTGTTTGTATGAATGTCTAACAAAATTCCCAAAGCATGATATAATAAGAGAAAATATTTCATGTAAGAAATCTTCATCAAAAGGAATTGTAGGGGCATATATTCTGAAAATCTCAACATGACAAAATGCCAAAGCAATTTGAATACCCTTATTTGGATGCTTCAAAAGTTTTTCAGAAGTCAACACTTGTAATAAAGGAGATAATGCATCATGTACAAATGGAAGAGGTGGCTGTTCAACTTTTACAAACAATTTCGAATTTTATCAAGAATTGTTTAAATTTCAGCACCATGTTCAGGCAAATCAACAAGACAATGTCCAACTTCAATAATCTCTTGTTCAAGTTCACGGAATTTTAACCAAGGTGAAACAATAGTACAATTACGACCATATTGAGGTCGAAAGAGGCCATAAAGTGATGAACTACACATAAAAGAAAGCATACTAGATTATAACATGCATTTTGAAGCTAAATTTGGAAAATCTGACCTCGGAATTGGATTTAGGACCTCAAAGTACCTTAGAAATAATTTTTTTTTTTTTTTTTTTTGATGGATATGGGTTTTGGATACTAAAAGACTACTAACATTATCCCTTATCCAAATATTACATAATTTAAATAAAATTAAATTATAAAGCCTAATTTCTATTTTTTCGTTCTCCATCAAAACTTGCCCACAAAATTCTGAATTTTTCACCAAAACCTTCAAAATTTTGTTTGGGTTTCTCCCAAACATAGACAGAAGCATATGCAATTAGAATCTGAAAGGTTTCTCTCAAATTTTGTGGAATGATGCTTTGAAATCGCAGCTGCGCGTGGGTGCACATCAGCCTCCATAAAATATCAGAAACGGGACTTTATGAAGATAGCCCAAGGGTCATTAACGCAGATCAGATCTGAAGCTCGAAAATGACAGTCGAAGTTGCAGTGTTGGAGGCATGCCGGAGCTGTATTGCGCTGTGTGAGGGGGTTTTGGAGCCGTATCTAAGCCATATCATAATTTTTTTCAATATGTATCCTGTACATATTGGAGCATATTGGATACGTATCCGATGCCAGTAGGGGTGACCCCAAATCAAACTATTCGAGTTTGGATAATCTATTATTTGATTTGATATTTGACAAATAATTTGATATAGTATTCGAATTCAAATAAATATTCAAAATAATATATTTTTTATTAAAAAAATTAAATAAAAAACTATTTATTTTTTTACCAAAATACCCTAAAATATTGAGTATTTGAAAATTTATTCGAATTTAAATCCAAATATTCAAAATTGCATTTGAATTAGAATTTTAGTTTAGATTTGAATGATTATTCAAATTCGAATAGTGCTGTATTTGAATTTATTTGATTCAAATTCCAGCCTTGGATACCAATATGGCTCCCATCTTGAAGTATTGGTGCTTACAGGTACTCAATAACTTCACTCATAAATACTTTCTACTAGACAAATCACCTGTAATTAGTCAAAATTGGCTAGAACTGAAAATTGACAAACCCAATAATGATGCAAAAGGGGCCTTTCTGGACCATACAGGTCAAGTGAGTTGTACTGCGTGGGTGGCTAATGGCAAGCCGGGTCAGATCCAAGTGGAAAATTGCAGTTCTGGATCTGGCACATCAAGCATGTGCTATCCATGTAGATCAAATGTGCACAGACCTCCATTGTTGGTTGAGTACTCGGTCCTCATTGAATGATAGTGGCTGGACATGATTGTGTCATTGCTGGTAGTTGTGGTCCAGAATTGTCCATCAAATTCTAGTGGCAGCTAGCTGTGGTGCATACTTCATAGGACTCTCGGCAGCTTCTAAGGGGGTTGGAAGAGATGGACAACTGGAAAGTCATGGTGTGTGGTAATTGGATTAAACTGAACGAGGGTTTGGGCTTGATATTCAGAATCTAAGTTGCATAAAGAGGGAAGTAGGAGCGAGATTGTCCAGAGTGATGATTTGGAAATAATATTAACCTTGAGTTACTCGCTTATGCTGGGCGAGAATTATCTAAATTTACACTGTTATCTTACATATGTGTAAATGTATTTCATGTAAACAATGGGTGGAGAAAGAAGGCACGAAGAGCAAGGAAAAAAGAATAATCTCTCTCAATAAAATTTCTTTTTCTATCAAAAAACAAGGAAAAAAGAATAATAGGCGCGGCCCAAACTGTGAAACTAACTCTAACTTCCTAAAAACTTTACATACCCCAAATTATTAAGAGACCCGAATTATACAAAATTCCTAACCCTAATTAATATTTGAAAACTGTATCAGCCAATCCTTAATTCTCTTTGTTGTAATTTTGGTAATCTTATCACTGTGAAGCACTGATACGGATACGAGTATCGGATACGATACGTATCTGATACGAAAATTCGTTAATTTTAAAAAATTAAAGATATGATACGTTAGAGATATGTTTAATTAAATAATTTTAATTATATTATATATATAATTTATAAAATAAAGTTGTCATCAAATAGAGTAACAAGTAAATTCATCACATAAAATTATCCAAAAACACAATTTAAGCAAATTCATAATTTACAAAACAACATAAAAAACAAATATAGTAACACAAGACTAGATATGTGCATTTGAAACACAAATCAAAAAACAAAACCACAGTTAGAACCATCAAGAAACAGCAAGCACATATCCAACAAGATGTCTAGAACACCCAAATTTTTTAGACACATTGAAGAGGAAGGGAGAAGGAAGCTTCGGAGGCCTCGGAGTTCACAGATCAGTCAAAGGTAGAAAGGCAAAAATGAAGAACAGAAGTTGCGAAAATCAACAGAGATGAAGAAATGAAGAAGCTCCGAAAATCTGAGGCAAATTCAACAAAAGATTGAACACAGGACCAGCGAATCAGAAAATCCCTCAACGATCAAACCCATCCGGCGAATCGGCAATTGTGAACGGAGAACTAAAGATCGAGATAAGCTTCAGGCTTCAGGCTTCAGCCTTCGAAATCCCTAAGTCTGAGCTTTAGCCTTCGAATCCTAGTTTGAAGTTCGCAACTCGCAGAGAGAAAAGAGAGGAATTCACGAAGTAAAGAGAGAAAAGTAAACAAAATGAAGCGTTCTGTGTAAGCTGTGTATGGGAGCCGTATCCGAGCCGTGTCATTTTTAAAAAAAATAAAAATAAAATAAAAAAATAATAATAGATACGTTTTTGATACGTATTCCAGCGTATCGGGACCGTATCCGTGTCGGATACGCACTCGACACGGATACGACCCCTACTTTGAAGTATCGGTGCTTCCCAGTCTTATCATCATATCCCATGTCAAAATGTTGAGATAAAAAAGGCACATCATATAAGTATAGCTTGCCATGAAGTTTAAGGGAAGAAGTTTCTACTCCACAGGGTTTCTTTCTTTGGCTTTATCCACTTTTTTTGTAATTAAATTGTTATTTCCACCTTCTATTTATCTGTTTTCTCAACCTGCATATGAAGCTTCCTAATTTGTTTATTAATCATGATAGTCTCATCTTGTGTTCATTACTGCTTATAAAAACAGAAAAGAAAATCTTGTTAGTCACTATTAATTGAACCCTGTACTAAATATTTTTGTGCTGCAATATCAGGCTATCGAGAAAAGAATATCCGTCTATTCTCAAATACCAATTGAGAATGGAGAGCTGATACAAGTTCTCAGGTGAGGGTCTAATATTTGCTACCATCGTTGCTGAAATGGGTGACTGTTTTTTTTATTATCAAAGCTAACATCTGCAGCAGCACAGGTATGAGAAAAACCAGTTTTACAAACCCCACCATGACTACTTCTCAGATACTGTAAGTCATTTATTCCTCTCTTTGCGGATATTGCTATTACTTTCATTATAAGAATTTCATTTTTCTTTCTTTTTACCCGTGAGACAGTTTAACTTGAAGCGGGGTGGGCAGCGTATAGCAACGATGTTGATATACTTAAGTGACAATGTTGAAGGGGGAGAAACATACTTCCCAATGGTATTGTTTTGTGTTTTTAAAACTTTTCCCCTACTTATACAAGTCTAACATGTCTAGATAGCTCATATGGTGGGCACAAAACTAATGAGCTATATGCTCTTGGGTTCATTTTTCTGCTGACATAATGCATGATTTGTGGGTTGGGTCCAGAATCGAGGGGTCTACACAGTAAGAAAAAGTATGTATAAATAATTATGGTAAAATTTAAAGTCTTAGGTTTGTTACAACTTAAAATAGCACATAATGTAAACAAATGCAATAGCTGAATGCATAATGCAGCATACATGAGGTCATTCATGCTGCTTACTTAAAGAATTAGACTATATGATATTGTGATCTTAGGGTTCATTCTTCACTCAGAAAGAGTGCTGGGTATGGGTATGAAACTGGGTGAAGATCCACTTGATGATTGATACACTGAATCACTATTGCCATGATTCCTCCACCTTCACTGTGTACTTTGGACATCAAGAAACCATTTTGAACATTTTCCCTTGTCTTATTTTTAAGTTATGATACCTCAGTGCTTTTTGCTGAATGTATCTCTCTTCGTCATGTCTGCGCACTCTTCTAGTGAATTTTCCTTTTAATGGCCCATGGGTGCCAAGTTATGTGCTATTGTGATTCCACCAGAACTTTTTACACTGTTGATCCATGAAACATGTAATATGAGCTACTTGGCACTCATTGTCATTTTAATTTACTGGCCTGAGGTACCAAATACGATTAGCTTTTTCTTGCCCATCAGGCCATCAGTGCTCGCCATTTTTCCTTCCCTAAACTTACTGCCCACATAATAATTCTAGTGATGTAGTATACACATTTTTAGTTTCAACTTGAAAGCATCCTTATATCTTTATATCAAAGATATATCTGTTCATAGACACATTAGATTAGTTTCAATTTTTTGATTCAAACAATTTGTAAGTTGTTGTTCAGATTCTACTCATAGCCTCAAATATCTGCTTAATTGGTGATATATGGATTGCAGGCTGGGTCAGGTGAATGTAACTGTGGCGGGAAAATTGTCAGAGGGTTGTCCGTGAAACCAATTAAAGGAAATGCAGTGCTTTTCTGGAGTATGGTTAGTGTCCTAGATTTTGCTTGTTTGAAAATAGCATCATGGTGCTCTGAAATATGAGTAGCTATTATCCAAGTGCACAATAACTTTTATATTTTATATACATATATTCCACGATCGTGTAAGTTATTTCCTCGAGTAGTGGAACCAGCTCAGCATAAAACATCAAATGGACAAAAGCTGTTTAAGATTTCCTTTTCTTTTCTTGGACAAACAAACCTAAAACCATTAGAAACCCTGCCATACCCAGATTTTAGAAACATAGACACCAAAATCGGTCAAATTAGTTGCTAGTACTGGTGAACAAGGATGTTGGCGGAGTGCTTTTCTTCTCAGTGGTATGTTAGTGTTTACATCGTTTTTTTCTCTGAAGAGGCTGGAAACCCCTCTATTACTTCTCACTTTCATCATCTTTTGATTCCCAAAATACACCCTGAAACCTTTAAAGAAAATGAAAACTAATACCAGAAAGATTTAATTAATTTATTATTCCCATGCAAGTACTGACTTCAAGCAAGATCTCTATGGCTTTTATTGAATCTGACTTTGAGAAAAATAATTTATTATATTCTACTACCTAAGCCATCAGTCCACAATATTTTCTAAGTGAATTATTAGTAATTTAAGTTTCCATATTTAGCATCCCGTTTTCTCTTTCTAAATTTTCAATCTTCTTTATATGTCATTGTAATTTACTATAACTTCCAAAATTTAGGTGATCACTAGCTTTTGCTCAGTTCTGGTGAATTTTTCAATTTATTTTCACACATGCATCACAGTTAGGTGATGTCTTGTAATGGCATAGCACTTGGCTGTTTCTATTATTAGAAATTGTGAATGCTCTTAGAAGTAAGTTGTGTTGCATCGCCTTTGTTTGTTCATTGTCAAAATAAATTATAGTTGAAGGAAGTTCGTACCTAGTAACCATTGTTGGATGTTTCTGGTTTGATAATCTCAGGGACTAGATGGACAGTCAGATCCCAATAGCGTACATGGAGGATGTGAGGTATTGTCTGGGGAAAAGTGGTCTGCTACAAAATGGATGAGACAAACAGCTCATGTATAATTTAATTTTAGCCACATAATGTCATTTGATCCATAGTAGGGGAGGATCCCAGTTATTGGGTTTCCACTTGCCCCAAAGGATAGTTGTGAAAGATTAGAGGTTGTGAAATAAAGAGATGTTATTTCAATTAGCTTCAAATTTAAAGTTCATTGGGATACAACTGCTTCCCAATAACCAAGCAGAGCATTGGGAATTGATCCATCACCAGAGTGTTGAATGTTGACGGGATGGCAAGTAGTCTGTAACTAATTGTAGACGCTTTTGCATGTCAAGACATGTTTAGGATTATACCTAGGAACCTGATTATAAATTGGACGGGGTTGGGGACTAAACCTCGTGATCAGCTTAATAATCATATATTTTATATAAATTTTAAACTTATACAAGTGGAATCCTAACACGTGGATGTTATTAGTGTTGACTTTTTTAAGTGAGCAAAAAATAGTTCCATTTTTGATTAAAAAAATAAAGGATATATAAATAATGTTCCAAAATGTTAAATCTTAAATTTTTAATCTAATGTGTTTTTCTCTCTCCTCAAGGGAGACTCGTCCTTCTTCAATTGTTTATTACACTTCCTCCATCTCTCTCTCTCCTACTTTCCCATTCTATCTCCATATCTCCATTTTTATCCTTTAATTAACTCGTTTGATTTTAAACTCCATATTGCTATCATCAAATTATATTATTAGATTTAAAGCTATATATTCCCTCCATCTCTCTACTCAAATTAGATCCATTTTCTCTATTTATCTCCCTATCTTTATTTTTATACCTACATTTTTATACTTAAATTTTAAACTTACAGAAGTACATACTATCAGCTTTTTAATTATAAAAATACCTATTTAGTTTAATCATTCCTTCATTTTTTTTTTCATCATAACAACCATGGGGAAAGATGTGCTTCCAAGTCCTGCAAAATTCTTAATAAGTATTCTCTCAATTTGATTTTTTCTTAATTTTTATAGTTTTAATGTTAATTTTGACTAAAATATAAACTGTATAATCTAAACAGGTGTTTTTGGTATCATAATGATAGTAGGTTTGGAAGGGGACGAATTTGAAAATTGTGATTCTAAACCGGTTTAAGACAGGTTTGGAATTACAATATTTTATCAGTTCTGGTTTGAGTAATGTATGTTTTTGCGGGCATGTTCTTCATGTTGCCATCTGATCTAAGAGAGCTAGCAGCAACTTTAGAGACTGCCATGGGATCAAGCTGAGAGTCGACCCGATTCAACTCTGATTCGGTGAATTTTAGACTCAACTTAATTCGTTAATTTTGACCCGAAAACAATGGATACTAATTAATCTATCCAATTTTTTTATATTAAGATTTCATTTTCAACTTGAACTTAAAAAACCTGCAAATTCCATATTAAGACTACTGATTTTATTAAAAAGAATTGATACTATAGTTGATTATTCAAATTAAATGATACAATCATGTAGAGTGAATGCCAAACACTAATTAACGTTAATAATGCAAGATTGTAGGACATTTATTCTTTAAATTAGAGAATATAAATAATATGAAATTATGTATAATAAAATCTCTTATTTTTCTCATTTACTTTTCTTTCTTAATTGCCTCCTCCATTGTTTTTATTTATTATTTTGTTTCTTTATTTAAACATGTATAAATTCAAATACCAAACACTAATCATATAGTGCCAATGCCAAACACTAATAATGCAAGATAGTAGGACATATTTATCCCATAAATTAGGGAATAACATGATATAAAATATTACCCTCTTGTGGTTTGATTTATTCTCAAACTCATACGTGATTCATTTTGTCCAAAAACACCCCTTTAAACTTTGGACCAAAGTGTTTTGGATGGAATTCATTCAAACTAACGATTTCTTAACTAAATTACCAAAAAAAACCAAAACTATACCTTTAATTTATAAATCCATGCCATTGATTTCCTATTACCTCTTTCATTTTGTATTAACAAGAATAAATTAAACCTCATTTTACTTCAAAATCTAAGATGTAGTTACCAAAAACAAAAATTTAATTGTGCTTAACTGAAATTCCTTTAAAATAATATAGAATAGGGGAAGGATGAAGATGGTGGAGAAGAGCTAGATTTGCTTGCGTTCCCATTCTTGATGAAGCTAAGCTAGCATAGAAAAGAGGTGATTTCTGCCAAGAGCATGTGAGAATTTGGATTGAACTTTCACGAGTGATTTGATTGGTTGATCTTTTTACATTCAATTGAGTTCTTCATGAATAAACCAAATCATTTTCTTTTAGCCTGGGTTTAGAGATCCATAACTGCAAATGTGGGAGCTTTGTTTGTGTATGTTACCCGAGGCTTATGTGGACTTAGAGACGCGCTCTAATTCATCCTGAAACTTCAAGTTGTGATTCTCTAGCATACTATTCTCGGCTTTATACGGTAAATATGTAGAGGATTTGTTTGTGTTTATTTGGACACGATGATGCGTAGTGATCATGTTGTGGGTCGTATGAGATAATAGAATATTGGTTTCGATCAGGAATTAACCAATCCTCAAGTGTATTTGACAAGAAATTTAGGTTGCAGAAGATTATAAGAGATTTAGTTGAAATCTTAGTTCAACAACAGTAGCCTCAATATACGTCCCTCTAATATGGAGAAATATACAACATTTTACGATACTTTCCATGGTAAACTTGAGTGTGTTTTGATGCAAAATGGAAAATCTTCTTAGAATTAAATTGAAATATGATATGATTCTAAGCATGGCTTGGTTTAGGTGTTTAATTATCAGAATGGCGCAGTGAAAGTGTGGTGGAGTGTTGTGATAAAAGTTTAGTATTTCTAGGAGACTAACTTCATTATCAAGGAAATTGAATTAAAACTTCTTAAAATTTAATTTTTATTATTTAAGTAAGATGGTTAATTTAATCAGGCTTATTTAATTTATGTCAGTATTCATCCGGTATTGGATAAGTTTCATGTGTTACGGATTCATGAAATAAAAATGAATAAGAATCTAACGTGTGAGAAGTAATCAGTAGAGCGTGTAAATAGACAAGTCTGTAAACTTTGAGTCATCCTTTGTTGAAAACCAAGAAACAAGAAACTACATAGGAAATTGAAGTTGTAGTGAAATAACAATATCTACATCCGATTTGGGTAAACAATTTGTTCATATTCTTTTTGTTAAAATTCGGGACTAATTTTTTTTAAGGGGGAGATTGTTATAACTTGATATCGAAAAAAAAAATCGAGTTTTAGACGTAATGTATAAATTTTTGTTATAAAAATATTAAATATGTAATCAAATTAAATAAATAATAATACAATTGAACAATTGGGTGTAAGTCTTAGTCATAAATAAGAACAAGTATAGATAAAATAAATAAACATTATACCTATATGTATGTAAAATGCATACACAGACTAATTTAAACTTAGTTGACTTGGACCTTAATTTTTTTACTTTATTTTATATAAGCTATTAGATAAGTGTGAGCATAGAATAAATTAAACGGAATTAAATTGGAAATTAGGTAGATACAAGTACAACTTAAGAATTTATGTATACCACATATTTGGAACTTGACCATTGACTTGTATATATTTTTTATTTTCCTTTATCTCTCTCTTTTCTTTGAACCGACTTTCCTTTCCTTCAATTAGCATTGCCTTTCTCTAATTGTTTTCTTCTTATTCCTTTTTAATTGTTTTCTTTTTATTCCTTTGTCGTGCCTTATACTTAAGGTGCCTTTGTTTTCCTTGATGTGTATCTGTAATTCTCACTATTAGAAGCCAAGTGGAGTTTCCTTGTTAAGCTTTTCTTTTCCTTTGTATTTTTCTCACTGCCGCACCATATTGTCAAGTTTTGAGTTTGAATTCCTTCTTTGTTTCCAAAGCCCTTCTCCTATTCTTTTGCTATCACTTTGGTTAAGTAAGTCATGGGTATGGCCGTTTAAAAGCTGCTAGTAGCACCTCGTAACCCTATAATTAAACATACGCCTTAAAATATTTGTATGAATTCGTCGTGACTAGGTTATTAAAATGTTACACAAAGTCAAAATTAGAATAAAAGAACACTTGTATAAAATTATAAGTCCATATATATATATATATATATAACACCTCTACAACAAAGCTCAAACTAAGATATTCTTGTTTATTTGAGCAGGAAGCAAGTCTTGCAGACATCTGGGATTTTTGTTGTAGAAATTGAGTTTCTTCCGAAAAAGGTTTCTTAAAAAACTAGGGGTTCTTTTGGAACCATTGCTTGATGGCAAGGGCCAAGGCTTTTGATGCATTGAACTCAAACTACCATTTGTAGAACCTTGTCTAAGAAGACAAGCCAAATGTTCAAATTGTCTTTGTCTTTTTGGTAATCTTTTGGATACTTATATTGCCAAGCATAAACCCCAGCTAAGGCAAACTTTGAGAAAAAGTGTAATAATATTGAATTTTGGTCTTTAGTGTTGAAATGCTTGCTAAAGTAAATTGATCTTCCAGAAACATTAGTAGGAAAGATTTTTGTACAAGGACCACGTAAATTCGACCACTAGGAGAACCAATGAGGGAACTTATATTGAACATTATTTTTGACATAGATAAGCCATGAGTGCTTATAACCCTTATTTTGAAAATAATAATTATTGTACAAGGCATCTTGGTAATCCTAGTAGTTGTAGGAAATTGGATTGAAGGGTTAGGAAAATTTGCAAGGTTTTGAGAAAGCAGTCTTCTAGTCAGAAGGACTGAGGACTTTTAGAATTTTGAGGGTGGAATGCGTTATGAAGTTAGCATTTGTTTTTGACTTATAATGTTTGATTGTAACAGAATCGCAATCAACCAAATTAAATTCATAAAATTGTTGGGTTTTGAAAGATTGGTTAGCAGGAAATGCCAATTTGGAGAAAAACTATGATGGACATTTTGAGGAATATTAGTCAAGAATTCCAATTCCATTTGGAGAACAAATTAGGGTATGTCAATAAGGACGTAAAAGGTTTTTGATTTTGGAGAAGAGATTGGAGTAGAACGAGAGACAAGAGCCTTACCTGAAAGGATTGTCGTGGTTGATTGTGCATGCTGACTAATAGTCTGAGCAAGCTTTTGAGAATCAAACTTGAAACTTTCTTTGGGATAAGCTATCATTTTTTATTACTCTTCATCAACTAGGTCAGCCCAAGTATGTTTTATGAGGGTTAAGGGTTTTCTATTTGGAGGGTATTTTGAATTCCTAAAAGGGTTTGGATAGAAAATGCGTAAGACACTTTTGTTTGTATTTCTGTAATTTTTGCTAAGCAAGAGGATTCCTTATTTTTAGATTTGAAAGGATCATCCTCTTTTTCTTTCTTTTTTCGAGGTATACTGCTATTTTCCCTATAAAAATTCACGGGTAAGATAATCTGGTATGGAATTGGTACTTCCTTTGATATATTCAATGTCAAAATCAAAGACAGATAAAATTGCTTACCATCTAGCAAAAATCTGTTTTAAGGCAAGATTTTTGATATCTTTTTGTAAAATATTTTTGGCTGATTTACAATTACTTTAACTAATTTTTTGATTAAGTAAATCACTTTGAAATTTGGAAATACACAAAACAATAGCTAAAATTTCTTTTTTGATAGCAGAATAATTTTGTGATGCTGAATTACAATGTTTTGATGCATATGCAATGATATGCTTTTTTCCATGACTAGATTGTTTAAGAATGCCATCATAACCAATTTCAGAGGCACCTGTTTCAACTATTTTGAAAGCCTGAGGATCTGGGAGCTACAAACATGGAAGATGTTTAATCCTTAGTTTAATTTGTTTGACAATATTAGTGTGAATGTTAGACTAAGGAAGAGGATTAACCTTTAGCTGTCATACAAAGGTTTTGAAGGGTCGCCTATGAAGTGTTTTGTGATGGCATAGATGAGGGTATTAACAACGTTAAGGATTTTTTCCCCTTCATTGGTGAAAATTGGGTTGCCTTCAAGGTTAGTTTTGATAGCATAGCTTATTAGATTTCTTTCTTCATTAGTGAGATGTTTATCCCACCAACCTTTTAAGTGGCCAGCAAAACTAGCAACTAAAACATGAATGATTGAGTTGTCTAAACAATTATAGGCAATTTGGTAAGTAGTATAGACCATATTCATTTGTTATAAAATATTAAGAATATTGTATTCAGATTGACCATCTATATTCTATTCATAGATGTTATTTGCAGTAAAAAAATTATTAATTATCTGGAGTTTTTCTTCAACAACCACATCTGGAACAGAAGACCTTGGATAATATAATTTTTGTGGTTGACACCAATTTGGGGACTGTATAGCACTGATTTCTTTATGGAATTTCTTTTCAGAATGTGTGGATTCAATATCATTAATATTATTAATGGAATGATTTTTTCGTTCTAGAGTATCTTGGACAATACTTTTGCTAATTTTTACAAGTTGTTGTGAAATTTTATCAATAAGTTCTTGTAGAGAAGAATTTTGAAAACTTGATTTTAATTCTTTCTGATATTTTGTTGCATTTGATAAGGTGAGAAAACAGGATTTTCACTTTGTGAAGATTAACAAGAGGATTGGCCAAGATTAGAATCAGAGATGTAATCTCCCAAGTTTTGAAGGAAAAGATTAGTGTAATTATTTTGTTCATAAAGAGATTGAATATCATTAGGAGTAACTTGTTCAGCTACATCTTTATTTTTAAAAGGAGTTGCCAAGATAATTTATTTTCCTTTTGCATTTTGTGTAGAAATTTTAAAGATTTCCTAAGAGGAAGTATACAATTAATAACTTTATCATTTTAAGTTAACCATTATTTGAAAAGTTTATTATTAACATGGATTGTATTACAAAAAGGGTAATCATGATCAATTTTTTTTTTTGTATAAACTTCAAACCATTCAAAAAACAGAACATGAATTTTATGAGTTTCTATAAAGTTATAATAATAAATTTTTATTTTTTGTCTTTTAGCACTAATAAATTTTTCAAAAAACCAAGTTCTTGGAATTTTGTTTTTCTCATGATAAATATCTTTTCTAAAATATTCTTTACAGATTTAAATTGTATTGATCTCTAGATTATCAAAGGACGAAAAAGTTAGATAATGAGATTTTTCAGATTGATTATCTTCTTCTTTGGTGTATAATGCCCTAAGAATCCTAGAAGTGTTTTCTAAATTTTGAAATGAATTGTCAAATGAATTGAAGAACAAGAATGTCCTGATGAAAAAGAGAGTCTTGAACTTTTAGAGTTTTGATAAGTATTTGAAAATCTTTGGTTATTTGTTATATTAAAAGAGATTTCTACTCTGCTGTAGAGTATTGAATTATTTCAGAAATATAAGAAGGTTTTTGATCTTGAATAGGTATAGCCTTATTAAGAGTTCATTTTTTAGGTAGATTTACATCTTCCCAAAAAATTGATTTTGGTGTAGTAAAATTAATTTTTGAAAGATCTATGAGAAACATGATTGTTTCTCTATTTCATCCTAGTTGAAGAGATTTTGAAGTAAAAGCTGAAATCATTATTTTATATTGAATTCTGTAAACCAAGGCTATAATGTAAGATCCTGGTTTAATATTAAAATTTGAAAGTTTGACATTTAAGATTAAAGAATCGAAGTTGTTTTTGTTTTGTAAACAAATTGTCATATTTGGAAAACAATTGAAGTAGATTGGACCATTACAAAAGCTAGTTTCAACTATGCCAAATAGAGATTCATGAAAATTGGTCATACGACAATCACGTAGACACAAGAAAATAGGGTGTTAAGTCCTTCTCTTGCTAATGGTTTTGCAGCAACTTGGACACATCATATAATCGTATTTTTGTTTATGAATTTTTAAAGATTTTTCTGAAAGTAAAGGAATTTCTTCACAGTCATAATCAATTGGAATAATTTGTTCAATAGTTTTGATGGTATGGTCACGTTTAAGGGTGAACATAGAATTGGGTTTATAGATTTCATTATTTAGAATTTTTGAATTTTTCAGTTGTCATTTGATTGAGAAATTTCTTCAAATTAATTTCTTCATTAAGAATTTTGTTTTTTAAGAAAAAGATTCAGAAGGAGAAGAAGTTGAAGAGGAACAGGAAAAAGATCGAAGCACCTTGTAAGAAAAAGAAAGGTAGAAAATAGATAAGCTCAGTTAGGATGTACTAACACGTTTCCTTTAATATCAAAACTTTAGGTTCCATAAGAGTGTCAGGATGAATTTTGATCTTACTATACTTAAACCGGATTAGATCTTGAGATCTTTTTAAGAGAAAATTATATAGTTTACTTGGTTAACAAAATGCTCAACAATCTACGATAGTTGGAACTTATTGTGTTAACATGGACTTAACCACGCCCTTCAACAAGCCTTATTGTCAACTAGAGGTCATATATATATATCTGTAATTAGAAAATTAATTTCCAATTATGAGAAATCATGCAAATTGTGTTAGTAAGTACAAAAAAAAATAAAAAAAATAAAAAAAATTAAATTAGAATGTGTATACAATAAAGAATAATAATTGATATATATATAAGTGGACTCAATCTACATATTAAATTTAAAAATATGGATAATCATTGGTATTATCTAATTCCTTTGTCCTATTCTATCTTCCCTTTTGGCCTTGCCAACCGACCTAGCTTTTGTGGTCTTTTTTCTTGTTATTCTCGATTATTCCTTTCTATCTCCCCTGTTTCTGTTTCCGTTTTAAGTTATTGTATAAGATCCTTTGTAGCAACCATTTGATTTCCTCCCAACAGCAATTTGGCTTTTGTTTTTCCTTGCCAATGGCTTACCTTTCTTATGTTTAGAAAGTTTTACCTTGTCTTCGTCAAGCTTGTAATTTCATTCTTGACAACCTTGTTCTGTCGTGAGTGTCCTTCCCTCTTGTAGACTGCAGAAGCTTGCGTAAGGGTTAAATCTATTAGAATACCACAAATTGGTGACAAGTTTAGTAGTAGGCATGTGCAAAAGGGTATTGTTGGCATGACTTACACACAGGAAGACATGTAGTGGACTATGGAAGGCATCACCCCTGATATCATTGTGAATCCACTTACTATTCCTTCTTGAATAACAATTGGCCAGTTTATTGAGAGTATCATTGGAAAAGAAGGAGATTCTATATCATACCCCATATGGAGGCATGACTAGTCAGAGAAATGTGTAACCAAACCTTCGTAACCTTGATTTCAAAACAAGAAAATAAATAGGACTTTGACTAAACCAAAGAACATATAGTAAATTTTATAAAACATAAGTTAACTATAAAAGTTTATTTACTGAAATAATTAACAATTTACTAAAAATTTGGGCAGAGGTTCCCCATAAAGTGAAACATGCCCAAAAATACCAATACATAATCCTGTTTTTGTGCAACAACAATAGTAACCACCACAAAACATCAAGGAGCTCCACTCCGATTCTTATTACAATAATTAATAATTAGACTGTTATACTATATAAAACTAAACACTTCATAGCTCTAATGTGACTACAAACTTTCACCTCTTTACTTCAAGATTGAGATTTAGAAAAATTACTTTGTCTTCAAACACTCTGCAAAATCCATTATCCATAATAGCCATCCTGAGATTCTATTACTAGAAAAAAATATTCACAAAAGAGGGGTGAGTCATACGTACTCAATGTGTAGAAAATCGTACCCAAATGGTACTAACATCACTCAAAGCACATATGTCATTATTTAATTTCAAGTAACAGTATTCATATTTTAAATTAATAGCCTACTCATGTAATTGTAAGTCTCATAAAACCACGATTCACATGTTTCACATGTATATATATATATAGCCATATATCCAAAGTTCAGAATTCCAAGCAATGCAATCAGACCATACAAGCAAACAAAGGACTAACGAGTAACCCAGCCTTGCACAATAGTATCAGCTCCCACCAGGCATTTACATGCCCGCATAATAAATTAATCTCCATATATAATCCATTTCACTGGAGCTGGCCACTCAAATTAGAAAAACATTTCTTAAAACCAGAATATCTTAGAACTTCAAATCAGAATATCTTAGGTGCACCTGGATTTCACTTTCGAAATAAAAATCATTTCTTGTTGGCCCTTATCAACCATAAGCAATATCAAACAAACATAATTCAAATAAATCACTAAAATACTGCACTTGCTTATTTTCCATATATCACATTTATTCAAATACACATAATAATCTAGCCCCTAAATGTAATAGTTAACAACTCATCGGTTTACAAATCTTGTTTGTCACTTCCTCTTGCGCTCATGTATGTCATCAAGCCCACAGAAGGGTCTGGAACTAAAATTCATAGTTCCAAATAATACTCAGTTCTAAATGTTATTGTTATAATCTTTTAATTGCTAAACTTATCTATATCAACTTATATAAGTTTCTTTATAAAAATAATCTATTAAGCCATTACATTTCATGTAGTATAAATTGTACTTTATGTAGTATGGTTGATAATAAAGAGACATTTTAGATATCTTGACAATGCATAAACTAGAAGGAAACAATTAGAAAAGATAAAAAAACACTAGTGAGTAAAGATGTTGAAGCTGTCCAAACTTATCACTGTTCACTCTAACAGTTATATTAATTATTTGTTTACAATAATTTATAGTATTCATCAATTTATTTATTATTTATAACTCAAATTACTTACCAAATTTTTAAATGTACATATCGATAATGGGTTATCACATATATATCTACTTACTATTTCATGAATGTGTGGTCCATAATTATTCTTAGTTATATATAAATAAATAAATAAATATATACACTACTTTATTGTGTTTATCCATTTGTTTCCTGTATCAATAAAATTACATGAGATGAAATTAAAATTTCAAGTTTTAATTTAATTGTACACACTTGTATAATTTATTTACTTCAAATACTTGCATTCATTTTTCCAATCATGAATTATTCCAAATTATTCAATTACACTGCTACTTATTTATTTTGTTTATTTTTATAACTAGAATTTACATATTAAGTCTAAAGCTCGACTTTACGTTATCGAGTTATGATGGTTATGACATGCTACACCTTTTACATATGTTATCTTAAGTTTAGGACTATTAAAGATTTTTTTTTTCATCAATTATGAAATTATTTTATAGTCAAAAGTAGCTTAAATCAAGCCTCCCTTAAATGCCTTTACTGGTTCCACTATTACCTGCATATCCAAATAGGAGACCTAGGTGATGGACTAGGTCCTCCTTATACATTAGTTGCCTTTTATACCCAGAAATTGTATTGCCAGGTAGTAAAAGATATACTTCTGATGCTAGTGTTACAAATCGAAGTGGCGTACAAAATATGATCTTCGTAAACAGAAGTAGTATTCTTAACATTATCTTGCCCATATGGTTCTTTATCATTTCTCATGGAAAAGAAGCAATTTCAATATATATATATATATATATCTTCACTTGTTTAAAGCATTTTCATGGATCTATTATTATTAGTTGATGTTAGTTAGTTATCATATTATTTTAGGAATTGGAAAGTATGTGACATGAAGTTTTGAAGTAAGTTAGTATCGAAATTTTGTAATTTAAGTTTTGGTTATTATGAGTAATTAAATTAAGTTCAAAGTTAATATGTGAAAATGAGTAGTATACAAATTTATAGAATAACTATGAGAAATTAAATGTTAATATACGTATAAGAATAGAATTATACAAGCTCTATTAGTTAAATAATTAATTAGGGAATCAATTAAATATGAATAAAAAGTTTATGAATAAATAATAAGAAAATATTGATCAAGAAAAAGAGAAACTTAATAAATTGAGATCTTGAGAGCTAAATTTTATGTAAACTTAAAGAAATAGTCTAAGAGCAAAGAATAAATAAATGTAATTAAATGGTTAAAAGAAAGGTAAGTTTTAAAATTTGATTGTATTAATATTGGAACGGCATGATCCAAGCTCTTGGATAAATTTTAAAAGAGTAACTCAATTTGGATTTAATGCTAGAAAATGAGAAATGTTAAAAGTATAAGTTGGTATTAATTTCTTGATAATATATATATGAAATATACTGTTAGTATTAATTTCTTGATAGTATATATATAAAATATACATACAAGATATGGAATCAAGTATCCTACAAGAAATTGATTAGACTACCTAAATAGACTTAGTTCAAAGAAACAAATATAAATTGATATATAAGCTTAGTAATTAAAAGATTATAATTATAATGCTTATGAACTAAGTATTGTTTGAAAATATGAATTTCAGTTCCAGATCCTATATAGATCTGACATCCCAAGCAAGTGCAAGGGAAAGTGATAAACAAGATCCATAAAATAGTGAGTGGTTAACTGTTACCCTTTGGTTGCTAGATTATTATGTGTATTTGAATAGATATGTTAAATGGAAAAATAAGTATGTGTAGTGTTTCATTGAGTTATTTCAATAATGTTTAATGGTTGAAATTGTTTATGATTAATAAGGACCAACAAAGTGAAATTTTCTGAAAAATGATTTTTATTTCCGAAATTGAAATCCAAGTGCACCAAGGATATTCTGATATGAGATAAGTGTTTTAAAAAGATTGAGTGCTTAGTACTGGTGGGAAAGATTGTGTACCTATTAACCTGTTGTGCAGGTGCATAAATGCCCGATTGGAGGAGATACTGTTGTGTGGGGCTGAGTTACTCGGTTGGCCCTTTGTTTGATTTAGGTGCTTTAAATTATTTTGATTGAATTATACATAATACTATTTGAACTATGCTTGTTAAGCTTATGTTTCCATAATCGTGTACGTGTAACATTTGTGGTTGTGAAATTTATGATATATGAATATTAATTGACTATATATTATATACGTGTGTTGAGTGATGCTAGTACCTTTTGGTTATGATTTTTCACTCACTGAGTCTATAAGACTCATCCCTTTTTGTTGATATTGTTTTTAGCAACAAGATCTTAAGGGACAATAATTATTGATACTAGGCTTGCCGAGTAGTTAGCAGCAAGGTATATTTGAAATCTTATACTTGAAGTCAAGGACGAAAGTTTGCAATTGCACTAGAGTTGTAGGGTGTCTGGTTTTATGTTGTTTAATGGTCTAGTTATTTTTTTTATTATGATAAGAAACGGAGCGGAGCTCCTTGTTGTTGTTGTTTTTGTATAAAAATAGATGTGTTGTTTATACAGGGAACCTCTGCCAAATTCTTAGTAAATGTCATGTATTCAGTTGTGATAAAGTCAAGGTTACAGAGGTTTGATTATTTATTTTTCCGGCAAGTCATACCTTCGTGTGGGGTGTGACACCTAGAGACTTCGTTGGTGGTTATGGTTGGAATTAGCTTAGGATATCTGATTAAAAATTGTTCCTAACATATTAAAGGATTTATCTGGAGCAGTGCATGTCTTAATTCCTTGTTGTGTGCATTTTGGAGGTATTTTAAATCATGGTTGTGCTATTCCGGTCCTGACTAAACTTGTTTTGAAGTAATTGATATTAGGTGGTCTTAAAGGATGAATTAGGAGTATAGTGCTCCTAACACCTTGAAAAGCTAGAATGAAAAGTTTCATAATTTAATTCTTAAGTATGAGAATTTTATAAACATTAGAATTAGAGGCTGGTAACCAGAAATTGTGCAATTCTTTATTTGTGTTCATGTGAGGAATTAAGTGAGTTTAAGGTTAATTTTAGAAGAAGTTCCTAAATAAGAAAGATAGCCAATTTCCTAAAGTTAATGTTTTGACTTAGTTTTATTAAATTTGGTTAAGTATGTAAGTTGAAAACAAACATATATCCAAGGGGTTGAGAAAATGCCTAAAAAGAGTAAACTTTAAAGAAATACTTGAAACTTAGTAACTCTAGATTTTTGTAATTAAAATATTATAATTAATAAAATTGATAAACTAAATAATACATGAAAATATAATTACAGCTTCAGAAGCATTGTTGAATTAATGTCATATGTGAGAGCAAGAGGAAGTGACAAACAAGATTTATAAACTGGTGAGTGGTTAATTGCTATCTTTTGGTTGCTGGATTAGTGTGTTTGATGTATTTATGTGTATATATGTCATATAGTGGTAAATAAGAAGCACATTGCTATGATTGACTATTTGAATTATGTTGATATTTGAAATTGTTTGTGGTTGATAAAACCAAAAAAATGTTTTTCTTTTCAAAATGATTTTTACTTCTAAAATAAAATCCTGATGCACCTAGGATGTTTTGATTTAATATTATGATCTGAGATATTTTGATTCTGATAAGTGTTTTAAAATAATTGAGTACTCAGCCCCGGTGGGTGGATTTGGAAAAGGAGATTCAGTGATTCTAATTTCAGTAATTATTTTTATAATTCTGTTGGCGCAAAACTATCTAGTGGGAGTGGAGTGCAGGGCTGAGTTACTCAGTTAGCCCTTTGTATGCTTTGTGTGCTTTGATTGTTTTGGTTGGATTGTACGAAATATTAATTGAACTGTGCTTGTTATGTTTCCGTAATCGTGTATGTGTAACCTTAGTGGTTTTGAAATTTATGATATGTTGATATTAATTGATTATATATTATATATACATGTGTTGAGTGATGCTAGTATCCCTTGAGTATAATATTCTACTCATTGAGTCCATATGACTCATTCCTCTTTGTTGATTATTTTTTTAGTAACAGGATTTTAAAGGACAACAATTATTGATATTGGAATTTCCAAGTGTTTGGTGGCAAGGTATATTTGGAATCTCATACTTTAAGTCAATGATGAAAGTTTGCAGTCACACTAAAGCTGTGAGTTATTAAATTTTGTGTTATGTAATAGTCTAATTATTTGTTAATTGTGATATGATTGCAACGAAGTTCCTCTATGTATTTTCGTGGTTATTGTGATTTGATTATATATAAGCAGGTGTACTTGTTTGTATTTTAAGGCATGTTCCATATTACAGGGAATCTCTGCCGAAATTTTCAATAAATTGTTATTTGTTTTAATAAACAAACTTTTACAGTTAACTTATATTTTATAAAATTTGTTTTTATGTATTGATTTAGTCAAAAGTCGCATGTATTTAGTTGTAGTAAAGTTAAAGTCACGAAGGTTTGGTTATTCAATCCTCCAATCAATCATGCCTCTATGAAATGTGTAACATTAGGCTTCTTCTTATTTTTGAAATATATGTATAGTATTTTGGTTAGGTCGGTTGACTGCCCCTTATTTTTTAGAGACCTAAATAACCGACCCTACCTAGTAAAAGTGCAAAAACTATGCCGAATTCAAATGATGTATTTTTAGGTTAGGTTAGTTGCGGGTTAGGTTAATTGGATTTAGGTCAGTTTTTTAGCTATTTGGGCTTTATGCTCAACCTTAGTTATTACATCTTTTGATCAGGTTATGTTGAGGATGAAATTCAACATCCTCCTTAAAAGCATTTCTCATTTTGAACTAGTGTATTTCTTTCCAATGATCAAAATAAACCTACCTTTATTGTATCACATTTTGGGACAACGTTTCCATTCCCGTTTCGTATACAATATTAATCCACGTATTAGGTATCTATGTTTTGAATCAAATTGAGAGAAACCAAATAATCAACTTCAACTTCTACTTAATTTCTCAAAGCCTAAGTCCCAAGCCAATTTAAGCCTATAGTAGATACCAAAAACTTCGACATGAGTATTAGTTCCATTATCCAGGTTAATAATAAAACCACTGACCATTCCCCAGAATACCCTTTGATGCGGCTTCCATATCCAGCAAGAGCAACCATATAAGTTTAACTTAACTAATCATGGGTAGGAAAAGTCCAATAAACGAATTTCTCAACTTTGCTATTAGTCAAATCAATATACTATTTAGAGACGTCTATACTTGTTCAACATCATAACAAGGAATAGAGACAACATTCACAGGATTGGAAAAGTTATCAACAAAGATTTATCCAAACATGATAAGCATGAGGACAATCTTTGTTTGCATGCGTAATATTTCCCAAAGTTTACAACATATAATCCACATAGGAAAGTCCATCAATTTCCTTTTTCACGTTAAAAAATTAGTCATAGTCTATTTACGATCACTAACAATAGAAAATATTTAATCCTTAAAATAATACGTACTTTTTTAAAAAAAATTTCCTTTTTCACCTCAAAAAATAGTCATAGTCTATTTATGATCACTAACAATAGAAAATATTTAATCCTCAAAATAAAATGCACTTCTTTAATTTTTTTTTTTTAAGTTCAATTGAAAATGGAAAATAGGCTTGAATAACCTCCAAGGCTCTAAGATATTATAATGAAGGAGAGCTCTAATCTTGAATAAGTAAGTGTCTCTAAGTTAAGAAAGTTAATCTCTTTTCTATCTAGAGAGCTTGACATTCACATTGTCACAGATTTCACGATCGATAAGTTTCCTTGGCTACCTTTGAGTGAAAAAGAGAGACTCCCAAATATTTTCCCGTAATAAGGGTAAGACCAATAAGGTAATTGGATTTAATTACCTCCAAAATGTGTTTAGCACTATTAGCAGAGATCATCAATTTAGACTTAGCTAAATGGACTTTTATACTAGAAATTTGACAAGAATTACCATGACATTTCCCAATAACTTGTAACTGTTCCAAGGAAACATTAAAAAACAATATTAAGTGATATGCAAAAACCAAATGAGAGATGCTAGGTCCATTTTTGGAGGATTCAAAGGCTTCCATTCAGTAGAATCAACTAGACAATGAATTAAGTAGGAGAGTTTCTTCGTACATAACAAGAAAAAGGTATAGAGAAAGAGAATCAAATTTTGAGGTTAACTTTTCCAAATTCTGTTTAGAAATGTATGAATTGATTTGGTTTTTTCTCTAGTACATTTACTTCACCTTGTTATGGCATCATTTCAATCGCAATATGGACGAGTTAGTTTTCCTCATAGGTTTGAATTTCAAGAGCATGAATAACAACTTATCAAGTTGGAAATTACCTTGCAAATTTATTTGGATATGTTGATAAGCTATTATCAATTATCAAATCCTTGTGGCAGTGCTTATTGAAGGTTGAGAGTTTTTTTCCTATTTTCATTCTTGATGAACTATATCCTATTTTGCAGGTGTTGACTTATAGAAATTTGTTAAAGTATCCAAGTAAGCATGTAATTGTTGGTATTGGTTGTTGTCTTGTTAAGATTTTTAGGATTACTTTTTTAAATACTTTATTAGATGATGATTGTTTGCTTGTTGTTTTTTTATTTATTATAATATTAACATTGGAAATTTATTAGACTTCAATTGTCGGGTGTCTAATTCAATCCCTAAGGGAATTGTTAGCCTTGACTTCATAATCATGGTCAACTTAGGAAAATGCATGATACATGCTCGGTGTGATGATTTAATTCTAAAAATGTTCGACATTTTTTTAGGCACAACATACTAGTATGATTGATTAGACCCTCATATCAAGAATGGTATGGATTGTAACTTCTATTACCTATAATGTTGTTCCACCAAAGCTGTTATTTTCTATTATATCAAGTGTTATAAGAACCATTAATAAGCCTAATGCTAGAGATTTGAGAGTCCGAGTGGATGAAAAACTGGGTTCCTAGGTTAAGTAGTTAAGCTATTGGATACTTTTGTGGATGATTATAATTTTGTGGTTATCTCACTTTGTATTGATATTATTTTGCCTCTTGACTCAAAGGATGTAGGTGATGAGGTTCCATTTGACACCTTAGGATAAGTAGTATAGTTTTCGAGGAACCTTCATTAGACAATAAATTTCTAGTTAGAGACAAAATTAAGAAGCTAACAAATGTTTCATAGCTGGTTTTTAAAGTTTCAGAGCATAATGTTGAGACCGTCACTATTATCAATGTGGATGACATTAACTTTGTCATACCATTGAAGTTCCAAGTGTTTGTGGTCCATATATGATATATTACTGAGTTTTTGTTATTGCTACCCCTGACCTTGCTGTAGGATTTTGTTTATGAGATTCTCATCATCCCTCATTATAAAACTCAAGGTCAAGTTTTATTTCAACAATGAAAGAATGATAGGGAATGAGATATGAATCATTTGAAAGTTTCATTTAATATTATTATTTATATTTTATCATATGTTAAATGATGTAATTTTAGAATATTTGGATTTAAACTTATTTAGAGTGTTTTACTAACATGTTATTAAACTGTATATTATTTACAATTCAATCCTAGGGCTTTATGTAAAACCTATATAAAGCTTTAGTATGGATTTATTCAGAATCTTTTGAAAAATTGAAATTGATTATTGATTGCGTGTTTGCAAGTTTTCCAAAGCCTAGTTTAGTCTAATTCTCCATCATCTCTTTTTTTTTCTACTTATTTCTCCTTTTTCTCAATCCATTTCTATCAATTTTTTGTTAAAACTCTATTTTCCCATCTCTAAGTTTCTTAATATCATAGCACCAATCTCCATTCCCATTTTTCAAAGCCTTAGTCTTACGTCTAATAAGAGTGCTGGTATGAAAATATTTAGGTATATAGGAATAACCATTCCATTCCAAATATAATTTCATGGAATTGTCACTCTTTTGTTTGGTATATACTTAATCTTTGAATGCTCATTCCATTTTGTTAGTTTTATTTCACTGAACTAAGAATTGCCAAACCTAACTAGGGGTGAAATTTTATGTATCTACTTTTATGGAATCAATTTAGTTTAGTCAATCACAAAAATATTTTCCATGTCACATAAAATAAATAATTAAATTAAAATTTATAAATAAATAAAAACAAAACTATATAAATTCCATAAATAGTAGTAAATAAATATGCTAAATAATAAATCAGTTCATCTTAATCAAATTATAAGAATATCCTCCATGTCACATTTAATAATAAAATAAATTATAAAAATAATCCATTACTATAAAATAAATGATTAAATAATATAAATAAATAGATAAAATTAAAATAACAACATAAAATAAATATTAGTAAATAAAGTAGTTGACTAATATTAAAATAAAAAGATTATGAAATAATCATAATAATAAAAATAAGAATAAGAAATAATAAAATAAATATGAGAACAAGAAATAAGAAATAAAAATAGTAATATTAAACAAAAAACTAACATAAATATTTAAAATAAATTAATAAAAACTAAGAAATTTATAAATTTAATAAATTAAGTTAAATTTTGCTGTTTCATGAAAATTTAATAATTATCTGCTTAGGGACATTTTTATTATGTTAGCACAATTTTTATATCATTTTATATCTAAAAATTGCATATAAAATAAACTAGAATAGAATGATTATTCCTTATTGACGCTACAAGCAATGAAATGAATTATCATTCTTTTTCACAACATTACATTCTCATTCTCATTTTCATTCTAATTCTATAAAATTTATTAATGTGTACCAAACTAGCCCTTAGTATTTCTACCCCCTAATTTAAGCCATTTCTACCACAAAAGTTCCTCTTGCATCAAGATGTCATTATATTGTTGCATGAGATCTTTCTTTAGTTTAATTAAGAAAGAATTGTAATTCTCATAAAGAGACTTTTGAATTCCTTTAGATCAAGCAAGCAATTGTCTCTTCTTTTTAAAAGTATTGCCAAAGACTTTATGGTTCCATTCTTTCAGGATAATAGTGAAATCAATTAAAAAATCTAACAAACAATCATATATTTCATTCCAAAAGTCCTTAACAACCTTAGTAATGGATCCATGACTTATTCAAGCTACTTCAAACTTAAATGGTCTGACTATATGAGTAGATGAAGGATTACCATCAATGGAAACTAAATCTAAAAAGTGTTTTGATCTTGTTTTTGGGAGATGACAAAAAGTAGCTTCAGGGTACATATGCCTCCTTTTAGAGTCACACAATGCTAAATATAAATTATCCCCTCCTTATATTACAAATTGTACCATGTGAACTTATACCCAAAAAAACATAAAATTAAATTAGAATCATCATTACTTAACAAAGATCCTCCTTGGTAGTTGACAGATTTTAGTGACACAAGCGCACATATCGATTTAAGTAGTATAATGAATAAATCAAGTTCGTTCCCACGAAGAACTAAATCAATTTTAAAGTCAATTATCAATATGTATGCAACTCAATTTTAATCAAGCCAATGAATCATTGAGTGGTGGAATTCTAAATTAATAAGCAATTTATGTAAATTAATTAAACTAACACCTAGGTTCAGAATATCCCTTACACTTCACCTATATTTTCCTTACTTTTAATCAATTCATGCTATAGTTCCAAATATTAACCTCGATTTCTTAAGCAATTACATGCATATTCTTATGTCTAGTAATTTAATATCTATTAGTTTAATTCACTATATTTCTATGTGAATTACACTAAAATAAATTCATTAAGAACCAATCTAATCTGGTTACTTATGGCTAAAGAGTGTATTCCTATCTCTTTAACAAATCAGATTATCCAATTTAGATGAAAAATCTAATCACAAGCTATGATGTCTAAGGCTAATTCTAAAATTGACTCTTCCAAGTTAAGTTTAGGGTTCCTAATCAATTTAACTGGTGATCAAGCAATTAGAAACATTAAGAATAAGGCAACATGAATATTTTAACTAGAACATATATTAAATAAAATCAAGGGCCATATAGGCTATATGTGAGTTCAATTGCAACCCTAAAATAAAAGTACTCCATACTAGCTATAGAAAATGACATCATAGAAGAAATAGTCTTTACAAATAATAAAGAAATAAAGAAGAAGATGGTAAAAGATTGGATTTTGTCATAGCTCCAGGTCTTCACAATCTCCTTTGAATCCTTAACTTACTTGCTCTGGTGTGTATTTGAACTGCATCCTTCACCTTCTTAGGCTTAACCTGCTAATCTAATGGAGCTAGGAGTCCTTGATAATACAGGATGCCGCCACAGCATCTGTGTAGTCCTTATGGGACCCTACCTCTTCATGCTATGGTGTCCTCATGTTTGGCTCTACGGCATTACCTTCTCAGTTTGCTCTCAATTGGCGCCACGATTTCGTCCTTAGCGAGTGTTGCTCTCTGACTTGTACTTGAATTTCTACAATTTGGGACACTGCAAGGGCCCTTGATATGGTGCTGTGGCACTTTGCTCTTTGACTTTTAATTCAAATTTCTCAAGGTAATACCTATTTTGCAAGGTCAAGCTCTCTAAGATTAAGTATGTAAATTGCTCCTTAGGTGTCGTGGCACTCCTTGATTAGGTGCTACGGCATGAGACTTGATTAGGCACTGTTGCATGAGAATTGATTTTTTCTTCTTTGTTTCCGACTAGGACACTACAACAACACTTGAAAAAAAAAATAACTAAAAAGCAAAAACTACACTTAAATTACCTAAAACATTAAAAATTCCTAAACAATCTATAATATACTCAAAACACTAATAATAAATAAAATCTAACTCTAACCACAAGGATTAGTAGAACTTAGGAATTAAAAGCATAGTAAAATAACTATATTTTACAAAGTTATCATAGCCCAAACTTAGCATTTTGCTTGTCCCCAACAAAAAGTAGAAGACAAATAAAAAGAACAACAATTAAACTTATCAATGATGAACTAATTATCCCCCTAAAATCCCTAAAGTTTATAACAAAGACTTGACTCAAGACAAAACATAAGTATAACTTCAAAATATCATATTCGGGTAGACTTCATTTGTGTTTGCAAGGCATCTTTACCAAGGTCAATGACTCCAAAGAAACTTCAACTAGAATAACCTATGGACTAAAATTAAACCCCTAGAAATTCATCTTTCCTTCATCTCTTCACAAATGTAGGTTAACACTTAGTCAAAAATTAATAAGTCTTAAACACAACTTGTAATGTGTAGGTAGGGTAATGGTATGATGAAAAGAATTTTTTAAACTTACTTACTCTAAGCACAAAAGATCTTTGTACGATATACATTTCTTTTGCCAATTCCCATTCAACTCAGGCTTAATATATGTTTTTTCACTTTTCACCTTGTTTCTCTTATGTGTAGGCATGACTTATTATTGCTTCCTACTATTCTTTTCTTTATCTCTCTTTTCAAAAAAATTATTGCCAAACTTTTGTTTTACAATTTTTTCCAAGGAAAATACCAAACAATCCCCTAAACTTATATTTTTTTATTATGATGTGGGGATGAAGAGAATTCTATCTTCCTTAACTCACTTACGTACTCCTAACTTACTGCAATATCATTCTTCTTTTTTTTTAACTCAAATTACAATGCATGATCAATGTGCTCAAAGTAATAAGGTGCAAATGGTGTCATACAATACAGGATTTAGCTAAGTTCCCAAGTTATAAGAAAGAATAGGCTTTAAGCTTAAAAGTGGGTGTCTAAGGATTTAAATAGCAAGATGGATAAGAAGGGCTCAACCGATCAATAGATAACCTAAACCATGTTTTAAACTAAGTTTCACCTACAATTTCACCTCAAGAGAAATTCAAACTAAGTCTATTGATCAAAAATATTCTAAGGGTTATTCCAACTTACATATCTTTAGAGAGCATTATTAACCTTAGGTAAAAATAGCCTTGTGCATGAATTTGTGAATTTTTCCTTAATTACAAAAAAAAGAAGGAATTCTTGCATCTCATCAAGAATCAAATGCAATGCATAAATAGGGTATTATCATGGGATTAGGGAAACATTGAACATCAATACAAATGAAACTGAAGTTCCACACTTAACACATTATGAAAAAAAAATACATTACAACCTAAGGTCCATAGTCTAAACAAATTACAACTTAACAACATATGAAGTTTTGCAACTAAAAAAAATTACAAGATTAAAGCATTTAATACAAATTGAAATAGTTAATACCCTAAAACTTAAAATAAACATTGTCCTAATGTTTTACAAGAGAAAGGAAAATAAAACAAACCAAAATAAAAAATTTGTGATAAAAGAGAACTCATTCATTCATCAAAATCAATGTCCTATTAACCTCTAGATGAGGGAAAAAAGCTACGCCTCAAGGCAAGGAGGGAAGGTACTTAGGTCTATTCTTCTCTCAACCATCAATTTTAGAAGGAATTGATTATTCTGTTGCAGCAGCTTATGATTATATTGCCAATGCTCTGCAGCCAACACCTCAATTCACGAGACACGTTGACCCAAAATAAGGGGTTGAATGTTTGTTAGGTCAGGATATACCAGAGCTGCACCACTTCCCTTATTAGCTTTGTGATTCTCTTATAGAACTTCCTCATTACGTTGTTGTCGATGGGATTCTTCGTATATTCAATCTGCTTATTATCCTCCCTTCGCAATCCAGCTATGTAGCACAGTTCTATAATCAAAGATAGAAACCAGAGGCCTAGATGCTTTTCATTAGTGCTCTGCAGTATAGCATTATGGATTACCTTACCAACATAAATTGTTTTGCCTTTCATGATGGCATAGAGCAACAGTGCTCTATCCTTTGTGACATCACTGGTATGTCCGATTGGCAGAAGGTTGGCAAGTATGAAATAATATCAAATTCGTGCATGGGCTTTAAGCTAGCTAGCCTTGAAATGGATCGATTCCTCATTTGTCATCTTCTAACAGGAACAAGTGTAGCAAAGCTCATTGATGACATCAGTCTAATCCACTGTCCTTTGTGCATAGGCACGTACTTAATAAGTCTATGAAATAGCTTTATTTACATTCTTTTTTTATTTTTTCATATTATGTTCTTGAGTTTTAGTTGAAGTTTGCTTAAGTTTTTAGTTAAATCCTAGTTAAGTCCTTATCATATCAGGATGTGAATCCTAATTCATTTTGACTAGGGTTTAGGTTTTTAATAAGAGTTCTAATTTATATTAACTTAGTTTATGTGTTTTTAAGATTTCATGATTAAAGGACTCTCATTGGAAGTCAATTTCGAGATCGAAACACTCAAAAATCTCAAAATAGTGTGTGCTGCCAGGATTAGGTCTAGATCCATGGCGCCAGGGCTAGTGCCACAGTGCCAGGGATAGAGAAGTTTGGCACTATCGTGCTAGAAAGTAGGCACCATGGAGCCTTCCTGATGCCTTCCTACCGAAAATCAGTGCTACGGCGCCAACTCGATTCCTATTCCAAATTGAACTCTTTTTAAGGGTTTTAAAGTCTATTTAAAGAGGTTTATGTTGGGAAATTAAGAGACACAATTGAGTTAAGAAGTTCTAGAGATTAAGAGGCAAACAAGAGTGCAAGGAGTAAGATGAGCAAGGATAGCTAAAGCTTGAAAACTGATGATCTTTGTAGTTTTCTTTATTCTACTCTTTCTTTATTTTCTTGTATTTGCTTGATATTTTTATTGTTTAAATCTATGTTTACACTAAGTAGCATGGAATAATTCTCTTTCTAGGATTACAATGGAATTCATGTGTAGCTTAACTTAAATTTTTCTATGGATTGCTTAAGATTTGGTATTTATTTCATTTCATTGTCTCTAATTGCTTGATCACCAATGAGATTGATTTGGTAACTTAGAGGAACCTTGACGAAGGCAATCTAGTTTAGCCTTGAGTCATATAGCACATGTTTGAATTCATTTACCGAGTTGTTTGAATTTGATTTGTATATAAGATAAACATATACCTATATATCTTGTGTAACCAATTTAGGTCTAGGTTTAATGAATCTTGCTTAATTCAATTTTCATAGACATATAAGGAATTGGTTAAGTAATGTATAATTATAAATAATTTGAAAGGTACTTATAATTAAATAAGAATCCGAGGGTAATAATTTGGTACCATAACTAAGCATAAGAAGATAATAATAATCTAAGTGAAGTGTGAGGGAAGTTATAATTCTAGGTCTTTTCCAATAAATTCTTAAGTTTAATGTGTCATTAGTTAGCTTTAGATTAGATTAGTTTTTCAACCTTAATTTGTTTATTTGAATAAAGTTAGGATTATGTTAATTTTAGTACTTAACTAGATATTAGTTGCAATTTCTCATGGGTTCGAGACTCTACTTTTTCACTATATTATTTATTATGATACGTGCACTTGTGTGATTAATATCGACAATAGTACTTTTCTTCGTAAAGCTCAGGAGTTTATAAAATTGGTTGATGATTATGCTATCAAAAGGGACCATCCTTCCATGCATATAAATGTGACCATCAACCTGTTCTGAGACATTAGAGTAGTACTCCAGGACCATTTAAGACTGTCTCTCACAGTATCTCACCTAGCTTCACCCACCGGCATGCCTTAAGAATGGCATATACTAATAAATAGCACATCCGTGTGACAACAAACCCTCATGGTGCTCTTGTGTAGAATTTGAATTTTGTAACGGGCATTAGCTTCGTGGGAAGAAAACTTGGACATGTCATCACGAGGAGAAGAGGCAGTTGTAGTATGGGCTCGTTTTGGAGCCATGAACCAGCAAAAACAAACTCGCACCTTATAATTTTTCAAAAACAAGAAGTTGACCACAACCCCCAAATTAACAAAGGGTCTTAGAGACGTATATCATTTTAAATGCATAATCAACTCAGGCATGTTAAATTCAACCAAACATAACCCAAGCAATCCCTATTATCAATTAATAACAATAACAAACCCCACCCCCAAACTTAGTCCACAAACCATATATGTTTAATTTCATTTCATATTAACTAAGAAATAGAGTGGAGATGATATATAACCACTATATATACTCAAATCATAAAATCAATGCAATAAAATCATAATAAAATATATTCCCAACCCAATACATAACCCTTATGTAATCTAAACTTAAATTAATATATATAAGAAATTATGAAAAACTCAAACAGTAATCACCCTAACTCAAGAGCTAAGCATATATATTCAAGAGCTTTCCACAATCATAAATGCAAATAACGGATTTTTTTTATAATTCTTTTATCTTAGTATAAAATATAAAATAATGACAAAGTTTTTATTTTTTTATTTTTATAGTAGTGAGCATGAATTAAATTACTTTTACTAACATTTTTTTTTTATTATGTCATGTGTTAATCTTCATGCCATCTAATAATTTATTTGAATTTTATTCATCATTTTCGTCTTTAACAAAAGATCTTAATTATACAAAATAACATAATCAGGTGACGATACTAAGAAGAGATTATTATTTTTTTTAATTTAGTATATATAAAAATAACAATCTATATTCCTTGCCAAAAGAGTGCAACATTTTCTTGAAAATTAAATATTAAAATTTTTGCTTAAAAAATTAATTAAATTAAAAAATATAAAATTTTGAACAAATTTACAAATTAATGAGTACAATTTTGTACAATGAACATGAATGGTCCTCAAAATTTAGTAATTTTTACTTTGTCTATTACAGGTAAAGATCTCTCTTCTCCCGGTCTTTCCTCGTTTCTCTGCAGCACAAATTTTCCGGCAATGTGGGTAGAAAGACAAAGAAAAAGCTCTGGTGCAACAAATGCCTACGTGCCTTGTAACTAGTTAGACGTATAAATATAAAATATCAATCTATAAATTTCACTATTCTCAGCTTTCCTTCAATTAGAGAAGAAGAAAAATAATAACTTTCTCTCTCGCCACCTGAATTCTGAACCTTTTCTCAGGTGGTCATCCATGGCTTCTTTCTCTTCTTCTCCAAGCCTCCGTGCATTAGCGGTGGCTCTTGCTCTTTTGTTTGTAATTGGTGGTCTTTCATTTACGGCTGCTGAGGATGTGAAACGTGACGACGCTAAGGCGCCGGAGTCTGAGGCCTGCGACAATCCGTCCCAATTGGTAATGTATTAAGTTTCCCAGTACTTTCTGTTAATTCTAGGATTGAGTATTGTTTTTATACTTGCAATTCAGTTGGATGGAAGAAAATCTGAGATGGCCCTAGGGATTGTTGGTTTGATTTGTTGTGTAGAAAATGAAGAATGCATTTTCAGTATCAAATTGTTTGTTTTACCATTAGTCATGATGAATCATAACATGATCCTGGAACTTAATAGTGTATCAATTGCCTCCTCATAATTTTGTTTAGTTTGATTTCAAGGTCTTCTCTGATCAAATTGTCCAACTGCCTAACTGTCTTTTTTTTTTTTTTTTGGAACTGTCTAACTGATTTTACGTGATGGGCTTGTCAGTTTTCTTGCCACTTCATTACTTACCCAGGTCATTGACTAGGAGAAATTCTGGTCAGTATGTCATCCTTTGGTATATCTACTTTATCCAGTCACTCCCATGGGAAATTTTATACTAGCCTAATCGTTCTTGTGTTGCTTCCTAATTTCTTATTACATTTTCAGAACAATAAAACTGTGTTTCAAAAAGGGGTCTATAATGTACTCACTTTATTATAATAGTCCCTTATTAATCCAACATTTTAGTATGACAACAAAGACATAAGGTCTTACCGGTTTAACAACTGTTAATTGGTCTAGTATAACTAAAGCCAACTATCAATGTACTTAACTTGAAATTTATACAAAATAATGTAAAACAAAAAAGAGTGCCATTGACGGTATGGAATGTTGGTCTGTCAATAGTCTTAATGTCAATAACATGACTCCCGGGGAATTAAAAAACAGATGAAGACTAAACATGATATGGGTAGAAGTTGTTAGGAAAGATGAGTGTAGAAGGTCTAGAATAGAATGTACCATGTATTGATTGAATGGGGAAAAAAAAAAAAAAAAAAAAATTCATGTGGAGGACACCAATTAGTTCAGTGTGAATCCATGTAGCCAATCTCAATGACTTCAGATTAAGGTTGTAGTTGTTATTTTTTGTTTATCAATTTATTTTTACAACTAGAGGGTTTGATGATAAAAGAAATGACTTTATGACTGCATAACTTCCTAATAAAAAGTGAATCCATTTAACCAAACTAAACAAACATTTAGTACGAGGCATTCTGTCTTTAGTTGTTTAGAATGTGTTCCGTATAATCAAACCAAATGAAGCAACTGGTGCAATTATTTCATATCTTTTCTGTCTAAGCAAGTAAAACATCATCAGAAGGGGAAAATAGAGGAAGTGCAACCCATTTACACCATACAGTAAGAGTACACAAAGAACCACTAAATAGGGATCAAAAGAATAATAAAGAAAATCTTAGATTCTCAAACAAACGGGGTCTAGGAAATCAAAAATTGGACCATTCTTAAAAATTAAGGATGATTAGGACTGAAATAAACAAAGTTGGTTAAATATGATGCTTAAAACTTTTTCACAGAACATTCTTGACCTTGAAAATTCTCATCATTACACCCACATTATGCACCACATTTGACAACCTTGCGTAGCTGCACAAGTCTCCTGGCTTCTATGTACACAAATATATTCCAATTTGAAAGAGGAATCGTCAAACAGTGCAAATACAATTCTGGTGATGCTACAAAGGGAAAATAACAGAACCCAAGTATATGAAATTGGATAGATAACAAGAATATGGCTAACTGTCTCTGCAGCATTCATGCATTCCACATGTCTACTGACTACATCTCACTAAAATTTCTTAATTTTGAGCTGATACCTCACTCAAACACTCAATATTTCATTATCTCAAACATGTATGTTTGAGTGCTAGAGCTTTATTTATAGACTTCAAATGATTGCAGTACTACTTTTGCTTACTAGCACTAGGTCTCAAATAGGTAAACTATGCAACTTAACTTGCAAGGCAAGAAAAGGCATGTAGGAATTTTATGATCTTGTAATGTAACTATCCTAAATAAATCTGCAGACAAAAATATCTGGTAGGTCATTTTCTGAAATTGCAGATCTGGCGTACATAATTAGAAAATAACTCATTAACAAAAAAAAATCAAATTAATAATTGATTTAACTATACACTACTATTAACTTGATCCTTAATAACATATAAGAATCCTTTCATTTGGAATCACACGTGAGCTCCACAGATTTAAATCGAATCCTGACCATTTCCAAGATATTACTTGAGCCTTTTTTTCCATCATTGCTTCTGTTTCAATTAAAACTAGCAACTCAACTTGAATTCTGCTTGTTATGACATAGTTGAGTTTGTGTTAAAGGCATGTTTAAACTGAGTTTTAGAAATTGTTCAAATTGTGTTTATGTTTCTGCATGTTCAGTATATGATGGAACTTGCGTTATACATGTATAAGCAAGCTCACGTAAAGCTCTTTTTATTGTTTGTGAACAACTCTTGCAAATAATTCAATAAACAAGCAATCTTGTAAATGAAGTTAAGCAAGCATTTGTAATATTCATAAGATTACATAAAGGGTTGCAGGGTTATGAATAAAATAATCATAATATATATAATCATAATTAGTATATGCATTGTGTACTTATTGATATTTTATATGGGTGGGAATCTATTGACACTGACTTAAGATTAACACATTCTTACACAGCTTAATAATTTTTTGTAGGATGCAATTCTCATAAATCTCCCCCTTAGATTAAAAGACTTTGCCATCTAGGTCATGGCCACCAAATTTCGTATTAATCAGAGATTTTTAGCTACCTCATAATTACTACTAAAATGAAATATAAAGATTTTGCAATATAAGAAATTTTGAAATGCTAGGAAAATTAGTAAACGAGGTGCAATTGATATGAAATTCGGTGTGTGGTTATCTACATAATAAGCTTTAATAATCCAATAGTGGAATTCAAAAAAATCTCATCCAATTAAAAGTTATTGGCGGTATTAGATTGAGTTAATCTTTCTGGCATCAATGGAGCCGCCTATATATATATATATATATATATAAAATTATATATATATATATAATTATATATATACTAGTACACATGATGCATGTAAAATTCTATGCTAAAATGTGAAAAATGCTTACCCCTTAAACAAGCTTGAATGTTTTTACAGTGAGTTGAAAACCAGCCTAGAAATGAATTATAAAAAAGTTGTTCAAGAAAAAGATGAGTTGCTTTCACCTTTGTCCAGACTTGTTCATTTATTAAATAAGGTGAAGAAATATTTCCAGACATGTGTTCTAAACTTATACAATGACATAACCAAGCCTAAACCAAGCTCCTTCATGAGCTCTTCGTCCAACGGTATTGCACCTCTAAGAGATGCATTTTCTCAATTCACTAATTCAGTGTGAACATATTCTTCCACCCCACATTTATTCGCAGCATATTTGGGTTCACTTCAGAAAACATTGGCAACCTGAAGATTGTCCTTTTATAAGTTGGGTGTAGAGGCAGTAAATGGTTACTGTTATATTCTTATCTCATCATTTGATGTCACTTTATGTGTGTGCATGTGCGTGTGAAATATGTAAAAGTATTTGATGAATATGTAGATTTCCATAGAAATGCCAGATGGGTGAAACTCATACATGTAAGAAATTTTTATACTATAAGCATTATCTGAGATCTATGGTGAATACAAGAATCTTGGACTCTAAAGGTCCTGAAATCTAAGAATTCACCATTCATCCTTAAAAAGGAATGGCTAACAGGGACCCACTATAGGTTAAGCTTTGAATATTTATCTTTTTAGACTCCTAGTAATGACCCACATTTTTAAAGCATGTTATTTCCTTTATAGCCAAAGAGTCCACATTAGACACATTGCTGTTGCGCCATATGCAATCTTGCTGCATCTGAAGCTATATGGTCCACCCCAAGCCATGGCCTGTATTGATGATACCTGAAAGAGGGCTAGCCTAGTTGTTTAGATATATTGATTTATTGTATTAGCATACGGGTAGTATAGTTTGTTTGAGTACGTCTCTCTATGCCTGGTGGCAGAGCCGCAGGGCCATAAAATTCAGTCACTAGTTGTTTAGACGAAGTTACTTTTGTCCAACAATATTTCTATCCATCCAGGCTTATGTATTTTTCTAACACAGACGCACATAATATATACATATTTCTATTCACGCATGCTTTTTAGTATAGTTTTTAAGTTGTGATTATTTGGAAAGTTACATTTTACCCCTTCCCCGTTGTTAAACAATCTGTCCACCATTTTATATATTTTGTATGCTTCCGTGCATTTAGAAAAATTACATTTTATCCATCTGTAGAGTGTAGATATAGACCCAATTTTTTTTCCCATCCTTTCACTTAATAAAAGACGCCTTATCTAGCACAGCTCTATGTCATTGCTCTTTCTCGCTTAATTAATAGAATTTTTACTAGTAATTTCATATATTATTTTTAAACATGAAACTTGATACATAAGTATCATATATTATCCTTGAGGATGTTAGAAACTTAGATGGAAGTAGGGTTTGAACTTGATGATGCGCACTTTTCGAGCAAGATCTTTTACATTTAACAGAATATCTAATGGAGAAAACCATTACTGGATTAGTAGGTGGATACTATTGCCCTCTCCTTTTTCAATGTTTGTCTTAGGTGACAAACTTAATTTACAATTACAAATTGCTGTCAGTGCTACTGCACAACTGCCGCCTCAGAACAATGCATTCTTTTTTCTCACTTTCATCCACTTAGTATCTCCAAAATGAAGATAAATTATATTAGTGAATAGGGATAGCATGTGATTACTGTTGAATGCACAACAAATGCTATTGAAACACAAGAATAGTATTATCGTCTTCACTTTCCCCAAGCACACAACTTTATGTTATTCAGTGAACATAATGATTTTGATTTATGCTGATCTTCCAAAAAATGCCTTCATTCATGTTGACAAATGAAACCTAAGTAATAAGGAAGATCTAGAGATGAGACAGGTGGTTAAGGCTAGAAATAGCACCTCTTCAGGAAACAAAAGATAAAACTGGAGTGTTTAATTTCAATTACTCAAACAATATCCGAGGTCTAGTAGGTTTTCAATAAGATAATTAGTCTGTTTCAATAGATACTAGCTCTCTCAGCACTTGTTTATATGTTTTCACTTCTATTCTCTGGTCAGATAATGTTGCCTGCATTTATAGCTTACTTGGAATGTGCATGTTTATTAACTGATAAAGTATGTTTTCCAAACTAAAAGTGCACATAGCATATTTTTACTGGTATGGTCTGTTTACTAACTTGGATCTTCCAGGTCAAGGTCAAAATCTGGATCGATGGCACTGAAGGCAAAATGTTAAATGGGTTGAGTGCAAAATTTGGGTCTATATTACCTTCTGAAGCTGAAAACAATCTCAGATTCCCAGCTGTTCACCCAAATCCTTTAAACTGCTGTTCCAGTTCATCTTCGAAGGTTTTCCTCTATTATATCTCTTGGTTTTTTAAAAATAAAATAAAATTATATTACCTTGAGTGCCTCAGTTTTTATCACATACTCGAATGATTATGTGAATGCTAGATTGCTTAAGCTCTAGCAATGAAATAAAAAAAATGAAAAAAGAGAAAAAAGAAAAGGTTGTTTAAGCTTTTCTCTTGGACCTCATTATTATTCTCAAATGTGGATTACAATCTGTCCTTATCTTATATATTGTAACATAACCCAACCTGATGTGTGAATAGTTTAGATTCTTTGAACTATTTCTTTTCTTTTTAATCTAACAATTATATTATGTCAAATGAGTTTATATTAATTTTTTCTAAGGTAGCAAAGTGTCATTTCATTTTCCCTGCAGTCATCTGGATCTGTTGTTCTGTCCATACGTGGTGATTGTGACTTCCTAATTAAGGCAGATATAGCACAAGCAGGAGGTGCTGCGGCCCTGTTGGTGATAAATGACCAAGAAGGTTTTTTTTTTTTTTTTTTCCTTCTGTGGTTAACATAAGCAATTAGCATATTTTTATTTGCTTTACTAATGGTCCTTTTATGTATATGTAGCAGACATATTTAAAATAATAATCTCTTTCATATGAAGGTTGAGGTTGCACCCATTGAAGAGAAAATGAGAGATTAATGCTTACGGTGATTTGGACATATCCAACATAGGCCAGTAGATCCCATAATTAGGAAAGGTAACTTGATATAGGTGGAAGGGGTTAGAAGAGATAGAGGGAGATTATATGGGGAAAAGTTCTTGAAAAGGATAGGATTGTTAAGTTGAGAATATCTTCCGTATAGTATACATTAGAGTTGTATTCTTTTGCACTTGTTTCCCGTGATTGACATCCTAGACTGCGTAGACAGATGTTATATTTGGCATGTTGCCATGTTTGACAGTTACCAGATTTGACTCCTGGATGAAAATTTTCAACATGTCTTAACCATGAATATATTTTTAGGGTAGCCAAGAACAATAAGAGTGTGCTGATTTAGCCTTCTAATAATTTAATTACCTAAAAATAGGTCTGTCCAGTGAAACACTAGGAATGGAATGATGGAGGATAAATGCTTTTTAATTATGTCTGGTTTTATATAGATTTAGTCAAGGAGCAGTCAAAAGAGATGAAACACAGCCTAAAGGGGCTGGTCTTCTGGTTTGAAATTTTAACGGGCAAGGAAATGGAAAGAAAGTTTTCTTTCTATTAGATTAACAAAAACTTGGGTAACCCCGAAAAAGCCTATATTGCTTCTTGTAAAACACTGAAATCCATTTTGCATTTGCCAAAAAAACCTATTGAATAAAAAACTTCACACCTTATAAAATAACAAATTTTGACTCTCACTAATAACTTAACAAATAAGAAGGTTCAAGAATACTTGCAGGTGCAAAGGCTGACTAGGGCTTTGTCCCTAGATGTACGTGTTGTATTATCAGATAGGGAGAGTAATGATCATCTTTCAGTTCAATGTCGAGTTGCGTGGACTATTTGGAACCAAGTCTTTTGCTATTTTTTGTTAGCATTTGGCCTGCCCCAAGTATTTTGGGATATTGCTAATTTGTTTAGGGTTCTGGGGGTGATAAGGATGCTAAAGCCCTTTGGTGGTGCATTCTTTTTCTGGTGCTGTGGTATATGTGGTTAGAGTGGACTGCCAAGATATTTTGAGATGCTTATATTTTTCCCATCTTCTTTGGGACACGACTATTTTCATTGCTTCGGTTTGGATATCAACTGCAGCAGCGTTTCACGAGGAAATTTTGTCTGACGTGCAACACGATTGGCAGCCACTTCTCTTTTAGTTTGGTCACGTTTACTGTTATTTGCATTCTATCTCTCTTGCTCCCCCCTCCCCTAACAAAGTTCCTGTCTTATCCAAAAAAGGGAGTACTTGCACTGCAGTACCATGAACAGTTTTAAAGCTACAGTAGCTTAGCCTGTAGTCTATAACCTAGACTCTCTCAGGTTTAATGTCTCTTTTCACCTTTACTCAATTTTAAAGTTGGTAATGGCAATTTTATATTTTTGGGATGATGTTTGAATTGGAGTTCAATTTTTATTTTGTTTCTTAGATTTTGTTGTCTTTCTTTTCTTTACCATGCTCCAATCTCCTCTTTCTATGATTTGGGGTTAGGAGGGATTTCCAATTCTTTATGATAGAGATGCGTCTGCTCTTATCTCTCTTGTGGATATCCTTGAACCATGCTAAGTTTATGATATATCTAATAGATGGAGTTGGTCTCTTTCTATGTTCTAGATCATTTTTACTGCACTTTTTTTTTATAGTTCCCTTGTTTGGGATCAAAGTACTTGTTTTCCTCTCCATAATTTTATTTGGAATAATAAATGATATGAGGAAAGGGATACAGGACTAGAAAGAACTCACCACTCACTTGAATTCTCCTTGGACTGCTGTTCTTGAGAGAGTTAATACTAATCACTCATTGCTGGTAGAGGGGCCTTAATAGGTGGTCCCTTGATGTTTGTGTGATGTGCAAGTGGAGAGACAATTCAGCATCTTTATATTCTTTGTTTAGTGGCTTGGACTATTTGCTGTAGACTTCTTGATATATTTGGAGTTCCCTGTATTTGTCTGGACTCCCTTCATGATTTATTGATGATTTGAGACTCTGGGAGGATTAAGGATGCTATTTGCTTTTGGCATTATGCTTTCTCTGCTGTAGGCGTGTTAGGATTTTCCAATAAGCATGTCTCCCTTTATATCTTGTTTGTGATAAGAATATATATATTTTTTGGCTTCTCTTTGTTGTTTGACTACAAGAGATTTTCAGGGTGTGGCTTTGGCTAAGACACAATGTGATTGGCACTACTTTGGTTTTAGCCTGGCTTATTTCATTTTTTTCATTCTTGTTTTTCATAGGACCTCTTGGCCTACATCTATGCACTTCATTTAGTGTAAATAAAATAATATTATTGTTGAATATAAAAAGAATGTATATTCAGATGATTATAAATGTACAAGAGGGAGCCTCTATTTGTGGGCTAAAGTGTTTACCTAATATAATGAACCTAGACTAAATATCAACCAAATACGTAATAGAAATTACACATAAATAAGGAAACTATAAATAAGGAAATTTGACCTACTAATTAAGCTGTCTACTCTACCACTCCCCCTCAAGCTGGAGCATAAAGATTATATGTTCCAAGCTTGTTGTATAGATATCGCAGTCGAATTCTTGCCAAAGATTTTGTGAATAAGTCTGCTAACTGATCTTCTGATTTTGCATAGATTTTGTGAATAAGTCTGCTAACTGATCTTCTGATTTTGCATATGTAGTCTTGATTGTATTATCAATAAGTTTCTCACGAACAAAATGACAGTCAACTTCTATATGTTTTGTTCGTTCACGAAAGACTGGATTTGATGCAATATATAATGCATCTTGATTATCACATACTAACTCCATAGGCTGTGAGTGCTGAAATCCAAGTTCGTCTAATAGATTTTTCAGCCAAACTAACTCAGCAGTGGTATGAGTCATAGCCCTATATTTAGATTCAGCACTGGATCTTGCAACAACAGTCTGCTTTTTGCTTTTCCATGAAACAAGATTTCCACCCAGAAATATACAGTATCCTGTAGTAGATATTCTGTCAAATTGAGAGCCTGCCCAATCAGCATCGCTATAACCTTGAACTGGAGTAGAATTATGTTTATAGACTAATGTATGACCACGGCCATGTCCTCGAACTAGAGTGTGTCCATGATTCTTATATAAGAATTCCTTTCCGGGTGCAGTTTTAAGGTATCTTAGGATACGAATAACAGTATTCTAATGAGATGTTCGAGGCTGAGAAAGAAATTGGCTAACCATATTAGTTGCAAAAGCAATATCTGGTCTAGTGACTGTGAGATAATTCAGCTTACCAACAAGACGTCTATATTGCTCAGAATTTGTCAGTAGCTCCCTCTCATCTGGTACAAGTTTAATGTTGGGATCCATAGGAGTATCTACAGGTTTGGAATCCAACATACCTATATCACTCAAGATATCCAGACAATACTTTCTTTGAGAAAGGCAAATACCCAATTGTGATCTTGCAACCTCAATGTCCAAGAAGTATTTTAGCTGTCCTAAGTCTTTAGTTTGAAACTTAGACTGTAGGAATGATTTCAATTGCTGAATCCCATGATTATCATCACCTGTAATCACAATATCATCCACATATACAATTAAAAGAATTTTGTCATTAGATGTATGTTTATAGAAAACTGAGTGATCAACAGTACACCTCTGAAGGCCAAAACTAAGAACAACTTCACTGAATCTGCCAAACCAAGCTCTAGGAGATTACTTTAAGCCATATAGAGACTTTTTCAATCAACACACCATACCGGACTCCCCTTGAGCAACAAAACCAGGTGGTTGCTCCATAAAAACTTCTTCATCAAGGTCACCATGTAAGAAAGCATTTTTGATGTCCAATTGATAGAGTGACCATTCAAAAATAGCAGCTAAAGATATAAATACCCTGACAGATGTAATTTTAGCTATGGGAGAAAAAATTTCTGAATAATCCACACCATAGATCTGAGTGTAGCCTTTTGCTACCAATCTAGCCTTTAAGCGATTAACAGAACTATCAGGATGAACTTTTACGGTGTATACCCATTTACATCTAACAGTGGATTTTCCAGAAGGTAAAGAGATCAGTTCCCAAGTACCATTAGTATGTAAGGCGTTCATTTCATCAATCATGGCCTGCTGCCACCCGGGATAAGCAAGAGCATCACTGGTGGACTTTGGAACAGAAATAGAAGACAAAGAGGAGACAAATGCATAATAGGGTGAAGATAAACGATGATAACTCAAAAAAGAATTAATAGGATAAGGATTACGAGTTGAACGAGTACCTCTTCGTAAAATAGGTGGTGAAGCAAGATCCGAGGCACAGGAAGGTGTTGAGACAGAATGTGATTCATCAGGTACATTGACAGTATCTGCTGGAAGATCAGTTAGTGGCGCAAATGGTGCATGGTCATTTGGTCCAAGATAAGGATCCTGAAAAAGCCTCAGAGATAGAAGGTGACTCGGGAATAGTTGAGGGAAAGAATGAAGATTCCTCAAAAAATGTAACATCAGAGGAGATAAAGTAACGATTCTTATCTGGACAGTAACATTTATACCCTTTCCGAAGGCGAGAATAACCCAAAAAGATGTACTTAATTGATTTGGAAGAGAGTTTATCCTGTCCAGGTGTTAGATCATGAACAAAACAAATGCAACCAAAGATACAAAGCGGAAGGGAATATAAGGGATGATTAGGAAAGATGATAGAATATGAAATTTTGTTATGCAATGTAGAAGATGACATGCGATTAATAAGGTAGCTTGCAGTAAGTACAACATCACCCCAAAACCGAAGTGGAACATGACCACGAAGTAATAGAGTGCGAGCTGTTTCAATTAAATGTCTATTTTTGCGCTCAGCAACTCCATTTTGTTGAGAGGTGTGAGAACAAGATGATTGATGCAGCATACCTTGAGATGTCATAAAGTGCTAAAATGATATAGAAAAATATTCACGTGCATTATCACTACGCAAAATACTAATAAAAACACCAAATTGTGTTTTAATTTCAGTATAAAACTGTTGGAATATAGAAAATAACTCATAATGATTTTTCATTAAAAATAACCACGTGCAACGAGAATAGTCATCAATAAAGGTTACGAATTACTGAAATCCCAAAGATGAACTAACACGACTAGGACCCCAAACATCAGTATGAACAAGATAAAAGGGAGACTCTGCTCTAAAACGACTATGCTTTGGAAACGAAGCACGTGTGTGCTTGCCAAGCTGACACGATTCACAATTTAAAGATGACAAAGATGACAAATGAGGAACCATCTTCTGAAGCTTAGATAGACTAGGATGACCCAATCGATTATGAATGAGAATAGGTGGTACATCTGTAGAGCAAGCCACTGAAGATGTAGGTAGTGTGGTAAGATGGTAGAGGTCCTGTGACTCACGCCGTGTGCCAATCGTTCGTCCCGTACGTCGGTCCTGTATAGTAAAAGAATCATCAATGAAAGTGACAGAACAATTGAGAGAACGATTTAATTGACTAATAGAAATCAGAATGAATGAATATTCAGGGACATAAAGCACATATTCTAAAGGCAAATAAAATAATGGTGTAGCTTGACCTATACCTTTAGCAATGGTTGTGGAGCCATTAGCTATAGTGATAGTGAAAAGTGATGATGAATTACTAATACCCATTAGCTATAGTGATAGTGGAAAGTGATGATGAATTACTAATACTAGAAAAAGTTTGAGATTACCAGATATGTGATCAGAGACACCAGAATCAAGAATCCAAGTTTCAGAAGGGGTCTGAGAGAGGCAAGTGACAGAATTACCATGAGAAGATTGCTGTAGGAACTTATCATATTCAGTAGTTGATAATGAGACATTAATAGGTTTGTCTTTAGATGGTGAAACTTCAAGTGAATTGATTGATTGAACAATGTTAGCTGTAGTAATAACAGGGGATCCATAAAACACAAAGGTAAAAGTACTAGGTTTTGACATACCGATTTCAGATTTTTTAGAGGTAAACATACCGATGAACAGTACCTTGATGAACAGTACCCCGATGAACAATAATCGTATTGCTAGAATGAAACGCAGCAATAGAGAGACACGATGGAAATAACTACAGCGGAAAATAAAAATTAGGATTTTTTCTCCCTAAGCTCTAATACCATGTTGAATATAAGAAGAATGTATATTCAGATGATTATAAATATATAAGAGGGAGCCTCTATTTATAGGCTAAAGTGTTTACCTAATATAATGAACCTATACTAAATATCAACCAAATATGTAATAGAAATTACACATAAATAAGGAAACTATAAATAAGGAAATTTGAACACTAATTGAGCTGTCTACTCTAACAATTATTATCCAAAATAAAAATAAAAATAAAAATGACTTACCACATTTTTTATGTTTGATGTATATTTCAATTTTCAATATCACATGGTGTTTAATATGTAAAAGGGGTTTCTGTACTTGAACTTTGACAACTGAGTTTATATAACTGATGATGTTAACAAAGGGATATTGCCATTTCTTTTTTTCTTGTGTTTATCTGGGTTCCTGTCAAAAATGTCCACACGTAGGTACAAATGAAAACTAGATTTTTTAAACGATCTTGTACTGAAATGGAGCTAGGTTAAGTGCAATAATTTGCTAACATGGATGGTTTTATCAAGAATTTATGGGTGTACTGAAAATCTGTTCTATTTAAATTGTTGCAGATCTCGATGAGATGGGTTGTTCAAACAATAAAACTATAAATATAGATATTCCAGTAGTGATGATTACAAAGTCAGCAGGAGAAGCTCTCAACAAACCTATGGCAGCTGGAAGCAAAGGTGAGGCCTGCAATTCTCGAATGTACTTTTACTTAAAAAAGAGAAAATGCATGTCTGTATACATGTGTGTCATTTGTCTTTGTTTTCACCAATAGGGTGTCATATGAGAGCACTGGTCTACTATGAGAGGTGAGAAGTGACTTCCACCATTGGATCAGACATGAATTATCAAGATTGAAACAAGGGTACCCTAATTTTTAAGTGATTGTATGAATTTCAACTTCAAGTGATGCTTAAATTTTGAACCTTCATGTCTGATTTAGTGGTTATTGTTAGCTCCTCACCTTATTAGTTGACCGATTCATCACCAAAGACAATGTGCACTATACAAACACTAGTTCAGTTAGATGTACAAATTTAGAAGTTTTAATGTGCTGGTCCCATGTATGCCAGAAATTACGCTAAAACCACACCACTTGCAGCACAATTATTCATTAGAAGACGTGTCAACTGTTAGGGACTAATTTCAGATTACAAGTTTTGTTTGTAAATAAAATAATTAAGATGAATTAGAAATATTGGTAGTGGAATTGTTAGGTTCTTTTGCAGCTGAAAATGTACAGTTGGTAAATTCTGAATCTTCCATTGCAGTGGAAATTTTGTTATATTCTCCAAATCGCCCAGTTGTGGATTTTTCAGTGGGATTCTTGTGGATTATGGCTGTTGGGACGGTTATATGTGCTTCACTTTGGTCTGAGTTAACTGCTACCAAGCAGACTGACGAGCGCTATAATGAATTGTCTCCAAAGGTTTTCACTGCACAAGCCTTTATTATATGTGAAAGTTCATATTTTGTACTTTAGTCAAATACATATGCCATTATTTCTTATGTGGGATAATGATGCTGTAACTTAATACAATTCTTATGCTAATGAATGCTCACACTATTTACAAATCAAACATTTTTTCTGGGACAAAAATGAATCTGAAACTACTGACTGCCATAGGTAGGCATGTGGGCTCATCTATTGTCATCTTGTATGTGATTGTCTTTGGAGGTTGTTGATGGATGTATGAATCATTTTCAGTTTATATTGTTCTGTTGGAAAATGCAAGGTGGTTTGGCATGATTTGTGTTGCTTTTTGATTAAGTTCATGATAGGCCTTTATGAGTTACTCTGCACTTGCTACACATATATGTTGCAGTTGTTCTCATTCAGATTCTGAATTAAATCTGTGGAGATTAACATATATAAAAAGCCCACACAGGTTTCTGCAAATCGTAGTTTTTCTCTCTCTTTTTCTTTTCCTTATTTAGATTTCTGGTTTTTTTTACACTGAATTCATTCTTTTTGATAATAAATAAACCCTTTGTTTTTCATCTAATACACACTGATTAGGGAAGGAATATTCACTGATTTTTGTTGTTGGCTAGGAATCTTCAAATGCTGGAACAGGGAAAGATGACTCTGAGGATGAAATTCTTGACATAAATGTGAAGGGTGCCATCGTCTTCGTCATATCAGCATCTACGTTTCTAGTGCTTCTATTCTTTTTCATGTCATCTTGGTTTATTTGGGTGTTGATTGTACTTTTCTGCATTGGTGGTGTTGAGGTAGCACTGCTTTTCTTTTTCCCTGTCTTGGTAGTCTAGTTTTTGCTTTCCTGCTTGCCAGTACATGATGATGTTTTCATGAACAATTTGCACACCATGTTATATTAGATAAACTTGATTTCTGCTTGTGCTTAAAGCTTATTATCTTTTATGAAAGTCTAGGACAGGTGGTTCATCAATTAAAGAAATATCATTCATGAGTTTAAACTACAATGCGGTGCTCATGTTAGCTTCCATAACAACAAATGACTGTGCTTATTGACTTTATTACCACGGATCTGGTTTAAAATTATCTGCTGTTTCTTCTGAACATATAAATTGTTAACTGGGCCCTGTGTCAAGTCTGAAATCTGTCTGTTGATCAAAAGTAAAACTCATAATTTTTAAATTCACGATCTCTAAGGTTTAAAACTGAAGAATAATTTATTTTGGTTGAGGATTCATTTATATGGTTTGTCATGATTAGTTTTTAAAAGAGCCCTTCAGGGCGTGGTCTAGTGGTAAAGGGCGAACCTGGGAATGTGTGGTGGGTGCACGTCCTGGGTTCAATTCCTGATGCTGGGAATCCCTGGCTTTACTTGTGGCTGGTTGTTGTGGGCTCAGTCTGTCACCCCGAATTTGGTAAGGTAGCCAATGCCTCCCAGATTCTCGGTTTTAACTTAACTCAACTAAGCCTTCAATCCCAATCCAGTTGGGGTTGGCTATATGAATCCAGATTCTCGGTTATAAAAAAAAAAAAGGTATCTGGATATTGATAATCTAGTTGCAGAAAGTTCTGGCAGTAGTGTATATGATGTGCCCTACTTAGTTTTTCTGTTTATCATTTATTATGATGGTAACACTAGGAAATATTCTAGGCATACTGGATTTCAGTTCTTTAAAAGGATGTTGCACTTTTGTGATTGCAAAAATAACAAAAATAATCATTAAAAGCTGTAAACAGTAGCATGGACAGTGCCAATCTGAACAACTCTAGAAAGAGTGGTGAATAATTGGGGGAAAGCGAGAGAGTGCAACTTGGCTCTCTATCCTTTATAATAAACAACTGAATTCTCATTAATTGAAATAAAAAAGAATCCTTAATTTGTTTGAATTGGTTAGAGATTCATTCTTTGCCCTTCTCATAATAGCTTGACCTTTTTATGTTGAGTGGTTCTCTTGACTCAGCTTATTGTTTATTCAGGATTAGAAATTGGGGGATTTTCTTTTTGATAATAAAAGAAGTATGATTAACAAGAGTAAAAAACAGTGAAAGAGAGGAGGGCAAGTAGTTCTGCTAAACAACAAAAACAAAGAACAAAAGAAAGAAAGGAAGAAGACTATAAAAAGATAATAAAGAATGGCACACAAATTCCAATGTATTTCAGTAAAGAAATCCCATGAAAGGCTAGGCTTCTCTAGCTGAGCACCAAAGAGAAGCCACACCATAGAGAAGCCAGACAAACTATTTTATCCCAAAGTTTCCTTATTAGGCATGCCACGAGATTGGCAAGCTAATATTTTTAGGTGCTTCTCTCTTTTTATTTTTTTCTTACATTTTCTTAGTAGGATTCTTTATCCTCCTCTTTTACTTCTTCCAGGAAAAAGCAAAATGATCTGTTTTTTCCCCTTTCTATATTAAAGTAGACAGATCTTGCTTCTGTTGTCTGTCAGTTGGGATAATCGAAGTATGTATCTGTGCAAAAACCAAAATGCATATAAAAGTGATGAAACACTCCAGATTTTAATTGAATTTTATTTTTATATTGCTCCCTGTTTTTTATTTTTATTTTTAATTTTCTTATTGGTGTCTCTGACAATATTAATTGCAATAATATTCTACTGATTAGTATGTTCATTTGGCTAGCTGAAGTAGCTTTTATTTGTAGGGAATGCATAACTGTATAGTAAGCCTGGTCCTAAGGTATGATTTATTGCTGCTGCATCTGGCGAGAAATACTGCTGTATGTTATATTCTCTCCTAATTTTCACTAGTTTGTTTCACAAAAACTGAGCAGAAAATGTCAAAAGTGCGGGCGGAAGACCTTGACCTTACCTCTATTTGGGGATGTCTCTATTTTCTCACTTATAGTGTTCTTTTGTTGTGCGGCATTTGCTGTTTTCTGGGCTGCTACTCGGAAGGAATCATATTCATGGGTTGGCCAAGACATTCTTGTAAGTTTCACATCACAGACTGGGGGAATTCTTTTTTGTGTTTGTTTTTCAGTTTCATTAATTACTGCAGTAACTAAAACATGAACTTTGGGTGTTAGTTTACTGTTGTGGTTATGTGATATCACTCTCTTTTCTTTGATGAACCATGCCTGTAAGAGTAGAAAGCATATCTGGCACTTCCTCCCCTAGAAATAACAAGGGTAGAAGGTGACAGGTCCTAGTCCAGTGAGGTGTTTGTGCACCTTTTTTGTTTTCAAACAAAAATTTCATAATTTGTATTAAATTGTAAATTAAATTTTGTGAAGTTGTCATCTAAATGCTTTCAGAATAAACAGAAATCATAGTTATCGTAATGCCTGAGCTGCGAGAGATTCGGCTGAAGTGTGTGTGTGGGGGGAGGGGGGGTTGACAGTGTTCAGTGATAAGATCTCCACAGATAGATCAAAAGCAATACTGCTATACACTTGGATGCTTCAGTTGAATTTGATTCTTACTTCCTTCTGTTGACTATTAATATATGACTTTCTTCCTGACAGGGCATCTGTTTGATGATAACAGTCTTGCAGATTGCCAGACTACCAAATATTAAGGTAGCTTAGCAGTCTGGTTATGTATTTGCTAACTGTTTCTACTCACATCATGATGATGAAATCCTCCTTTTTCTCTTTCGTATATTAGGTTGCTACTGTACTCCTCTGCTGTGCATTTGCCTATGACATCTTTTGGGTGTTTATATCTCCAGTGTTTTTCAATCAGAGTGTTATGATTGCGGTAAGCTAATAATTTTAATTCATATATTTCTTTTTCTTGGATTGTTTAATAATAATTGAATTCACATTTCTTCAAATGCAGAAACATTTTTTTATTTTTATTTTTTTGTGGGAGGGGGAATAAATCCCATGTAGGGAGAGTCGACCCTGGGACCTCTTGGATGGGCAGCAAATGCTGCTGGACCACTCAAGGTTTTGGCAAATGCAGAAACACTTATTCTAGTATTTGCAAGAATATTTAGTATACCAAGACTTGAAATAGTTGAATTCATTTTTGTTTTTTTACCTGTCATATTTAGTGTTTGAAGGCCTTATCAGACTAGATGATGGATAGTCTTAAGCTACGGTTACCAAAGTCATATTACATTTTCTAATTTTACAAAAAATTTGACTGTTGTTAAAAGAGATCTGTTTGGTTTACCTAAATCCTTTGACTCTAGTTATTTTGTTAATATTTATAGGTTCAATATCTGATCTTAAAATCAATGAGGGAAATATTTTTTTGTTGTTGAAGAGTTTCAAAAAATTTCTATATAGAAAAAATAAATTTTATTAATAAAGAAAAAAGAAAATACTATGGTAAAAAAATATTACTATCTAATCAGAATTAAATAAGTAAACAAAGAATAATAAAATGAATTTTTTTTTTTAATATAAGAGCAGCTCTCTATTCTCAATGAAGTTGTTCATTTCAGAGAGAGATTAGTTGGAGGCAGTAGTCTCGGTTAAATTGGGTTAGAGAGGGTGATTGTAACACTAAGCTCTTTCATGGAGTAGCAAAGTGTATGCACCACATGAGTTTTATTAAGGAACTGGAGTTGGATAGTGGCAGTTTGGTTACTAAACCTTATATTATTGTTGCTGAGATTACTGATTTTTATAAGACCCATTTCCTTGAGGAAGATATGCCTAGGCCAATGATTGAGGGCCTAGAGTAGTGTCCTGTGAACATAGTGCTGGTACTATTATGGATCTCGTTTAGCACAAAGAAGGAGGTAGAAGAAGCAGTATGCTTGCTTGGCGGGTGGCTGTCTTTGTTTGATGTGGGTGATTTAGCTTGTGAGGAACAATCGTATCTTTAAGAATGAGGAGGATTCGCTTAAAAAACTGGAGAGTACCCTTTCACTCTTCTGATTCCAATGGATGTTTATGCACTCTTTTTTAACTTTACTGAGTCTCTTGTGATTTTCTTAGAGAGTTTGAGATGTAATTAGTAGTTTTTGTTCTGTTGCCTTTGGCAGGGTGTGTCTGTACTTATATTGTGCATAGAAAAATTTCTTTTTTAGTAAAGTCATTACTTTATAAAGAATGAAAAACTTAGTGCTGGTTGGCTAGAAAGGCTGTTTTAGATGGAAGAGATTTAGAAAGCTGTGCTTGAGATAGATAAGAAGAAAGCTCCTGTGTCAGATAGTTTCACTTTGGCATTTTTCTAGTCATTTTGGGATTTAAATAAAGATGATCTTTTTAAAGTGTTCACCAAGTTCTTTGACAATGGATTGGTTTGCCAGAGTATGGATTCCACATTTATTGCTCTGGTCACTATAACAGATTGTTCTATTAAGATTTTGAATTTCTCATTTTAGACCTATTAACTTACTAATGTTTATAGGATTTTGACTAATGTTTTGTCTAATAGGCTGTGTGGGATGTTAGGGGAGCAATAAAACACTATATCTAACTTCCGAAGTGCCTTTACCGTGGGTAAGCAAATTTTGGATGCGGGCCTTGTTGCCTATGAGGTCACGGAAGAGTATAAGCGTATAGGTACAAGGGGTATTGTTTTCAAGCTTGATTTTGAGAAAGCCTATGGTAGGGTGAGTTGGTCTTTTCTGGATAAAGTTATTATTGATGGGAAGGTTTTGGGTGTAAGTGGAGAAAGTGGATCCTTGGGTGCATTTCTTTAAAAGAGTTTTAAGTTGTGGTTAATGGAAAACAACATTCTTATGTTCTCCAGGTCTTGAAAGGTTCGCCGAGGAGACCCTTTCCTTTTTAGATTAGGGCTACTAATTTTGAGTAGAATGACCTATGGATGGGTATACTGGGGTGCAGTTAAGGCATGAAAATTGGTTATGAGAGTGTGATGGTTTCTCAGTTTGTTAATAACATGATTTTGTTTCTTGAGGAAAACATAGATTGTTTAAAAAATGTCCTTTATCTTAATTAAATTTTTTGAACTTATATCAGTACTTAGAATTAACTTAGCTAAATGTAGGATAGCTGCGATTTATTTGGATAGCCATTTGTTAGGTAATTACTTGTCTCTAACTAGTTGTCTCATTCAAGATTTCTTAAACATGTTTAGCGGTGCCCATAGGTGGCAATCCTCATTCTGTTTCCTTCTAGATTCTTGTCGTTCTTAATTCATGTCTTTTAAGTATTTCCATAATCCCACTTATTACCTCTCTTTGTTTAAGATTCCGTATAAGGTGGCTAATACTTTAAAGCTTCTCATGTGGGGCTTTCTTGGGTTTGAAGAATGTCAGAGTAAGAAAGACCATTTAACTAACTGTGATATTTGTTGTAAGCGTAAGTTAGAAGGTGGTTTAGGTATTTCTAAGTTGGTGTCCAAAAATATTGCTTTAGTGGGAAAATGGTTGATTTTTCCTTGAGAACCTGATTCACTTTGGCACATGATGATTAAGAGCAAGTTCGGCCTTTATTGGAATATATGAGTTGCTAAAACTGGTACAAGTATTTCTCATGCTAGCCCTTGGAAGTTCATCTCCCACGTATTTTTACTATTTTTTCCTTTACTTAATTTTTAAATTGGTAGTGGTACTCAATCATTTTTAGGAGGATGTTTGGATAGGAACTATGTCTTTTGCAATGATTTATCCTAGGCGTTATCGGCTCTCTAACTCTACATTTTGCTGTAATTTTTTATTTTTATGTTTTGAAGGAAGTATTTAAATACCTAGGTTCTTTCTTCCAAAATGATGGAGCAATTGAGCATGATGTTAGTTGCATAATTAAGGCATGTTAGATGAAGTAGTGAAGTGTCTTGGGAGTTTTATGTGATTCTCAAATCACAGATAGGTTGAAAGGAAAATTCTATAAAACGGTCGTGAGACCGTCTATATTGCACTGAATATTGTTGGGCAGTAAAGAAACAATATTTGCATAAGATGAGAATACGACATAAGGAGATACGTAAGAAGGTGGAGGTTGCACTTATTGAAAAGAAAATGAGAGAACCGTTTGTGGTGGTTTGGACATATCTAACATAAATTGGTGGTTATCATAGTTAGGAGAGGTGACTTGGTGCAAGTGGATAGGATTGGACAATGTAGAGAGAGACCAAGAATTATACCAGAAGAAGTCTTTAAGAAGGATATGATTGATGCCTTAGATCGATGCTAAGGGAGAAAAATGATTCATATAGCCAACCAACATTGTCACAGGCACTTCGGGTGCTCGCCTACATGGTCAAGTGAGGCGGGTTGGATGGGCTAGAGGACCACCGCTTGTGGAGACCTCAGGCGAGTCGACCTTGCAAAGGCAGCTGCCTTTTACGCTTATGTAATTACTGTGACCAAGGCGCAAGCATTGTAATCAAGCACCTGAGCAAGGAACAAAGTTTCATTTCGAAGGACCATTTTGACAAGCTTGGAAATGGAAATGATTTGGGAAACAGTATAAACAGCATGGAAACTCTAATTTTTTTGGAAACATATGAAAATTTATAATAAAATACATATTATAGTAATTGTAAGTATCCAATATGAATAATTTAGTATATAGAATACTAATAAATATATATTAAAGTTAAAATCATAACACAAATATAGTACTTCAAGAAAAATATTAAAATCCAATCATATCCAGTTATCTGTGAAGTGTCTAGCAGGTGTATATCCAGAATATTAATATTGTCTAAGAATAAACTGATAGTATTGTTTAATATAGCTACAATACTGATCATAACTAATGTGATGACGAAAATATATCTTATATTTCAAAAATTAAACTAATTTTAAATTAAAAACCTCATTATTTGTGCTATATATAAATAAATAACAATAATTATAAATTTCAATAAATTAAATTGATAGAAAAAAAAGATAATAATTGAAATTAAAAAAAATTATAATTAATTCATTTTTACTAATGATATAAGTTAATGACATAAAAATTATATTCTAACTTATTCATATTTACTAATGTTCTAAGTTAATAAACATAAATAAATAATTTATATCTGTTGATTTTTTTTTCACTATTTCAAAAATTAAACTAACTTTAAAATAAAAAGCCTGTTTGTTTGTGTTGTTTATAAGTTTTGAAATATATATATTTATTGCCAAAATAACAAGAAAAAAAAAGGGTTGATAAGTTATATTAACTAATTAATGTCATTATATACAAAGCCCAAAGTTTATATACTAATTAGGCTAAGCCCATAATAATTAATAACCCCAATGTACTATAAGAAAAAATGGAAAAAAAATCAACCACTTCACTGTGGCTCGCTTTTCAGATCTTTGCAACTCTCCATCTTCAACTTTGCTTCTCTTAAGCCAATACTCAATGACTTATAGATTGAAAACTCTAATTTTCTACTGATTGGGCAGGTTCTCCATTTGACAAAAGATCTACTACAGGATACTGTATATTTATGGGAAGAAATCTTGTTTCATGGGAAAACAAAAAGTAGACTGTTGTTGCAAGATCTAGTGCTGAATTTGAATACAGGGCCATGACTCATACCACTGCTAAGTTAGTTTGGCTGAAAAGTTTATTAGACGAACTTGGATTTCAGTACTAAGCCTATGGAGTTAGTATGTGATAATCAAGCTTTATTACATATTGCCTCAAATCTAGTCTTTCATGAACGAACAAAACATATAGAAGTTGACTGTCATTTCGTTTGTGAGAAGCTTATGGATAATACAATCAAGACCACGTATGCAAAATTTGAAAATCTGCTATAGCAGACTTATTCACAAAGTCTTTGGCAGGAAATCGATTGTGATATCTATGCAATAAGCTTGGAACATATAATCTTTATGCTCCAGCTTGAAGGGGAGTATTAGAGTATAAATATAGATAGCTTAGTTAGTGGGTCAAATTTCCTTATTTATAGTTTTCTTATTTATGTATATTTGACTTACTTGTACTATATACAAACTTTTACTCCACATAATCTTGTAGTATAAATATATTATCTTGATATGAGGAATTCTCATCCAATTTATCAAAACACTTTAGGTATCTTTCTTTTAGGTTTTGCATGATACCAGAGCTTAAGGAGAGAAAACCATAATTTTTATTTTCTGATGTGTTTCTTTCCAACATGTCTCGTTATTGCTGCGTTTCATTCTAGCAATACGAATACTGTTCATAGGGGATACTGTTAACGGTATTGTTCATCACACTGTTCATCGATATGTCAAAACCTAGTACTTTTACCTCTGCTTTCTGGATCCCCTGTTATTATTACTAAGAAATTGAATGGATCTAATTATTTGTCTTGGGCTGCATTTGTTAAGTTATGGTTTATGGGACAGGGATATAAAAATCATCTCACGAAATCATTGGCCAATATTCCAACCCTTGAACAACCCAATTGGAAAAAGATCGATGCCCAATTATTCAGTTTACTCTGGGCATCTCTTGAACTTTCTATAATGCAGATTTTCCGGGCATATAAGACATGTTTTAAATTTTGGAAACGGTCCAGAAGTTTATACACTAATGATATCCATTGTTTTTACACTGTGGTTTCTAATCTATTGAATCTAAATCAGGCTGATCAGGATATGTCCACTTATTTAGGCAAAATTCAAAATGTCAAAACTGAATTTGCTGAAATATTATCTCTTAATACTGATCTAGCTAGCCAAGAGGCACAAGCTATTCATGATTCTCACTCTATATGGTCTTTAAGCAGATCTTGATCCAGTTCGCCATCAGATATTGGCTAGTCCTACTATTCCTTCCATGGAAGAAGTGTTTGCTTGGTTGTTACTTATCTCTTCTCCAATAGTAACACATGTTGAGAATCCATCTCTTGATTCCTCGGTCTTGATCTCCCACTCTGGTACTCGCGGAGGTCGTGGTCGAGGGAGTCGGGGTTATGGACGTCCCCAGTGCACTCATTGTAACAGGATGCGCCATACCAAAGAAAAATGTTACTAGCTGATTGGTTATCCGGGTCCTACAGCTAACATTATTTAGTAAGCCAATTCACTTGAAGTTTCACCATCTGAAGACAAGTGTCTTAATGTTTCATTATTAGCTACTGAATATGATAAGTTCCTACAGTATCAGGCTACCTAGCAATCTTTTCATGGTAATTCTGTCGCCTGCCTCTCTTTGACCTTTTCTAACACTTAAGTTCTTGATTATGGTACCTCTGATCACATATCTGGTAACCCTAAACTTTTTTCAAGTATTAGTAATCCACCATCACTTTCTATTGTCATTATAGCCAATAGTTCCATAACCATAGCTAAAGGTATAGGTCAAGCTACACCATTATCTTCTTTGCCTTTAGAGTTTGTGCTTTATGTCCCAGAATGTTCATTCAGTTTGATTTCTGTTAGTCAATTGACTCGTTCTCTCTATTGTTTTGTCATTTTCATTGATGATTCCTTTATTATACATGACCGAAGTACGGGACGAACGATTGGCACAGGGCTTGAGTCATAGGGCCTCTACTATCTTATCACACTACCTATATCTCCAGTGGCTTGCTCTATAGATGTGTCAGCTATTCTCATTCATAGTGGGTTGGGCCATCCTAGTCTATCCAAGATTCAGAAGATGGTTCCTTGCTTGTCATCTTTAAATTGTGAGTCGTGTCAGCTTGATAAACACACACGTGCTTTGTTTACAAAACATAGTCGTTTTAGAGCAAAGTCTCCCTTTTATCTTATTCATACTGATGTTTAGGGTCCTAGTCATGTTAGTTCATCTTTGAGATTTCAGTATTTTGTAACCTTTATTAATGACTATTCTCGTTGCACGTGGTTGTTTTAAAAAAATCATTATGAGTTATTTTCTATGTTCCAATAGTTTTGTGCTAAAATTAAAACACAATTTGGTGTTTCTATTCGTATTTTGCGTAGTGATAATGTACGTGAATTCTTTTCTACATCATTTCAGCACTTTATGACATCTCAAGGTATGCTGCATCAATCATCTTGTTCTCACATCCCTCAACAAAATGGAGTTGCTGAGTGCAAAAACAAATATTTAATTGAAACAGCTTGCACTCTATTACTTCATGGTTATGTTCTACTTCGGTTTTGAGGTGATGCTATATTTACTGCATACTACCTTATTAATCGCATGCCATATTCCACATTGCATAAAAAAATTCTGCATTATATCATCTTTACTAATCATCCCTTATATTTACTTCCACTTCATATCTTTCGTTGCATTTGTTTTGTTCATGATCTAACACCTGGACAGGATAAACTCTATTCCAAATCAATTAAGTGCATTTTCTTGAGTTATTCTCGTCTTCAAAAATGGTATAAGTATTACTCTCCAGATAAGAATCGTTACTTTACCTCCGCTGATGTCACATTTTTTGAGGAATCTTCATCCTTTCCCTCGACTATTCCTGAATCACCTCTTATCTTTGAGGCTCTTCCGGCTCCTTAACTTGGACTATATGAACATGCATCATCTGCACCACTAACTGAATCTTCTACCTTATCCGAACGTTCTCTCCAAGTTTACCATTGTCGTTCTCGGCTTGATCTTCTAGTAGACACTATTAATGTACTTGACAACTCACCTTTTGTACCAACACCTTCCCGTGCCTCAGATCTTGCTTCACCACCTATTTTACGAAGAGGTACTCGTTCAACTCGTAATCCTTATCCTATTTATACTTTTTTGAGTTATCATCGTTTATCTTTACCCTATTATGCATTTGTATCCTTTGTCTACTATTTCTGTTCCAAAGTCCACCAGTGATGCTCTTGCTTATCCCAGGTGGCGGTAGACCATGGTTGATGAAATGAACGCCTTATATACTAATAGTACTTGGAAACTGGTTTCTTTACCTTCTAGCAAATCCACTATTGACACTGTGAAAGTTCATCCTGATGGTTTTATTGATCACTTAAAGGCTAGATTGGTCGCAAAAGGCTACGCTCAGGTCTATGTTGTGGATTATTGATAAACTCTCTCCCGTAGCTAAAATTACTTATGTCAGGGTATTCATATCTCTAGCTGCTATTTTTGATTAGCCGCTCTATCAATTGGACATCAAAAATGCTTTCTTACATGGTGACCTTGATGAAGAAGTATTTATGGAGCAACCACCTGGTTTTGTTGCTCAGGGGGAGTCCGGTATGGCGTGTCGATTGAAAAAGTCTCTATATGGCTTAAAGCAATCTCCCAGAGCTTGGTTTGGTAGATTTAGTGAAGTTATTCTTAGTTTTGGCCTTCAAAGGTGTATTGTTGATCACTCGATTTTCTATAAACATACATCTAATGAAAAAATTCTTTTAATTGTATATGTGGATGATATTGTGATTACAAGTGATGATAACCATGAGATTCAGTAATTGAAGTCATTCCTACTGTCTAAGTTTCAAACTAAAGAATTAGGACAGTTAAAATACTTCTTAGGCATTAAGGTTGCAAGATCACAATTGGGGATTTGTCTTTCTCAAAGAAAGTATTGTCTGGATGTCTTGAGTGATATAGGTATGTTGGATTCAAAACCTGTAGACACTTCTATGGATCCCAACACTAAACTTGTACCGAATGAGGGGGAGCTACTGGCAAATCTTGAGCAATACAGACGTCTTGTTAGTAAGCTGAATTATCTCACAGTCACTAGACCAGATATTGCTTTTGCAACTAGTGTGGTTAGCCAATCTCTTTCTTAGCCTCAAACATCTCATTGGAATGCTATTATTCGTATCCTAAGATACTTTAAAATTGCACCCGGAAAAGGATTACTATATAAGATCTACTACAGGATACTGTATATTTCTAGATGGAAATCTTGTTTCATGGAACAACAAAACGTAGACTGTTGTTGCAAGATCCAGTACCAAATTTGAATACAGGGCCATGACTCATACCATTGTTCAGCTAATTTGGTTGAAAAATCTATTAGACGAATTCAGCACTCACAGCCTATGGAGTTAGTATGTGATAATCAAGCTGCATTATATATTGCCTTAAATCCAGTCTTTCATGAATGGACAAAACATATAGAAGTTGACTGTCATTTTGTTTGTGAGAAGCTTATGGATAATACAATCAAGACCACATATACACATATACAAAATCCGAAGATCAGTTAATAGACTTATTCACAAAGTCTTTGGCAAGAAACCGACTGTGATATCTATGCAATAAGCTTGGAACATATAATCTTTATGCTCTAACTTGAGGGGGAGTATTAGAGTGTAAATGTAGATAGCTTAGTTAGTGAGTCAAATTTTCTTATTTATAGTTTCCTTATTTATGTATAGTTGACTTACTTGTACTCCACACAATCTCGTAGTATAAATATATTATCTTGATATGAGGAATCATTATCCAATTCATCAAAACACTTTGAGTATCTCTTTTTTAGGTTTTACAGACTCGTAGTTATCGTTATTTTTTTTTTTTGAGGAAGGGGGGGGGGGGGGGAGGGGAATGATGTTAAGTGTTTGTTTTGCTTTAGCCTTTAGCAGCCTTTCATAGTGTGTTTTTTTAGTAAATATGCCACAGCCACATGACTATCAAGTCTTATTATTTTAAGCTTGTATTTTTATTTATCAAATTTGGTTTATGGTTAAGAGGACTTCTTGTCCTCTCTTGTATTTCTTTCTTTCTTTCTTTATTAATAAAATTTTGTATGATATTAAAAAGAAAGCTCGTAATCCTATATAGAGGATGAAATACTAATAACCGGAAAATAAATTTGAATTTGAGCGTATTGCCTTTCATTTCTTTGATTGTACATAAGAGATAATTGATCTTTGTTGTTTCACAAGGACTATTAAAATTTCTTCAAGAATTTTATTTTGTGGAAAATGGATAGTTGTCGTACTTTAAATCAAAATGTCAGGGATTCAATCTTTTTGTTTTCTGTTCCATTATCCTCATGCTTATCCCTTGAACTAGAAATTAGGAATAAGTAATAACTTATACAGAGGAGAAGAGGGTGATGACATTCATATCATCTAATAAAGAATTGATGAAGTTTCTGTATAGTGTATATAGAGAATTAATGAAGTTTTTGTTTCAAAGGTTAAACTCTTTCCTGTACCATAAACTGTTATTGTTCATACTTCATATATCTTATATCACTAAATATCATCAGAAGAATGGTCATTGGTTAAAACACTTATTGTGGAGGAATGTAGCTTTCATCTCTAGGTATAAAATGCAATAAGATTATTGTTAAAAACTAGGCAGTAGAACTCATAATGTTATATCGCGTTACTTATCTAAAGTTTGGACTTCGTTGTTTGCTTTTCAGTGGAGCTTCTTATTATGAAAGTCTTATCTCCTTTGTACTATATATGAGATATTCATACTACATATATTTGTGTTATTATTAGGTTATATCCTCATGAGTTTTATTTGATAATAGGTTGCACGAGGTGACAATAGTGGTGGCGAAGCAATCCCTATGCTTTTGAGAATTCCTCGTCTTTTTGATCCTTGGGGTGGTTATAACATGATTGGTTTTGGGGACATTCTATTTCCCGGTTTGCTAGTTTCGTTTACTTTCAGGTACTGATATCTTTTTGCTGTGCAATCATTGACTTAGAAACAAATGTTCATAAATTTTTTAAAATCTAAATAATATACCTGATGCTATAATGAAGTCTTTCCAAAAAGTAAACTCAAAAGAATTGGTGGACCTGATTCATTTTCCTGGTGATATGCATCCACTTTTACATTGGGTCATGAGGTCTTTCAAATTAACTTTCTTTCTCTATCTACTTGCCATGGAGGAGAGCTAGTTTGGTTGCAACGTCACTCATGCGCATTTAGAATGACAACACCAATCCCATTTCTCAAAAGACATGCACTTATATGCAATAAGGAGGGGGGTAGGTGGCAGGCCATAAATGTATTTGGTATGGTCTATACTATTGTATTACATTTGTAGTCATTTGAAGAAATGATTAACATTGTGATTGAAATTTAACATCACTAATTTGTTTTATAAATTTAAAATGCTTTCGATGGAGGATGCAGCTGAAAAGAAGGTGAGGTGTTGAGAATTTCTGATATATTGAAAGTATTCCTTAAAGATTAAACTGAAAATGGGATCAAGACCCAAAATAATTAAAAATAAATATGAAAGGGAAATTATAGGATTTATAAGGGTAGAGAATGTTCATGAGGTACATAAACATGTGAGCCATGATGCTCAACTCAACTCAACTAAGCTTTAAATCCTAAACTAGTTGGGGTCACCTTGCGACATAATATTTAGGCCAAATCAGTTCATATTGTTGGAGCCCTCGGCATTGAATTCCAGGGCATCCTAAGCTGGGCGAGAGAGTCCAGGTCATCTATGATTAGGGATAGACTTTATAGGATATTGTGGCAACTTAGTTTTGGAACCCTAATGGGACTTGTTTATATATGTATATAATAATATATATGACTAGGTGTTATAATTCAAATGTTTATTAGTGAGTTTAACTTTTAAGTTCAGAGTTTTAGTAACTAGGGCTCTAGAACAGTCTTAAATCTTTCTCCTGATGCCTTACCAATACCTTTGCCTTCCTTCTATTCCCTATCTCTCATTTTTTATGACTAATAGCTCGAGGAAGAAAGAGCAAGTTAACGAGGATAAACAAAATTGTTTCCAGGCCCTTTGGTCTTAACTATAATGGTGATATTCTGTCAAATTCTGCAAGCCAAGAAGAAGAGGCAGAATTCAAACTCTGCTGTTTGAAAACCTGATATGGGAGATATCATGGAGAATTTGAAGGACTTGAAGCAAGGAAGCACAGATAATTATTAAAAGTCATTTACAAAAGTCACAAAAGGAAATAATTATTTAAAAAAAGGGATAAAGACAAATAAATAAAGAAAGTTGATTCCTTTCCTAACTAAAATACAGAAATGTAGTAAAGCATCGATAGAAAAGAGAACAAAAGAGGATGAAAATGGAGCAATGTTTTGCATTTAGACGTAGTGGCTTACCTCCAAGACCTGCAGCTTCCTCCACGATTTGTAGTAAATCAACAACCCAGAACTCAGCAGCAGCAGAACCCATGATGGTACGAAGACGAAGGCGAAGATGCAGCACCTGAAAATCGACCGTAGCTTCAAAGTTCAAAGATGCATCTTCTCTGATTTAGGAATTTTGATCACAGTTGATGTCTTTCATGCATTAGAAAAAGAAAAAGAAAAAAAACGTACCGAACCTGAGCTGCACCAAAAGCTATGTAGTCGTACTGAGCCGTACCCAAAAAAAAAAAAAAAGAAGGGTACTTCCTGGGTATGAACCGAGAAGTACTGGGTCATACCAGAACCTGGTGTGTACTAAGTACTGGCATGGTAGCCATTTTGAAGTACTGCTTCCTTGACTTGAAGCCTCTTATTGGATACCAATGCAGGATCATACCACATTTCAGGGCTATAAGCTCCCTCTCTTCACTATCAACATTTAATTTCATTGATTGTTTTGTTTTCTCAGTATTTAGTTTTAGGGGAATAGTGCTAATTTTTAATTGAAATTTATTTTATGATCATAGCATTTGTTCATTTATAGATTAGTGCTAATCAGGTTTCACAGGTTCAAGATGTATTTACTATTTTGGCATGCCATGGGTTTGAGACTAGTTTTGAATGGCAGAGGTTTTACAACCAGTGTACACACTTACCTTATTTTTTATCTTAGATTCTATTTGAATCTAGAGTCAATTCCACTCCAATGAGCATTGCAACTAGGAATAATTCATTATTTAGAATCAATTCCTCATTTTTAACTTCTTCGACTCATTGGCATTACACATTCACCGTAATCTAGATTATGTTGACCTCAACCATGGTTATCCGGTTGACTGAGGTTAGTCTCAAAATTCATCCATGTTTATCTGGGTGATTTTGACATCAATCTGTTATATATTGTAAATTTGACAGAGGTATTCGAGACTAGTTCGAATTTAGTAAGATTCTAAAGGTAGCAAAGATCCCTCTTCCAATTGTTTTGTATTGTCGCCTGAACATTCTAGGGTCACAATTTCCTTTTGATGTGTTCAACAATCTGTGTCGTTAAGCTTGTGATTTTAAGAGGAAATAGTAATATAATTTTTATTTTTTTAGCTTCCCATTGGTGTTATGGTATGGGTACTTTTAGGCTGTGTTTGATGGGAGTGATAAACACATTATTCTATCCAGAGTAATCCTTGTTCGATGCTTCAATGGATTGGATAACTTTATAAAAAGTTGAGTTGTATCCATCATTTTGGATTACGTTGGAATGAATCATTTAGAGAAAACAAAAATATGAGACCAGTTACTACCCATCCTTCAACCCAAGGCTCAAATCTCTCTCACCCATCAAAGACTATCATTACCAGAGATGCCAATCACTATCAAGCAGCTTTTGTCACTAGCAACTGCGCATTTAACCTGTCTTGTATCTCACTCCCTCACCTTTTCTTTCTTCCTCCCCATCTGTCACTAGCAACTGCGCATTTAACCTGTCTTGTATCTCACTCCCTCACCTTTTCTTTCTTCCTCCCCATCTTCTCTCTCTCACCCTTCATCTGACCTTTTCACCTACCTAAAGTCTATATCGCCTTCTCATTTCCTAAAGTCACCTGCCCCGATTTGTTTTTCTCGGGTGTCGTCCCTCTTTTATTTGGGAAACAAACTAGTTCTATTTTAATTTGAGGTTTTTTAATATTTCTTTTTCTGTACTTAGATCATGTATGAAGATCTAGATTTTGCTATTACTCCTTTTCTTGGTTGATCTGTTGGAAGAATGGTTTTCTTAACTATTCCTTATTCTTTTGGGTCTCTATAATGATAATTGAGTTGATGTTCTATGGGTCTAATGATAGTTTTGATAGGCTTTTTGGAGGGGAGGGTAGGGGATGACAATTTGTTTTCTCAAAAGAAACTGACAAGGAAAAAAAAACACAACGAAAGACATGAGAAAACCAGATGTAGTAATTTCTCAATTTAAATAATTTAAATACTATGTTCATTACTTTGGTGCCTAAGAAGAATTGCTCCATTGAGGTATGAGTACCACTTACGATGGTTTAGAAATGTCTAATGTAGGCCAGTGGACACTACTATAATTAGGAGAGGTGACCTAGTGCAAATGGAAGGTGTTAGACGGGGTAATTGAGAAGGATATGATTGCTCTAGGCATTATTGAAAATGTTGTTTTCAATCGATGTAAATGGAAAAAAGAATTTATGTAGCCGATCCAAACTATTTTGAGATTAAGGCTTAGTTGAATTGAGTTTGACGGACATGAGAACTTGGCATGGAAGTTATTATAAGTCTTAAGGGGAGCAACACAAGTTCTAATGTGTTGAAGAAGCCCGATAAACACTTGACAAACTACTCCAGTGAATTGAAGTGATTGGAATCAATGTGAATTATGGTAAAGGCGAATTTGGAGGATCTTGTGGAGTTTAGGAGAACTAGGCGAAGTTATGGTTCTAATGGTTAATCATTTTAACATACTCTCCTGGAATGTGAGGAGTATAAATGATAGAGCGAAAAATTCCATTATTATTGATCTTTTAAAGGGTTGGAAACCTGATTTTGTGTGCCTCCAAGAAATTAAATTGGTTACTACTTCAAGTACCATTGTCCGTAGCCTATGGAGCTGCCTGTATGTGGAATGGTATTGTTTGGATACTATTGGGACAGCTGGAGGTGTTTTGATAATGTTTTATTCTAGACTTGTGAAAAAAGTGGATGTTCATTTGAATAGATTTTCAGCTTCTTGACTTTTTGAGAATTTGGATGATGGTTTTAGATGGATTTTTTTTTTTGAGTGGATTATATGGACCTAATGATCATTGTTTGATAGATACTTTTTGGGATAAATTGCTAGGTGTCAAAGCTGCTTGGGATACTCCTTGGTGTTTAGGTGAAGACTTTAATGTTGTTACTTGTTAGTTTCCTGAATGAACAAGAATTGTAGAAGACTATCGGCAGCTATGCAATTATTTTCGGTATTCATTGATGGCCAGTCTTGTCAATTTGCCTCTTATTGGGGGTCACTATACATGGTCCAATGGGAGAAGCATGTCAAGAATTGATCGGGTTTTAATTTCGCTTCATTAAGAACACTTTGTTGGGTCTTTACAAAAAAGATTTATGAGGGCAGAGTCAGATCATTTTGCTATCTTGCTTGAGGTATGCAGAGAGGTAAGATTCCTTTTCTATTTTAAAATATGTGGCTGGAAGTGGAAGAATTTGTGGAGTTAGTAAGAAGTTGGAGGAATGGTTATTCCCTGGATGGTAATCCTACTTTTGTTTTGGCTAGAAAACAGAATAAACCTACCCCTATCGTACCACATTCCGGGATAAGTTTATTCTACGTTTTCGTTTTCTACCGTATCGATCCGCATACTATGTAACTATGACCAGGCCTAGATGGTTTAACAATGGCTTTTTATCATACTTGTAACTATGACTAGGCCCAGACGGTCTAACAATGGCTTTTTATCATACTTGTTAGGGTTTAGTGAAAGAAGATGTCGTGGCAGCCTTCCATTTCTTCAACAAAAATGCTTTCTTTGAGAGTAGTCTCAATTCTTCATTAAAGTGGTTCTAGAAAGATCATCTAGCTAACTTAAAAAATGCTTTTTTAGGTGCAAGGCAAATTCTTGACTCAGTATTGTTAGCCAATGAGTCTGTTGATTCTAGATTCTGATCTTTAGTTACAGGTATAGTTTGCAAACTTGACATGGAGAAGGTTGATAACTATGTTAATTGGAATTTCTTTTTATATCTCTCGGAAAGAATGGGTTTTGGGAGGAAGTGGAAGGACTAAATTCATATGTACATTTTGACTGTCCGTTTCTTAGTAATTATCAATGTATCTCTGGTGGGTTTCTTTGGGATCTCACGCGGTTTGCGACAAGGAGATCCGTTGTCTCCTTTTCTCTTCATTATTGTTATGGAAGCTTTCGACAGACTGATCTCACAAGCAACTGCTTTGGGTTGGTTGAACGGTTTTGCGGTGAACAATGTAACTAATCAACTTCAGATTACTCATTTGTTGTTTGAGGATGATACTCTCTTGTTTTGTGAGACTGATAGTGAGCAATTGAAGTGACTAAGTTTATCTTTTAAAGTTTCAAGTTGTGTCTAGGTTGAAAATTAACCTATCCAAGGGTGAGGTTGCTCCGGTGGGGGAAGCTGATAATGTTTCAGAGCTGGCAGGTGTTAACAGGTGTAAGGTCTCTTCTCTCCCTATGTCTTACATGGGGTTGCTATTTGTGTCATCTTTTAAAGTTGTGCAGGTCTGGAATTCTATTATTGAAAAAACTGAACAACGTTTGGCTGGATGGAAAATGTTGCTTTGATCAAGAGGGGGCAAAGTTACTTTGATCAAAATTACGTTGTCTAGCCTACCTACCTACTTCATTCCTAATTCCTATCCCTTTTCTAGATTCTAATTATGTTGCATGGAAACTTGAAAAGTTATATAAAAAATTTCCTTGACATGGAAAAGATGGTGAGCATAAATTTTATCTAGTTAAGTGGGAGATATATGCAAGACTTATGAGTTCCGGGGGGTTGAATATTAGGAATTTGAGAACCTTTAGCAGTGCGTTGATGGAGAAATGATTATGGTGGAGGTTATGGAGGAAGGGATTATTGAGAAGTGTGGTCTGTCTCCTCGCAGATGACCTTCTTCACCGATGAGAGGACCTTATTGTGTCTCAGTGCGGGTAGCAATTAAAAAGGGTTGGGACTTGTTTTTGCTTTAAGGTGGGAAATGGAGAGGAAGGGCGAGTGGTGTTTGGAATACCCTTTGATGAATGTGTTCTCAAATTTGTATAGTTTGGTAAGAGACAAACTTGCCACAGTCTCTTCTTGCATGGATAATAGTCGGATCTTTGTGTTGGAATGTACAACTCAATCATCCGTTGCAAGATTGGAAAAATATGGATCACTTATTTATTCACTGTTCGATTGTTAGAACCCTGTGGGAGTTGGTGCTTGAATTTTTTTGGATAGTTTGAGTGATGCCTGACAGTTGTGGATCTCTTGTTTAGCCAGCACAAGAGTGGAGGAAGAAGATCTAGTAGGCTAGCTTGGCGGGCAGCTTCTGTCTATTTGATGAGGGTGATTTGACTTAAGAGAAACACAATTGTATCTTCAATAATGGGGAGAAGTCACTTGAGAAGCAGTTTTACTTATGTGGTTTCCGATAGATATCTATTCAGCCATCTTTCCACTCTATTGGGTTTTTTGTAGATTTTTAGATGATTTGAATTGTAATTTGTAGGTTTACTTTTCTTGTCCTTGGTGGGTTTTGTTTGTACCCGTCTTATGTACAAATATATGACTTTTTTCTATAATTAAATTATTACTTATAAAAAAATATGAAAAGATAAAATAAAATTAAGCATTTCCAAATGAGCATATGCGTGTATTCTATCACAAGGAAGTATAGACCAATATTTGGAAAGTCTGAGACGAACAACCTTGGTTCTTTTAAATTTCTATCTTGAGTCCTTGAACACAATTATATATGATGGATCAAATTAAGTTAGGTTCATGATACCAATTGGGTGTATGGAAAAAGGAGCGAATTAAAGGATATGGAAACAAAGATAAAGAAATAAGAAATGGAGATAGAACCAGTAGTAGGAAACACTCAATAATATTAGCCATTAATAGATAGTCCAGGACGAAATGAAACTCATATCATGCATTTAAATAAGCAATCCACAACCCTATCTTCATCCCCAAGTAATCATAGTTGTAATAACCAAAATCTCTAATAATACACTAATCTCCAAATTACTAATTCTAATTTCCAATTCGTACCATACAATTGACAAGTTCTTCTTTTTCAGATTATTTATTTTGTAGTCTGTACTCTTTATTATTTGACAGGACACCTCCTCCTCTCCTGTACTCTTTCTCCTTTCTTATAAAAAATGTCAAAATACGGACAATTAGATATAGATGGTAATTCTGTTAAAAATTCATATGTCATAATTATTATCTACTGATGCTCTGTCAAATATATGAGGACTTTAATTTGTATTTTAGTGATTATGAATCCAATCATTGTTTATATGGAAATTCCTATTTTAAGGTGGTGTTCTCTCTTCTATCACAAGAATTGTTATGTGCTTTGAAAGACGGACTGTGACTAGGAAGTGGATTTTGGAATCTTTATCTCTTTCTGCCTGTTATCCCTCCTTCCCTTTCCCATAATTTGTCCTCGTCCAGTCTCACAATCTTGGGCAATTACACTAGCGTTAGTTGGTTTTACCCAAGATAGTTTTATTTTAATTGATGTTCTGATATTATTGTGATTGGTGTCTATGCAATTGCTTACACTCAGGCACAACGTCTTGATGTTGTTTAAAAAGTATTCTCTTTCTATTTGTAGTTATGTTTGACCAATTATTGTCTTATTCCAACTATCTCATTTCGTTCTGGCTTTTCACTGTCCTAGATATGACAAGGAAAACAATAAAGGAGTATTGAATGGATATTTTCTTTGGTTGGTAATGGGCTATGGGTTAGGTAAGTGTTTCCGCATCATTTTGTAAATTGTTTGTTTTTTGAGTATAGATTGTTTTCACAGTAAACAAGTATGTTCTATTAAGCTTTTGAGTAAGATGATATTTTAATTTTATGCATATTGATCTATATCATCTATCAAAGATAATATGTAGTCACCATGGAGAAATGCTGCTAACTATAAAATGATGATTACTGATTACAAGAATAATTTTTTTTTTTTACCGAATATCCTTAACCTCGTAGACATAAAAGAGAAATCTCTACAATCTATGTGGAGTAAAACCTTTTAGCAAATAAATTCTCCCATGAATCAAGATTATCTACTGGATAATAACAACTATTACTAAGTTGTTCAAGGTTACCTATTGGATATAAGTGATGATTCTATCAACCAATTCATATCTGGGCATAATTAAGTCATGGTAAGATTTACATTTGCTGATATGAAGATTTCTTATGTACTTTATACTTTTACATGTCTCCATTCTTAACACGTCAATTTTGATGTTCTTATGCATGTCTCTTACCTCAACAGTTTTGTTGATGCTACTGGTTTATGGCTTTAGGGATGACTGCTGTTGCTCACAAAGGGTCTTTAGATTTAGTATCTTTAAAGCTAAATAGGGTATGCTTGTCAAAACTTGTATTTTTTTGGCGCTAACTGATGGAGGGGTTCTTATGGTTCAGGCCTCTTCCTTACATATCTGGGTTTATACTTAATGAATGGACATGGACAACCTGCACTCCTCTATCTTGTGCCATGTACGCTAGGTAATGAATATTGTGATTTGCCTTTTCTTGTCAGCTTATCAGATTAGAAGTAACATTTTGAATTCCCCTTTTCCTGTTCAATAGTGTTTGACTGGGATGTCTTAAATAATTCTGTCATTTTATCCAATTCGGTTCACAGGTACAACTGTTATATTGGGTACCATCAGAGGTGAGCTGAAGGACCTCTGGGATTATGGCTCTGAGTCGTCTTCGTCCAAGGAACCTTCCGAAGTTTAAACAATACTACTCATTTATCAATGACGAATTTATAGAACTCAAACTGAACCTCTCATAGTTGGAATTGTGAAGAGGGTTGATTCATCTCATTTAGGCTGGCATTAATTTCAATTCAGGATGTAAATACAGTGATGAGAAAAAATGCATGTTCCGACACATGGGAATTAACTCAGGAAACTCTGGGTTAGGAACTCCTTACCTATCTTCTTTTGTATTTAATCTTTACATGTATAGTTCTTAATGTTGTAAAAAAAAAAAAAACAACTAAAAGAGAGGAAAGCAGAAGTAACATACTTATATTTATCACTGCATTAGTTAACAAATTATTGATGCTGTCGACATGCGGTATTAAATTAGTAAGTATTTTTGTTATAGTTTAATAAATTAAAATTTAAAATACACATATTATATCTATCTATATTATAGATAAAAATGACTTAATGGCATAAGTTTTTGATTTTCTTAAATATTTTTGAGTTTTTATTATTATATAGTTATTTTTAGTTGTTATTTTGTTTTACATAAATTATTTTTTTCTCTATTTTAATATCAATTAGATTATAATTATTATCTTCAACTAACACACTATCTCCTTAGCAATTATATTAAATCATTTTGTAATAAAATGTTATTTTAAAATTTTTACAATTACTTATATATATATATAAGACTGAGCAATTGGTTAGGTCTATTGTTTTTGAGCATTTTTTCGGCCGACTTGGCTATATTGGTTCCAAAAAATAGTAACAGCCTAAAAGATCAACTTAGTCAGTTTTGAGAATTTGTTAATTGCTGGACAATCGATCGGTTTTGGTCAGTTGTTTCACAACACTCGGATACTATTTTTTAAAACCCAAAAACAAGCTATAAATATGAAAAATTGGTATGAATTCAGTAGATCCACCGCTTTTGATTAAAGATTTTCATAGTAGAGAGTAAACTAAATTTGGGACTTGAACTCTTCAAGGATTTCCACTATAGAGCATATGTTTGACGGTGGAGAAAAACACTACAATTGAAAAATTAGTGAAAAGAAGAGAATCAATCATCAAATGCTATGCTTGTGTGCTTGTGACTTGTGAGCATGAGAGGAGGAGAAGACAATTGTGGCAGGCATCCTCATAAAAAATTATGAGACTCTCTTTGGTAGCTGTGGAGATGGGAAGTAGAGGTAGAAAGAGTCAATTAGTTTAGACAGCAAAAGAGCAAGGGTTTCTCTTTTATTGGGCTGCAACTTAAATTTTGTTTTAATTAGGATGGGTTTGTCTAATATGAAATGGTCTAGGTTGGAACTTGCCCTTATTTGCTTTGGGCATAAGCAGTTATTATAAAAATAAAAAATGATAAAATCAAAGTAGTTATATTTCAGTTGGGTCGGTTATCTAACCTTTGATTTTTTGAGTACAATTTTTTAAGGACTCAAAAAATCGACTTGACCCAACATAAGTACAAAAATGGACCCGACTCAATTAATTTACAATTCATAATGGATTGGCTTCGGGCTAAAACGGTTAGTTTTGAAGTTGGATTTTTTATTTTTTGAATCTATGCTCACCTACATAAAAATGTAAATATGTTATATTCAAGGTAAAAATTACACAATTACCTCCATCGTTAGTGCTTTTAGTTACAATTCAAATTGAGGCAATTTAAAAAGCTTGAGATGTTTATTTTGCAGTCTTATTATGAAGTTCACTAGAACTTTATGATTTTAGTGTAACATCATGATTTACTATTGTTGCTAGTCTGATGAAAGGTATAAAGAAATATGAAAAACCAAAGAGAAATAGAGAGCTTTAAGTGGGACTATATATTAGCTTGGTATGTTGTTGGTGGTTGAAATCGGGATAAATTTTATATTGACAAATGGAGAGAATTGTTAAAGTATATGAAGGGTCATATGAATTAAAAGTTATCAAGAAAAGCTAAAGAGTCCTTTGTCATTAAGGATAATTAATGTCATATCATTAATGAAAAGCATTAAAAGCTATAACAAAAAAGAAAAAAGAAAAAAGAAAAAGAAAAAGAAAATCTTATATAAAGTGATTTCACCATGTGACATTATAATAAATCAATAATATAGAATTGTCCCGTATGGTTAGTTAGTTAATCTAAACAGTCTAGTCATATTTAAACTAAACAAACTCTAGTGTTATACTAACCCATCCCTCTTGTAACAAATAGATAAAACTTAACCCATTCTCTGACAACCTACCCCACCACACATAACTTTTTCACGATTTTTTTGCCTAACGAGGGATTAAGAAAAAAAAAAAAAAAAAACTAATATAGGGTATGTTAAAACTAAATTGCCGATATATTCTAAAACCGGGTCTTCAAGACCTGGTTTAACTTTCACCAGAACAATTCCTCCTCTTTTCTTTTTCTCCTATCTTCCTCTTCTCTTTATGTAATTTACAATTCAAACTATATGTATTCCCACACACTATTTAACTCTATTCTCCCTACACTATTCTTCCCACCCATTCACAATTTCTCATTTATCTTCATTGTGAATTTTGGTAAGAATTTTATATTTTTAGATTGAAATTATTTATTATATTTTAATGTTCAAGGATATATATTTTGTTAAAATTAGTAATTTTGTTAGGTTGAAATTAATTAGTAATTTAGTTGTGATTAGATGTTTTGTTGTAAATTTTTTATTATTATTAGTAATTGAAATTATATTTATGATATATTATATTATGAGTTATTAATAACTTTATTATTATTAATTATTTTATGCCTTAATGTTTAATCATATATTTTGTTAGGTTTAATTAATTAGTAACTTAGTTGTGATTATATGTTTTGTTGTAATTATAATAATTTTGTTAGGTTTAAATTAATTAGTAAATTAGTGAAATTATAATAATTTATTATTATTATTAGCAATTTTATTTGTTGAGGTACCTGAAGAAGATTTATACAGTGAATATGTCTCGAGCTCCTTCTACATGGACATGAACATTGAGGGGGTAAGTGTAGTAAACCCTGAAAATATTCTTAATGCTTAGTAGGAGTTGCATAATGACTTTTACAATGGTGTGGTATTCAACATGAAGACCGAACTTAAAAACACAGTGAAATACTGACACATAATGAATCATGTGGCTTTTATAGTCGTTGGGTCCATAAAGGACACATGAAATATCAGGAGCAAGATCCATGAAAAAGGTTGCAAGTGTCATGGAGGTTGCAATCACATCTTAGGAAAAGACATTGTTAGTTTTAGATTCGAAAGTTGGATGTGGCTCACTCTTGTGATTATAATGGAATGTCAACTAGATCATTACAATCTGGACAAGGGGGTCATTACAAAGTATATAAAAAATACGATCAATCAAGACCTCACTAAGCCTGTAACTGTGCTGTGTTAAATGATAAAAGATCACTTTCATTACGAACCTAATATGCATAAAACATGGAAAGCGAAGAAGAAAGCAATTAATCTTGTGTTTGGTTCATGGGAGGAATCTTACAATTAATTGGGGTTGATGGTGGCAGCAACTTGTTGCCGCTTGCATTTACAGTTGTGGAGGAGGAGACCAGAGGTAGCTGGTCATGGTTTCGAACTTTGCTTCGTGTGCATGTAACATAGCAAGTGAATATTTGCTTAATATTTGATCGTCATGCTGGGATAATTATTTTTACCAAAAATCCACATGGAATTAACCCTACGGGTATCACCATTTACGCATTAGGCATGTTGCAAGTAATTTTCAAAAGACCCACAAGAATACCATGGAAAAAAATCTCCTGATAAAAGCTACTAATCAAGTTCAGGAGTGCAAGTTTAAGAAATTTGTGGAAAAGTTGGCTAAAATAGACCCTCAGCGGTGGACATTGGCATATGACGGAGGCCATCGCTTTAACTTCATGACCACAAATTTGGGGGAGTGTATGATTAATGTTTTGAAAGGAGCACATCAACTCCCAATCACTGCATTAGTACGGTTAAAAGTTCGTTCCCTTTCGTCAAGTAGGTAAAGTAGGCATACGAACCACTTTTGCTTTGCCTTAGACTCTATTGGAACAAAGTAAAGAAGGAGGCAGAATGGAGAAAGGAAAGGGACAAGGGCGGTCTTGCTTGGCGCGAAGGCTGCTGGTTCGGGGGTAGGGTACGGTACTAAAGGTCCTCGGACTTCCAGGCGGTTTTTCTTTTGGGCAGCTGTTCACCGTTGGATCTCGCCAATACAGCCCCTATAGTTTTCGTTATCGAGATATCTTTTTTTTTCATTGTTCCCAGGGATTTTTTGGGTAATCCGCTCCCATGCTGCAAACAGTCAAATCTGAACTAAACCTTGTCGCTCTTCTTTCTTTCCTCGCGGGCAGGAAGCACACCAGCAGCGTGCGTTGCGTGATTCTACTGTGTTTTTTTTTGCACTTGACTGGGTGGACAGTTGACCGGAAGAGAACTTCGATTCGCCCGGCCAGCTGGCGGGCGGCGTGCTTATCTTGTGTGACAACACTACAGAGCGAGTGGCGCTTCTAGGCAGGGCAGCTGTGTGACAACACTCCAGAGAAAGCGGCGCTTTCGTTTAACATGCTATGGTCTCAACGCCCTTACGAGGTAGTGATGAGTTTCACGCGCTCTAAGCCCAGGCCCGCGCGCGGTTAGGAAGATTGGCCTGCAATCTGAGCGGTACCACCCACCCTACCCTACCACCTATAGGCGGCCGTCCGTCCTACAGCCGCCTCGAAAAGGAACTGCAATGATCTTGAATAGGGATCCTACAGCGATAGATAGAATCCCCATAAAAATACCACTAGATCGAGCACCAGTGATTTCGTATCCGGTCAAAATCTTAGCTAATTGATGAAAATGGGTAGCTCCAGTAGACCCATAGATCATGGAACAAATAGAGTGGGTAGGCCCAACCACCACCACACTACACGTATAGACGCGAACCGGTATGTTCACTATTTTGTAAAACATTAGGCAGATAGTAATGTTCAACTACATGTTGGCAATTAATACACAAATGATGTGATAAAGAAAATCCAAAATGGGACTTCTAGGGAAAGTGGACAAGAGCTGACATAGTTTCATACCAGTTTAGGGAAGATTGATGTAAAGGCATAATATCATGGGTGGCAATTCCAAAGGGAGGCAACCAGTACACTGTGTTTATAAATGAAAAAACATGCTTATACAACAAGTTTTAGCAATACATGATCCAGAGCTCACATGTTATAGTAACTTGTGTAAGCATGCACTTGGACTATAATTCATTTATTAGGGAGTGGTAAAATCTATGAAATTAGAAGTTGGAATACACTCCACAGTTCAACCCAATGATGCAAGACGACAATTATCCAGAATATAGGTTCCCCTGCATGCTTTCTAACATGTCAAAATTGTGAAAGAATGGTAGGCCGAAAACTTCGCGCATTTATAATGAGATGGACATTAGAGTGGACTAGACCATAAATGTGTGGTTTATAAAGGCATAAGGGACATAACTGTAAATTTTTTTTTCTAACAATGCACAACATTAAACCACAACTATCCCGATCACATTTTTAACTAAGTGTAAATGGAATAGTCTTCCTCATTTAATCTTTATCTTAGTTATTTGTTTCACTATGTAAAAGGAAGAGTCTTCCTTATTTATGTTTTAATTTAGTGTTTCTTTAATTTGGTTTTGCTTGTAAACTGGAATTTTGTTTCCAGTTTTTAATTATGTGGGGTTTAGGTATTATATCCCCCCCCCCCCCCCCCCAATTACTTGTAAAAAATTTCATATTAATAAACAAGTAAGGGTCTGCCAAACCCTGAATCACTTCAAGGTGGAATTTACCAACTAAACAAAAATTACCTAAGTGTTTCACCATAACATGAAATCATAACTTTATTTGACTAGTAGTTTGCATATTGTGATTGTTTGCGATATCATTCATTATCGTGTATGCTTATTAACATTGTAGTTCATTTGTTTTTTGTGTATTGTGATTGTTTATTTGTGATACCATTTATTGTTGTGTATGCATATTAACAATATAATTCAATTTTTTTTTTTTTTTTTTTGTTATGTAGATTCCTAGATCCGGTCGCCCTAGTAGACTATTTTGTCCTGTGCCTCCACGATGATAATTGATCTGTTAGATTCTTCGAGGCACCAGAGATTTGTAAATAACCAATAGACTACCTTGAATTTGTCAATTTCATTTTAATATGGAAATAGTTTTGACCAAGATTTTATATAATTTCAAAGTGTGGAACATGTCCTGAAATGTCCTCGGAGGATGTCAATTTCATTTTAGTATAGAAATAGTTTTGACTAAGATTTTATCTAATTTCAGAGCTTGGGACGTGTTTTTAAATGTCCTCGGAGGAAGGCGGTGTTGGCGGGAGATAATCCTGAGATTCATCCTGGTGTCGTTAAGTTTGTAAGCTGGGCAAGTTTTTATAGTATTCATGAGGCTAGGGTTAATTCAGCTAAATTATCACCTAGTGACAGCTTTAGTCGGGCAATGGAGACTTGAGACTCACATATTCTATCTGCCTCACGTAGAGGCAATGATCACTTTAGAGGATATCAATATCCTCTTCGGTCTACCTGTGAATAGAGAGGCTATCTCTGGTGTAGTTGGAGGCAATATTTTGACTGATTGCAAGTGACTATTTATGGTGTGCCCCTTGATAAAGCCATTAAGGGCAACACACTCAACCTAAGGTTGTTAGCGAGGACAATTGCTATGTTAGCCATGGATGCAGGTGAAATTATAGTGTAGAAGCGTGTATGGGTGTACATATTACAACTTATTGGTAGGATTTTTATTTGCCAGTAAGTTATCCACCTATGTACATATATGTTTCTTACCTTTGCTAGAGTACTTTGATGTTTCCGGACAGTGCAACTGGGGTAGTACGATACTGGCGTGGCTGTATAGAGAGATGTATCGTGCCATTTTCCCATCGACTTCCAAAAATGGCTAGAGCTTTGATATTATTGTAGGTATGGGCATGGGAGAGACTACCATTTATCAAACCCATAAGGATGCCAACTACGCATTGGGATCTGAGTTCTCCTTTAGGCGCGAGGTACGTAAATTTATTGGTTTCATGTCTTTGCTTATATTGTGAGAGCATTGATGACTTGTAATTGATTTAACTACTTACAGGTGGAGAGTCTCATTCATGGTCAAACATATCACCCCACATGTCGTGCATTGGTATAGAGAGAAGCTGGATATGATGTCACAACATCAGGTAACTAAGAGTTCATGTTATATCCATGTCCTGTTTAACATATTCATATTGTTTACTGTGATGTTTTATTTATTAAACTTTCACATTTTCTTTTGTTTATAGTTTATATGTATGCCATACATGACTGATGAGGTGATGGCCCTGGTACCTACTTATTATTATCGAGGGCGTCACATATGGGTAGTACCCTTAATATGTTTTTATATTATTGAGTACCAGAGGGTGGATAGGGTTATGCATCAGTATAGTTACTTGCAACTGATACCGGTCAACCTAGAGGTCGATGACTTGTTTCACAAGATTGATCTTCATGGACAAGGAGCAACAGACTACAGTGCACGACATGCGGACCACATCATCCGTTGGGCCACGAGAGACCGGACTATTGTGAGAAGCATGCTGTCATATGGTCATGCTAGTCATATGCACGAGTATACAGAATGGTATGGACATATTAGTAAGAGATATTTGGACCACATGGTCTTCACTATGCACATCTTACTCTTACTCATTCTGATCACTCGACAGTATCAACGTCATCACATAGTCACAGGAGCACTAGGACTAAGGTACCTGGACCATAAGCTTCATATGGACATGTTAAAGTTGATGTTGGACTGTCATCTATGTATATTCTATTACCAACACATATGTCTCCATCTTTATGTATGGCCATCAATTCTGATGTTTATCTCTTATTTATATAGGAGTTTGAATACCTATTACTCAAGCTATATAACTTGACCATGCCACAGGTGCCCTATTTTTAGTATTGCAGCACACTAACCTCCCATGACCTGGGTATGGGTACGGTGACGTAGGTGGCTGAAGGACATGGTGGCTATGATGAAATACCCGAAGCTGAAGACTGTTCTTAGGAGGAGGAGATGGCGTCCTTGTGGCATAAGAAGACATTTATTGTAAAAACTTTTTTTGTACCCGCTTAATTATTATCTTAAATATTGAAATTATTACTTCAGTACTTTAATTATTGCCTTAATAGTGAAATAATTTTTTATGCAATCATGCTAGAACTTTAAATGGTAGGCTATAATAAGTAAAGACATGTACACACATAATCTTTTATTAAGCAACTACACGGTTACGTGTATTAACAGACATGCTAACATTACTTTAACTTTATACTCGATCTCACGTATTAATAGACATGCTGATATTACTGTACACTCAAGCGCGTAATCTTTTCATGAAATAACTATTGGTCATATATTTTAACTTTATAAAACATTTCAACAGTGAATGAACATGCTAACATTACTGTATGTATTAACAGACAAAGTGACATTACTTCAATATATATTGAAGTGACATTATGATGACAATAACAAAAATAAATTTGCTTATATAAAGTGTTTGAAAATCATAAGAGTTGAAAACATCAAACAACCATTTCTTACGAAAAACTCACACCCGTTAACAAGAAAAAATGCCGTGATAACCCTACTCACATTGTGGCTATTATGGAGGTTGTGGTGGTCATAAATCTTCAACTAGATCTAGACTTGAGTTATTCACACAGAGACAACATCTTCATCGTGTGGACAGGTATACCGATTCGAATGAGATCCCATGTTATGGATTGAAAAAAGAGTTTGAATGCGTCCTTATCTATTCTATAAATAGCAGTTACTAATGCCCTACAAGAAAATTGGGTAGTTTGGGAAAAGGACATTACTTTACGTATTAGCAGATAAGCTGACATTACTTTACACTCATGCAAGTAATCTTTCATTATTTTAGTATATATTGAAGTAACATTATGATAACGATATAAGAAAAATTTGCTTATATAAAGGGTTTGAAAATCATAAGAGTTGAAAACATTAAACTACCAATTCTTATGGAAAAAGTCACACCCATTAACAAGAAAAAATGCTGACACAACCCTGCTCACATTGTGGCTGTCATGGACATTGTGATGGTCACATATCTTCAACTAAATCTAGACCTGACTCATCAACACCAAGACAATGTCTTCATCGTATAGACATGTATACTGATCAAAATGAGGTCACATGGTATGTATTAAAAAGAGAGTTTGAATGCATCCCTATCTATTCTACAAATAGCCAGAGTATTGGCGATCATATAATGGTCAAACCAGTTACTGACGATCCTACTATAACCTGATATCGTAAATTCAAGTTTTAGATATAAGATGCAAGTTTTAGTTATAAAATAGCAAAAACATAAACAAATTAAATAAATAACAATATAATTAAACATGTTATAACCCGGTATCTTAGTATAATCTTAGTATATGTTTTAAAAATTTTATGTATTTGTTGTTGTAAAGTAAATACCATTGTGTTTAAGTCAATTCAAGTAAATGAATAGTTAATGTATATGCATACTTCAAGACTTAATCTCTACCACAAGTTTAGAACCATAACTTTGACTTGATTATACTTTATTCATGTTTGTCTTTTCTCCATTTAATTTCATTCTTTTCTTAATTTTTCCTTAGCCGACTTTATCCCCTTTATTCGTGATTCTTCTAGACTCTCCCCTGTTGCTTTTTTTTTTCCTTCTGATTTTCCGTGGGAACATTCTCTTAGCAGCTGAGCAAACAACCAGTTTTCCTCATCCCTTTGCTGCCTTCTTTGTCTTCATTAAACCTTCCAACTTGGCCTTGTCATCCTTGCTTGCTGTGGGTCCCTTTTGCTTTGTAGTAGCTGCATTTTTATTCTTTGTTGGCTATTTAGCAGGGCTGGATGTGAGAAGGGTGTTAGGTGCATAATAACAAGCTATATGTGCAATAAAAACTTTCCCTTGTGGCATGCTTTCATCATCCCTTATGTCCGGTTGGTTAGGTGATTTGGAGGGGGATTCTTATTGAATTAGGGAGACAGGGCATCAAGGAATAAGCTAGGTGTATCAGCCCCTTTGCCATGAGTCTTCAAATCCCTGCAACCAGTCGCCTCCCCTACATGTTAGGGGTAAATTTTCACAAGTTTATGCTTTAAATTTGATTAAATTTTCTTGTTTTCATTAGAACTAAGTTATGCTCTCTTTGTTTTGGTGGGAGGATAGGAGTTTAAGAAAATATGAGAATTTGATTGTATATATATTGAAAAAGGGATAACTTAAGCTTTTTGATATTGTATTGATCTAATTTGGGATATATATATATATATATATATATAGATAATGTTTGAACTTGGTTTTGTTGAATTGGGTTAAGTATGTAAATTGAAGTCAAACATATCTCCAAGATAGTTGTGAAAATACCTAAAAGGGGTAAAATTTAAATAAATGCATGAAACTTAGTATCTATAGATTTTCGTAATTAAAAGACTATAACCTATAAAATTGAAAAAAAAAGTAGTACTTGAAAATTTTAATTGTAGCTCCAGAAAGTGTTGTTGAGTCAACAACACGCATGAACGCAAGAGGAAGTGACAAGCAAGATCGGTAAATGGTGAGTGGTTAACGTATTATTTGGTTGCTAGATTAATATGTGTAATTTTTTATATGTGATTGAGTAAATATGTTTATACATAGAAGTATATAAGGATGTGTAGTGTTTAATTTAAGTATTTGAATTTATGCTTGACATATTACCTTGTTTGTGCTTGATAAGGGCCAATAAAAGTGATTTTATTATTATTATTTTTTTCTGAAATACAATCCGAGTGCACCTAGGATACTTTGATACTTTGATACTTTGATACTTTGATATATGATTTAAAATGTTGAAGTACTTAGTCCCGGTGGGATGGATATGTACAGAGAATATATTTGGTAGGCGGGGACAAAAACTGCTCGGTGGGAGTACTTTATTGGCCCTTTGTGTGCTTTGATTATTTTGATTGATTTGATTTAATTGTATAATGTATTACTTGAACTATGTTTATTTAATTCTATGTTTTCCATATTGCATAAGTATAATAGTTAGTTATTTTGAAATTCATCTTATGTTGATATTAGCTGACCTATGTATTATATCGATGTGTTGGGTCATTCTAGTACCCTTTGGGTACATTTTTCCACTCACTGAGTCCGTGGGACTCACCACTATCTTGTTGATGTTTTTTAAGAAACAAGATTTCTGTGAGTGTCGGCGAAGTATTCCTTCCAGATCACACACTTGAAGGTAAAGGGTGGAAGTTTACAGGCACATTATGGATTTGAGATGTTGTGTCTTATTTTGTATAAAAGTCTAATTATTTTTGTTTATGATATGGTTGGAGGAGAGCTCCTTGTGATTCCAGTAAATGTTGTGGTCTGGTTATTTGTAACTAGATATACTTGTTTGTATTTTAGGCATATTTCACATTACAGGGAACCTTTGTTGAAATTTTTAGTAAATTGTTATATATTTCAGTAAATAAAAATTATGTAGTTAACTTATGTTTTCTAAATTCTACTTTTATTTTTTGGTTTTGTCAAGAGTCATATTTATTTCTTTGTTTTGAAGTTAGGGTTATGGAGGTTTGATTACCCATTCCTCCGGCCAGTCATGCCTCTATGTAGGGTGTGACACCTCCATGAGAACATTGGGTAGTTTAGGAAAGGGAACTTGAGTACATTAGATGGTGGGAGTTAAGGTGGGAGTTAAGGTGTGAGATAGAATCATATTGTAGATTACACTAGTTGTCAGTCCCAAAAGCAACCTTCGCAACTTTACCTCATTCAAAACAAGCCAAAATAGCAAAGGTTATTAAAAGACTAAAGTGCGAAATTAACCAAATGAACTAAAGATTGGATAAGTACCATGTTTGGCACGAGGCAGTTGCTTAGGAAGACAAGTTAAGATACAAATTGTAGAACATCTTATTATTTTTTCTTTTTCTTATTTTTTATATTTTTATGAAATTATCTGCCATGAAATAAAATTTTATGAATATTTAAAAAAAAAGGAAAAAAAAAAAGAGAAGGTTTTCCACAAAATTCATAAGCTTTATCTCATAATGTGTAATAATAAAAATAAATTAAAATTAAAATGTAGAAGAAAACTTCATGTTAGTTGATATTTTAAAATATTTATCTTAAACATTTAATTAGTGGAATAACCAATTAAATGTTGAAAAGAAAAACAAATTGATAGATTAAGAGAAGGAAAAATAGGTGTCTAAAAATATTGTCATGTTAACATTTTTCGGTGACTATACTCACCAGTTTTTAGTTGATTTTCTCAAACGATATAGGGAAAAAAAAAAAAAAAGTAAGTGCCTACTTTGATAATGACCTCTAAGTTGAAGTACTTAAATGATAGTTAACTAATTTTTTTTTTTAGGAACTTTAGTTGCACCATTTTAATGTTGTAATTTGAGGGTTTTCTATGAACCATTTTTCTTTAAATTTGTAAGTTTTTAAAGGCATCAATTACTTTTAGTCATAGTGATACTAATGGTGATCATGAATGTAAAGTTTTTCCAGATCAATTAAATTTTTTATGATTTAACCATAAATCAATGGATTGATATGTTCTTTTCTATTTTGACTTTTTATTCTTTGTTTTGAATATTTGAAAACTGTTGATGGAGAGAAGTGCAAGATGGTGGAGAAAGGTGAGTGAAAGATGAGGAGAGAGGGCTTAGAGAGCGGGTGGGGGTGGTGTGGGGTAGGAGATAATAGGAGAAGGTGGGTAGCATGGATAGAAGGATGAGTTAGTATAACTTTGGCAACTTTTAAAATGAGGATGACAAAAATGATATTGGACTCAATAAGCCCAAATTACAATTGGGATCTGGAAAATCCTAATCTGATAGCTACAAAGTTTTTTGAAATGTTGGCAATTAAAAATGATCTAGTATAGGCAGGGTGTGAAGAAATCATCCTTTCAGTCGTGACTCAATTGTTAAACTACAAGTCAGAATTTCATGTCTTAGAGAATTGTTACAATAGGTTTGACTAAATCATTAAGGGTTTTTTCCCCAAGGATGAGAAGTTACTTGATACAAAAAAATAGAAATCCAAAAGCTCTTCTTTTTGGTTATAATGCCAAATTATCAAGTCGGCTTGCTCGTCTTTATGTTGATCGTTACAGGCCTTTTGAATTTTCTATTTACTTAACTTCATTTTCTTTTCTTTGATTTATTCTTTATTATTTGGATCTTTTTACAAGTCTAGAAGTTGGTGAAGGAGTTAGAATTTGGATATGACAAGATTGATATTTATCTGAATTAGTGCCAGTTGTATTACGATGTGAATGAGTGCAAGACTACTTGTGATGTTTGTAAAGAGCCTTGTTTCAAGCAATGCGGTAAAAAGAACATACCTTAGAAGGTACTGTGACACTTCAATTATGAAGAGGTTACAAAGGTTTTATATGTCTGAGGTCACTGCAAAAGACATGAGAATGACATAAGGAAGGCAAACAAAAAAAACTAGACTTGGATGATACATCCGTTTGATGGGAAGGCATGGAAGCACTTTGATGAAGTCCATCCATCATGGTCACAAGAGATAAGAAATGTTAGACTTTGGCTCTCAATAGATGGTGTTATAACCTAATAGTTTAACTTACATTTTAGAATGTTCGTACGTAACTTGTGTGACTAGGTAGATAAAATTTTACTCCAATTAGAATTAAAATGAATAAACACTGGTATATATATATATACATACATATATACATGTAATTAAAAAATTTTATTTTCACCACATCATGGCTTGTCTTGGACTTAAAGTTCAATTCATATAAATTATATTGGTAAATAAAATTAGTTTATGTATATCATAAAATAGAGAACAATAATTGGATATATATATATATATATATATATACACACACTTATGATTAGATTAAATCTACACCACTAGTTTAAAAAGTGGACAATCATGCATATTATTTTATTCTTTAATTTTGTTTTATACTATCTCCTTTCCACTTTGTTAACTAACTTTGTATTTGTCTCTTTTTCTTTTGTTCATTTTTGGCTACTTATGTATTGTATCCCCTACATCTTTTTCCTTCTAGCATCTCTTTGTTTTCTTGGAATTCCTTATCCTCTTGTCAACAGAGGGGGTCTAATTGCCTTGTTCCTATTTTTTTAGTGCAGCCAAGGGTTAATTTCAATCGTGAAAGTGAAGCTAAAGGCTAGATAGAACAACCTTGGTGTTGGCTATGGGAGGGTCTTTTGTGAGGCTGTAAAGCTCCCTAAGATAGCTATGTAAATGCAGCCTTTATTTTTGCTTGTTGTGATTGTCTCCTTTGTGTGTTTTGTAGGTGCTTTGTGAGTAAGAAGGTAGCTTCCTAGTAGTTTTGTACCAAGCTGTGTTTTGGGGTAACAGCTTGGTCACTTTCTTGCTCCTCCATGGCTGACTTTAGGAGGTATGTTGGAGGGTGATTTATACCTTTGGAAGGTGGTATAACAAAGAGGAAAAGTACCAGAATTTCCTCCCTTGCCATGAGCCTGCTTAGAGAGTTTGAATTAGTGTTAGCCAATAGTTTTACATGAATAAAATTATGAACCTTTGAATTTAGCTAGAAAAATGAAATTGATGGTTAGAATGATGTAAATTATAGCTTGTAGATGGTAAAATAGTTTGATAAAGGAAGAGGTTTGGGAGTGAAATATGCATGTTGATGTTAGGAGTGTATAAATCATGTTTAGATGAAAGTTAAAGAATTGGTTAAGTGAGTTAGTTGTATTCCCTTTAAACTTAATTAGGAATATGAAATAATAAGTTAGAAGTCAAGTATGTTAATATAGAAAAGTTAAAATATGAATTAAAAGTTGAAATTGGAATCATGTTAATATTAAAAGGCTTAATTTAAGCTTTGGATGAAAATTAAATAACTAGTTAATTTACAGTCAATATTTGGAATTTGAATAAGAAAAGAAATGATAAGTTAGATGGATTTCTCAAGGTATGTATAAGTATATATACATGTATGTTCAATAAAGTTAAATATAACTTTAAGATATGCGATAAAAGTTTAAGAGGAATGAGCTTCAAAAAACATATTACATGCATTTATGTCAATTAAGGAGTCATAAAGATAACTTTGAAATGATTATTGTAAATAACATATGAATTGATGATTTTCAGTTCTGGATAATGTTAAGGATATTCTGACACCTTCGCAGACTAGATGGACTGACGAACCGCATCCTTGAGCTTTGTGAGTAGATTATGTGCTCTTTGGTTATTAGATTAGCATATGAAATTGTTCATGTGTAATTGAATAAAATTGTTTATATTTAGCACTATTTTAGAATATGTAGTGCTTATTTTGAGTGATTTGAATTATGTTTGATATGTGAAATTGTTTGTGGTTGATAAGAGCTAATAAAAGTGTTTTTCTTTCCAAAATGATTTTTACTTCCGAAATAGAATTAGAGTGTACGTAGGATATTTTGAGATATTCTAATTTTGATAAGTTTTTTAAAATGATTAAGTACTCAGCTCTGGTAAGATGGCTGTGTACGGAGAATAAATTTATTATGTGGGTACAAAACTACCCTATAGGAGAGATATTTGTTGTGCAGGGCTGAGTTACTCTATTGTCCCTTTGTATGTCTTGATTGCTTTGTTTGAATTGTGAATTCCGAATATTTCAATTGATTTGTTTATCTTGTGAATTATGTAAATTGTGATTAATTGATTTTATGAAAATTACATGTACATATGTGTAATGTTGAATTAATATTTGAATATGGTTATATGAGACTAACTAATTTATATATGTTTTTTATACTTTAATTGATGCTGGTACCCTCAGGGTACGTTTTTCCCTCATGCGTCTTTGTGACTCACTTTTTTAGTATCAGGAGATCAAGATCGTCGCATAGGGTTTCGTGACTTGCCAACGATATTGTGGCAAGGAATATTTCAGAATTGCACAGTTAAAGCCAAAGGACGACACTTGTAGTCACATTAGGCTTTATATTTTGTTGTGTATAGAATTTAGCTATGATTATTGATGGGATATTTGGAGCTAAGCTCATTTGCGTATATTGGCATTGTTGTTTACTAGTTACTTGTAACCATATTATATAGTATGTACTATTGGGCATGTTCCGTATTACAGGGAAACTTGGCTAAAATTTTCAGCTAAAAATGTCATATTTGTGTTATACAAGTTTATATCTTTACTCTAATGCATTAAAGCTTTTGTTTTAATAATAAGTGTTCAAGAATCCTTTGTGTTCAGTGGATGTAAAATTAGGGTTAGGGGTTTGGTTGTCTATTCATTCGGCCAGTCATGCTTTCGTTTGAGGGTATGACAAATGAATTCACTTAATTTAGTAATTCAGGATTTCAATATTCATACTAGCCAATGTTTGTCACCCTTTATAACCTTCCACTAAGCATAGGCATGAAGCAGAACAACATTTTCTTAACTTTCCTAATTCTTGGACCGATTCGATCCATCCTAATAAGAATTTTGATATCTGTCTCAAACCTTTAATAGAGAGATGGTGTCTTGACTTTTGATAAGTTTTTGAAGCAAAACTTTATTATGATAACTGCTCTTTTATAGACGATTCATAATTTTCTTGCTTACGACTTCTACGTGGAGTACCCATGATAGATTGTCATGTCCCATATGTATAGAATATACAAAATTCTTCACACTAAAGTACGATATGAAACAATATTTGTTTGATTATCATTGTCAATTCTTCCCTAAGATTCTCCCGTTTCGAAAGTAAAGAAATAGTTTCAGAAAGAATACCATTGAAAAAAAAATCACCGCCTCCTAAAATTATAGAGTAAGGATGTATTATCCAGGGTTAAATCATTTGATTTTTCAAAGTATTGAAATAGTGAAAATGAGTATATTTTGGGAGTTTCCATATTGGTCTACCAAACTACTTCTCCATAACTTAGACGTCATGCATATTAAGAAAAATATGTTTGATAATATTTTCATTACTATCATGGACTTTAACCAAGGATAATCTACAAGCTTATCAAGGTTTCAAAGAGATATGTCATTGTACAGAATTGGAGTTGAGTGAGGTTAATTAGAAATTTTTTCAGCCTAAATCAACCTTCGATCTGAGAAAGGATGATAAGAAATTGGTTTATGAATGGATCAAGAATGATGTCAAGTTCCTTGATGGTTTGGCTTCTAATTTGTCTTGTTCTGTAAACATAAAAGAAGAGACACGACTGTAATGTGTTCATGCAAAGGTTATTGTCAATTACACTCCGTGACTTGATTCCAAAGCTAATTAGGGATCATTTTAGTAAACGTAATAATTTCTTTCAGGATATTTGTGCAACTGAGTTGAGTGTTTCACATATTGAGCAACTTGAGTCAAATATTCTTGTGACTCTTTGTAAGATGGAAACTATGTTAATACATGGTTTTTGGGATGTTATGGAACTTTTGCTGATTCACTTAACTTATGAGATGAAAGTTGGTGGCCCAGTGCAACATTGGTGGATGTATTTTTTCGAAAGTTAACTTTAAAATTTATTGCATTGGTTATTCATTTTTACTACAATTAGGTGTATTGTATATTAAATCATAACATTCCTTAATAGGTGTATGCATAATCTGAGAAAGAAAGTCCGTAATAAAGCACGTGTTGAGAGCTTAATTCTCGAGACTTACATACTTGAAGAGACATCTAATTTCTATTGCCTTTACTTTGCAAGCAATATGTATATAAAAATGCGAGAAATAGGCCAAAATGAAGATGTTGATATTGATCTAAATGGCCGAACCTCTATATTTTGTTATCTTGGTAAAAATATTATTCGTGTTCGGTTTAAATTGCTAGAGGATTGCAAGTATAATAAAGCCGTGATATATGTCATTCTCAACTATGAAGAGATTAGACCTTTTGTGGAGTACGTTTCAAAACCCTTCTTATCTTTGTAATTTTTTGCACCTAACTTAGTTTTCGTTTATGTGTTCATAGCCAATAGGATTCAATAATGAGACTTGATCAACCTAATATCACATATCAACATTGTGAGATACTTTATGAAACAAACTTTTCGAAATGGGTAAGCTAACTAGTAAGAATTTCATCGAGTATATTTAAACTTCCAATTAATTAATGACATTTTTATTATTACATATTTGATACATAGGTCTTGAGTGATCTAAGTGTTGATGAGTACGTAAGCTATATAGCTATAGGTCTAAGTCGGTATGGCTAATCTTACGACAAATACATCGTAAATGGTTATAGGTTTCACACAGAACTTCATGTGAAAATAAAATATAATGAATAGTGGTTCTATGTAAAAGGAAGCTGCTATGACGAATGTGATTACAATTTTTACAGTATGTTGACCTTGTTATTGAGTTGGCGTATGGGGTCCCAACAACAAAGTTATCTTGTTAAAGTGTCGATGATATAATTATTCTAAGAAGGGACTTAAAGTTGACCCCTAACATGGTTTGATTGAGATAAATCACAAATTCAACTTAACTCAGACGAGTCATTTCTGTTGGGTTATCAAGTGAAACAAGTACTTTATGTAAAATATTCATTTAAGATAAAAACAAAAATCTTGATTGGTTGGTAATATGTAGAGTGAAATCTATAAACTTTGTTAATTTACCAATGACTAAAGATGTAGTGCATATGCATTCAAACTTTTTTCAAGATCAAGAAACCTAATATTTTAGATTCGATTACCCTAGAAGATGATGACAATCTATCTGAATCACTTCATGATGAAAATGTAATGGAAGAAATTAAATCAAATGAGCTTTTTTCAAACAAAGAGAAAAAAAGGGGCAAGGGTAATTGTTAATAATGATTTTATTAATGATGATGAAATCATCTCAATTTAAGAAGAAGACAATAAAAATGAGGATGATGAAGAGGAAGAGTTCATTGATGACAATGATGAGAATTAGTAGTTCTTACTTCTTAACGTATAAACATGTTAATATAAGAACTATATATTAACATACTTGCCTATTTGCAATTAAGAACCACTAAGTCTCATTATTGTCATCAATGAACTATTCTTATTCTTATTCCTCTTCCTCTTCCTCTTCCTTTACACAAACGCCACTATTCATTGTATCTTTGTTTTTCACATAAAGTTATGTGTGAAACCTATAACCATTTATGATGTCTTCATCATAAGAGTAGTCAAACCGACTTGGACCCATAGCTATATCGTGTACGTACTAATCAACACTTAGATCACTCAAGACCTACGTAATTTTCAAATATGTAAGAATAAAAATGTCATTAATGAAATATAAGTTAATTATAATCGATAAAATTCTTACTAGTTGGCATAGACATTGCGGAAAGTTTGTTTCACGAAATCTCTCAAGTTGTTGATCAGTGATATTGGGTTGATTAAGTCTTATTATTGAATAGTATAGAACAAAAACACATGTCAATATTGAAAATATTGTCAAACACATTCTTCTCAATATACATGACGTCTAAGATGTGGTGAAGTAGGTTGTTAGACTAATATGGCAACTCCCAAAATAAACTAATCTTCACACAATTATGACCCTTTTTGTACGTTGAAACATCAAATGATCTAACCATGAGAAGTACCTCATCACTCGATAATCTTGAAGGAATTAAGTTTTTCTCAATGTTGTTATAATTTCTAAAATTGTTTCTTTGCTTTCGAAAAAGGTGATTCTCATGTAAGAATTGATGATGGGAATCAAGCCAACATTGTTTCATACAGTGCTTTAATGTAAATAATTTTGTACATTTCATACATATGGGACATGACAATCTACCATAGGTACTCCATCCCATAAGTCATACCATAAGCAGGAAAATCATGAACCGTCCATAGAAGAACAGCTCTCATAATAAAGTTTAGCTATAAAAATATATCAAAAGTCTAGACATTATCTCTCTAAATTTTTTTTAACTCATCTATTGAAGGCCTGAGATAGATATCAAAATTCTTGTTATGATGGATCAGACTAAGAATTAGCAAAATCAAGAAAATGTTGTGCTACTTCATGCACATGCCTAGTGGAAGGTTATAAAGAGTAACAAACATTGGCTATTATGAATATTGAGATCCTAAATTATCAATCTGCTAAGAGGTCAAGTCTAACATTTATTATTTCTTGACCATGATGGATGGACTTCATCAAAGTGTCTCCATGCCTTCCCATCTGACGAATGTATCATCATGTTTGTTTTTCTCGTTTTTCTTATTTGCATCATCTCATGTCTTTTGTAGTGACCATAGACATATAAATTCTCTGTAACCTCTTCATGATCAACAAGGATCAGAATACCTTATGGGTATGTTCTTTTTATCCCATTGCTAGAAACAAGGCTCTTTACAAACATTACAAGTAGTCTTGCACTTGTTCACATTGTAATACAATTGGCACTGATTCAGACAAATATCAATTTTGTCATATCCAAGTCCTAACTCATTCACCAACTTTGTAAACTTGTAAAAAGATTTAGGTAACTTCTCATCCTTAGGGAGAAGACCCTTAATGATTTGGATGAACCTATCATAACAATTATCTCAAATATTGAATTCTGACTTGTAGTTCAACAGTTGAGTCATTATTGAAAGAATGGTTTCTTCACACCTTATCCATATTGGATCATCAGCAATTGCCAACATCTTATAAATCTTTGCAACTTTTAGATTAGGATTCTTTAGGTCCCAATTGTAATTTAAGTTTACTATGTCTAATATCATTTCTATCATCTGGTTTGTATCATAAGGATTTTATCTTCTACTACATTTGATGGTCTACCTTCCAACAACTCTACAGGCCCAGTATTACCACATCGACCCTCACCATGTAGGTTTTACTTTCTAAATGCTGCAACAAAACCTTTCTTATTACAGATTTGACAAGGACATTGAATTTTTGAGTCAAATGTATAACCCATACTAGAAAAGGCAAAGTTGAGAAATCCTTTAACCCTTTCCCTAATTTCAACTAACACAGCTTGATCCATCAAATGACATTGTCTCAACATTGGCCATATAACACTTCAACTCTATTATTTAAGTACAACAACTACACAATAGATAGATTGTCTTAAAATGAATAAACATATTATTACTATATGCTCTTTACCACCTTCAATGCCATCCTAAACATTGGTCTTATCCCATTCAGATAAACTAAACTCTCATTCCAATGATATGTTTAATCTTTTTATCCTAACTAGCAAATTTTGGGCATTATTTCGCTATGATCTCCTAAGTACACAACATGGACAAGCCAATATCATTATATCTATGTATGTACCTCGAGAACATAGAGAAACACAATAGAAATTTCAACAATATAGATTAAAAGTCAAGCATACCACCATAACAAATGGAGTGTTCGTTTTCCTAAACTGTCCACTTAACTTAGACAATTCAAGAATTGTTTTGAATGAAATTAAAATATGTTCTTCATGTTAGACGAAAATGCATTTCTATGGGAATATGATATGCATGCATCAATAACATATAATATTTGAATTGAGATAGTGAAAAAACATATATCAGTACACAAAGTTATGAAATTGAAATTTGCAATAAGCTTTCTAGTCAATGCGTTGGACCATGGTAATAACTGAAGGTAAGAACTATTAGAAAAGGGAGGAACAAGAATTAAATATATAAATTGCTAAAAATAATTTCTAAAAAGTTCAGCTAGAATGTTAATGAGTACTTTGTACCACTCATGTACTTGTAGTTTGCTAATATGCATATGTTATATACATTTTTAATTAGTCTCTTCTTGGATTTTTGTTAGCATTCAGGTTTTATCTGGTGTTGTTCGGAGTGTGTCCGACTATATATTTCAATAATTGCTTTTGTATACATATGATCCAATCTCTTTTTTTTAGTTGCTTAAGAAAGCAACCTAAAAATATTGGAAACATAGAAAAGCATTTTACTAATTTTATTGTATATATATGTATTTCAATAATTTTATTGTTTTATTGATATTTATTTATTTATTTTATGCTCATATTAAAGAATGTGAATTAGTTTATGTTATGTAAGTTTTGGCTACATTTTTTTTTTCTTTTTCGTTTCAAGGACTATAAGTAGAGGATAAGGTAACCACTCTTAAATTTAATTACATAAAGAAAGCTTACATATTTTAAAGACTAATTCAAGAAAAATTATCATTCAAGTCTATATGACATAATTGTTGAAAGTAAATTTAACACATACCTTAACAAAGAAAATTCTCCATTTGTTCAAATTGGAATAACCAATAATTTAAGCCTACAATGCCCGTGAATTTTGGGTAAATTTTGAGTTAAAGCAGTAAAAACCTAGTACCAAATGGTGTTAGGTTTGGGCCTAACAATGGTAGACAGAGTTGCAGGGGTTGGGCCTTTAGGTAGCTGCGGCAGGAGTTGGAACTGACGGAGGCATAGGCTGGACCTGATGGCAACAGTGGTTGCAGGAAACCCTAAACTATACTATGGAGGCAGAGCTCAAAGAAGTCAACAATGCAGGAATGAAGAGGAAGGAAAGGGAAAAGAGATCGCAATCTAGGATTTAAATTGGGACGAGTATATGTGTTTTCTATTACTGACCCATGTACATTAAGAGACAGAAGGATATAAAAATATTCTTTTAAAAAAAATGTTATCATATCTCGGTCTGCAATTAGCAGAGGCATATAAAAAAATAAAATGCAAAAAAATTCACAAAAAATTATGCCAATATTCCATAACTGCGTTTGCCATTGCAGAAGCTAAAATTAAAAATGCAAACACAAATAAGTTTGAGGATTATGGCACCAAAAGTAATTAGTTTTCGCCTCTGCCTTAAAATTATCAATGTGTGGATTATAATTTAAAAATTTATATGCATCTGTATATTTGTATACGTATATAGTAAAATTACAGATGCAAAAAGTAAAATTAGAGACATAGATGGTGATTATCTGCATCTGTATTTTTTAAGTCTGCCTTATTACAGATAACTTTAGAGAAGCGGTTAAAGAATTTTTCGACTATGTATTTGTTAGTATGAGTTATACATTAACAAATTAATTTAGTGTCCTTACAAAATCTGTGACATTAGCAAATTTTTGATTAAAGACGAAGTAACTTTTCAACTTTATAAGAAGAGTTTTGTTGCAGTATATAGACAGTGGAGTCTACATGGTGAGAGTCGAGCTGGTAATACTGTAGGGACTACGGAGTATGCAGAAGCTGGGTCATCGAATGTTGTTGAAGATGAAATACTACCTGATATGAATCGGATGACAAAAACGATATTGGACTCAGTAGGCCCAAATTATAATTAGGACCCAGAGAATCCCAATTCAAAAGCTACAGAGTTTTTTGAGATGTTGGCAATTGCAGATGACTCAATTTTTAAACTGCAAGTCAGAATTCAATGTTTCAGAGAATTGTTACAATAGATTCGTCCAACTCATTAAGGGTATTATACCCAAGGATGAGAAGTTACTTAGATCTTTTTACGTGTCTAGGAAGTTGGTGAAGGAGTTAGAACGTGGATATGACAAGATTGATGTTAGTTCAAATCAGTGCCAGTTGTATTACGATAAGAAATAGTGGATGAATGCTTGTGATGTCTGTAAATAACCCCGTTTCGAGGAAGGTGGTAAAAAGAATATACCTCATAAGGTATTGCGACACTTGTCGATTATGAAGAGGTTACGAAAGTTTTATATGTCTAAAGTGACTACAAAAGATATGAGATGATACAATGAAGGTAAAAGAGATAAACTTGATGTAATGATACATTTGTCTGATGGGGAGGCATCGAAGCACTTTAACAAAGTCCATCCATCATGATCATAAGAAATAAGAAATGTCAGACTTGGGCTTTCAACAGATGGATTCACTCCATTTGGTAATTCGGGATCTCAATATTCATGTTGGCCAGTGTTTGTCACTCTTTATAACCTTCCACTAGGCATCTTCATGAAGCAGCACATTTTCTTGACTTTGCTAATTCTTGGTCCGCTCCATCTTGGCAAGAATTTTATATCTATCTTAGACCTTTAATAGATAAGTTAAAAATACTTAGAAAAGATGGTGTCTTGACTTTTGATAAGTCTTTAAATAAGAGCTTCATTATGAAAGCTACTTTTCTATAGAGATTTATGATTTTCCTGCTTATAGAATGACTTTCGAGTGCAATATCCATGGTAGACTGCCATGTCTTATATGATTAGAACATACAAAATCCTTCACACTAAAGAACGATAAAAAACAATGTTGGTTTGATTGCCATCCTCAATTCTTGCTTGAGAATCATCTGTTTCAAAAGTAAAGAAACAATTTTCGAAAGAACACTATTGAGAAAGCTCACCGCTCCTAGATTTTTAAGTTAGGAGGTTTTTGCCAGGGTTAGATCATTTAAAGTTCAACATACAGAAGGGATCATAATTGGGTGAAGATGAGTATATTCTAGGAGTTACCGTATTGGTTTACCAACCTACTGTGCCATAACAAAGACGTCATGCATATTGAGAATAATGTGTTTGACAATATTTTCAATACTATTATGAACTTTAAAGGTAAAAGCAAGGACACTTCACGAGCACATCAAGATTTGAAAGAGTTATGTCATCAACTAGAATTGAAGTTGCATGAGGTTAATAGAAAATTGTTAAAGTGGAAAGCAACCTACGCTCTGAGTAAAGATGATAAGAGGTTGGTTTATGAATAGATCAAAAATGATGTAAACTTCCGTAATGGTTATGCTTATAACTTGTCTAACTGTGTAAACATGAAAGAATGCAAAGTTTATGGTATGAAGAGCCATGACTGTTATGTGTTCATGCAAAGGTTATTCCTCATTGCATTTTGAGACTTCAATCCAAAGCCCATTTAGAATCCTATTATAGAACTTAGTTATTTCTTTCGGGATATTTGTGCAATTGAACTGAGTGGAGTGTTTCATATATAGACCAACTTGAGTCAAACATACCTGTGACGCTTTGTAATTTGGAAAATAAGTTAATACTTGGTTTTTAGGATCCTATGGAACATTTGTTGATTCACTTAGCTTATGAGACAAAAGTTGGTGGCTTAGTACAATATCAGTGGATGTATCCTTTCAAAAGATAACTTTTAAATTTTTTGCATTAGTTATTCTTTTTATTACAATTGTATATTAAATATTATACAATATTCATTAATCGGATGATGCATAATCTAAAGAAAAAAGTCCGCAACAAATCAAGGGTTGAAGGCTCAATTGTCGAGGCTTACATACTCGAGGAAACATTAAATTTTAGTAGCCTTTACTTTACAAGAAATGTGCATACAAAGATGAGAGAACTAGGCCGAAATGATGATGATGATACTAATCCAATTGGTTGAGCATCTATATTTTTTTATCTTGGTAAAAATATTAGATGTGCTCGGTCTAAACAGCTAGAAGATTGTAAGTATAACAAAGCAGTGATATATGTCATTCTCAACTGTGAAGAGATTGGACCTTTTGTGCAGTAAGTTTCAAAAACTTTGCATTAGTACCTTCAAACATTTTACACATAACTTATCTTGTCATACATTTGTTTATAGTCAATTCGATTCAATAATAAGAGTTGATGATCCCAATATCACCGATAAACAACTCGAAAGACTTCGGGAAAACAAATTTCCGCAATAGCTATGCCAACTAGTAAGAATTTCATTGATTATAATTAAACTTAACTCTATTTCATTAATGACTTATTTATTCTTACATATGTCATAATTACGTAGGTATTGCATGATGTAAGTGTTGATAAGCACGTACGCGATATAACTATGGGTCCAAATAGGTTTGTCCACTCTTACAATAGATACTTCATAAATGGTTATACATTTCACACAAAACATCATGCAAAAAACAAAAATATTATGAATAATGGCATCTGTGTGAAAGGAAGCTATTATGATACATGTAATTACGAATTTTACAGTATGTTAACTGATGCTATTAAGTTGGAGTATGGAGGTCCTAACAACAAAGTTGTCTTGTTCAAGTGTCGATAGTATGATTCTTTTGACAAAGGACATAAATTGACCTCCAACATGGTTTGATTGAGATAAATCACAAATCCAAAATTAACTCAGACGAGCAATTTGTGTTGGGTTATCAAGCGACATAAGTCTTTTATGTAAAATATCTGCCTAAAAAAAAGAGAAAAACTTGATGGGTGGATAATATGTAGAATCAAACTAAGAAAATTTTGTTAATTTACCAATGACTAAAGATAACACTGAAAATGTCATGCCGATGCATTCAAACTTTTTACAAGATCAAGAAATCTAATGTCCAGCTCCGATTACCATTGAAGATGATGACAGTCTCCCCGAATCACTTCTTGACAAAAATGTGATGGAAGAACTTAATCAAAATGAGCTTCTTTAATCAAAAAGCAAAATCGTGCTAGGGTAATTGTTAATAATGACTTTATTGATGATAATGAAATCGTCTTAGTTGATGAAGAAGACGATGATGAAGAGGAAGAGTTGATCGATGAAAATGATAAGAATTAATAGTTCTTTACCTGTAAATATGCAAGTATGTTCATATATAGTTCATATCTTAATTAAGACAATTTATTTACTAGCCAGTTTTGTTATTCATTTTATAAATAAATCATATAACTTGTTGTTTCAGGTACAAATACTAGACAATCATTCCTAGATGTACGAATTATTTTAATTTCATTTTCATTTTGGGATTCTTTAGTAGTATTTTTATTATCAAGTTATACTTTAAATGTTTACCTTTGGGTTCGCATGGGTGAGGGGCAAAATAGTCAAACACAAGTTCATTTTGGATTTTGGGAGTACTAGCACAACCATAGGGACGAAGAAGACTTGTAAGAATAAATGAAATGCCATTTGGATAAACAGTTAGGATATTAGGAAAATGTAACAGTTTCAAGGCAAAACCTTTGTAACTCTTGGTTCAAGTAGAAAAACGATCAAATACAAGCTTGTTTTGGATTCCGAGAGTACTGGGACAAATAAGACCTATAGGAAGAAGCATAATATCATTTAGATCAACAGTTAGGATATTATGACAATGTTATAGTTTCAAGGCAAAATCTTAGTAACTCTGGGTTTGAGGGGATAAAATGGTCAAATATAATTCTGTTTTGGGTTCTGAGAGTACCAGCACAATCGTATAGGTGAATCAGACTTGTAGGAAGAAACGAAATCCCATTTGGATCAACGGTTAGGATATTAGGATAATGTTACAATTTCAAGACAAAACCTTTGTAACTCTGGCTTCGGAGAGGGCAAAACGGTCAAACACAAATTCCTTTTGGAATATGGGAGTATCGACATGACCTTGGGGACCAATATTATAGTTTCAATGCAAAATCTTTGCAAATTTTGCTTAATTTTTCTAATTTTTATAAGTTGTATTTTTAACTTATACACATATTAAGTTAGGTTAAATATAACTACTTCAAATTATTTATTTTGATTATTTCAAGTTGCACCTCATCCTACATCTATGCCTTCATATCTCAGTTAGGATATATAATGAGGAAACTTGAGACGCCGAAGACAAGTTAGGATCATAAGATGGTTTCTTCTACAATATATTAGGAATCAAACCACATAGAAATGGAGATTAATATATATTATCACAATCTCATTATGTTGAAAACATGCTTTAAAAGTTTAAATGCTTTGATAATACACCCATGGTTACTTCATACGATTCTGGTTAGCACCTAGTAAAAAAATAATAATGGTGATAGTATATTACAAAATGAGTATGCACAAACAATTTGAAGCTTGATGTACTTAATGAAATTTATGCGACCTAATATTGTATATGTTGTCGATAGATTTAATAGATATACTCATAATTCTAGTTCTAACCATTGGATTGCTATTGGAAGAATGTTAACACATTTACATGAAATTATGAATTATGGTATTATATATTGTGGATATCAGTTTAATGTAAAGGATATAGTGATGCAAACTGGATATCTAACTCTGATAAATCTACTAGTGGCCATGTGTTCATGTTAACAGGAAGAGTAATCTCTTGGAAGTCTGTTAAGCATACCTGGATAGCAAAATCCACCATGGAGTCAGAGTTTATTGCCTTAGAGAAGGCTGGTTCCTAAGCAGAGTGGTTAAGGAATCTTTTGGTGGACATACCTTTATGGCAGAGAACAATTTCATATGTATCTTTGCATTGTGATTGCCAGATTGCCATAGCTCATGCAAAGAACAAAATTTGTGAGACAGTTGATGGATAAAATTGTGTATCCATAGATTTGTTATGATCAAGAGAAAAAACTGGCTGATTCTCTGATCAAGCCACTCGCATTGAGGCTAGTGAGCGAGACATCAAGAGGGATGGACTGATGCCTATTTTACGAGACATGTGATTAATACCCAACCTCAATAATAAGAAATGCCTTAAAGAGGTTAAATGTGGTCAAACGAAGTCATATGTTCTTGCATAGTGGCACTGTCATATTTCTTATACTTTATTCGCTTATCATCAAATGATGATTAAAGTGAGGAGTCCCTCCCTATGGTGTTAGACAGTGCAACTGTAGCGATTATATAGGGATAAGCTTTGATTTTTAATGGAATCCATAGCCCTAAATTGTGGGGGCAGGGTATGATCTGCAGCATACTCTTAATGGAAGTCAACCTAAGTGAGTGTAGGATAGCACCATATCCTATGAGTTTTGGGCATGAACTCTAGAGCACTTATGATATCTGGGTCTGGGCAAAGGGCCTTTAAATGCACCAAACCACTTAGAGTAGCCACAGTTCAGAGATTATTATGTGGTTGATAAGTTGAGCTTATCCACTCAATGGGATTAGGTTCAAAGAGTTTAACTCTACCTTATTTTCTTAAATTCTCACTTGTTTAGCCTAAAGTATAGTTCAAATCTGTGGGTACTATGCTTCTACATAATTCTCTCGTAATTTCTTATTCCAATAAAAGTTTGTAACATGTGGGGGATTGTTGTAAATTAATTCTTAAAATATTAATTTAGGTGTTATAAACTTATTTTCAAAATAGCCATTGGAATATAGCCATTGTAATATAGCCATTGCAATATGACCATTGGAATATAACCATTTATGACCGTTGTAACTTTTCCTATATATATGAAGAGTTTGTAACCATTTCCTTAATTCATTCCATACCTATCTACAGCCATTCCAAGATTACTTTGCTATCACATTTCATTGATACATACTCTCTTCAAAGTCTTATAAAGAAAGAGCTGTGGCTACTCGTTGAGGTTATATGCAAAGATTAAAGAACAATCCACAATCTAATCCTGGTGGGTTGGCCCGTTAGATTCTATACACAAGATATACTCTAAGAGGGCATAAATCAATCTTTAAGGACAGTGCCTAGTGCATGATTTTATGGTACTATCATTCTATCTTATAACCCTTAATTTTTATATCATTAAATTGTTGTAATTCATATTTATGTGAAACTAGAATATTTGTATCTACTCAATTATTTCCAGCATATCTAAATATAATTGTTTAGTCAAAAGACATTGCCATTTATAAATATCAAAATAAAACTATTGATGTCAAATTTATCTTATCAGTCTTTTGTCGGCTTTGACTTCTGCTGACTTGGCGACCTGTTTGGCTTCAGTGCGGTTCCTGCAAAATGAGGATGGGAGAACAGTATAAGGTGAACTCCCAAGACTCTCTGACGATCAAGTCAGTATAAGCTTTTAGTAATAGTGATAGCTCTTTCTCTAACATATGTCTTAAAAACATGGGTCTAATTTGCATGAGGTTATGGTTTATTTATAAGGAGAGAATACTTATATTAGGCTACCTAAACTGTTCATGGTCCCAAGTCAATTTGAGGTAGCCACTTGTCATTTCTCTATTGGCTATTGAATACTCATACTAACAAAAACATACAACCTCCACATTTAGTGTATTGGTAAGCATCTGACAACTAAAAATGCCACAGTCCTAGAATAAGTCTTAGCAATTTAGGAGAAGTTAATACTACATAAATAGTGTACTGAGTCCAATTCTTACTGAAATATAGATAGAGGGACTATAAGTCCAATTAGAATAAAGTACCAACACTAACGAATTGTGTGTCATAATGCTTGCTGCTATAATTATTAACTTTTTTTAATACACTGGAAACGAATAGAATTATTGACATCAAGGTGTATGGGTCACTAATAACATTGTATATTAAATTTGTAAAAGACAATTAGACATCGAAGCTTCAAACCATCATCAAAAGTAAATAGTGTTTTAAATGCAATATAACTAATGGGACCTTAAAAATGAATTTTTTGAAGGTAGGTCAGGTGAATTGATGTATCAACTTTAATGATTTTGCAACTCCATAGCCCATACATAACTTGAAGCAACAGAACATAATAGGTAAAAGGGGAATTTTATGCAAGTCTATTAGCATTCAAAGCTAGAAATTATCCATTTGAAGTTCTTAGACTTGCCAAGATGCAGGTAAAAAGGAGTGTAAAGAATATGGCCTACAAAGCGAATCGATGTCTAGAAGACTCTTAGCTTTGCCAAGATGGACTTATAAAACTATTTATTACATAAGCTATTCATTCCTCCCAAACTTGGTATCTTACATTTTCCCTAAAGTCTAGTTCTCAATATAAAATATTCATGTTCAATAAAAATAATAATAATAGTAATCCTATATCAAATGAATGTAGTTGGAGATCTTAGAAGAGAGAAAATCATTAATCATAAAATTGCAATAAATGTGCAATTGCTTGAAGCTGAAGAGTAATAACTCTGTAAAATAGAGTTATTTAACTATGCTTTTAATTTCCTAGGGCTTTAAGTTAGAATGTTAGTCAAATTTAGTGTTTTAGTTATTTCAAGTTGTCTAAGAGTTTTTTAGAGTTTTTACTATGAATAGGAGCAGTTTTACAATTTTTTTATTTAATTTGTTTTAGGTGTCTTTGCAGTGTCCTAGTTGAACACAAAGAAGGAGAGGAATTCAAGGCAGCACCACAGCACCAAGGAAGGTAGTGCCGCGGCACTGACAAAAGGAGAAATTGATGATTCAGGCCGAGAGACCTGCATCATCATGTGACAAAGATAAAGCAGCGCTAAACTTAAAGGATGACTTCGTTAACAACCCGAGGGAATGGCGCTGCAATGCCCATCAATGTGCAGCCGCAACATGACATGTTGCAATTTGAGTAGGATTATATAGAACCTGCAGTGTCGCAGTGATATTATGTGCTTTAGAAGAATCCTAGTTCAATTGAACTAAGGCCAAAAGGTCTATAAAATAAGGTGAAGACTGAAGTTTGAAGATATACCAGAGTTCGTGATACAGAGTACCTAAGGAGCTAAAGGAGACTCAAAGTCGTGACAACTTCTAGTATCTACTCCCTTCTTATTATTTTCTATTTACTTGTAATAGCTATGTCTTTATTGTTAGTATTTTCAGTAGTTAGTATGGAGTAGTTATATTCTAAGATTGCGATTGAACTCACATGTAGCCAATGTAGCTTTAGTTTTAATTCAATGCATGTTTTAGTTTTAATATTTATGTTATCTTGTTCTTTATGCTTCTAATTGATTGATCACTAGTTAGATTGATTAGGACTTTTGGAATTGACTTGGAAGACTCAGTTTTGGGATTAGCTTTAAGCAATATAACATATGTTTGGATTATTCATATGATTTAGATTATTTGATTTGTTTAAGAGATAAGAATATACTCTTTAACCACAAGTAACTGGTAAGATTGACTTTTAATGAGTTTGCCTTAGGATAATTCTCTTAGGAATATAGAGAATTAGACTAAGGGAAATATATAATTGCTAGACACAGGAATATGCTAGTAATTGGTTTAGAAATTTGGGTTAATATTAAACTATTTCATGAATTGAATTAAGTTAAAGATTAATTAGGTATGGTGTAAGGGATTTCTTGAACCTAGGCATTAGTTTTAATCTTTTTAATATTTGCTTAAAAATTTATGAATTTGCATTGGCTTGATTAGAGTTTGGCTGCAAAATATTGGTTTTAGCATTAGAAAGTAAATTATTCCTTGTGGGAACGATCTCTATTTATCATTGTATTACTTGAGTACAATACATGCGCCTGTGTTGTAAAATCCGTATCAAGTTTTTGGCGCAGCTGCCAAGTAGTAGATTTACTTTATTTGTTCATATCATTATAAGCTTACTTGATTCTAACTCAAGTTTTTACTTTTAATTTCAGGTGCTATTGACATTGCATACAACGCACTAGAGACTTGGAGCTATTACCATATAATCTCGAGATCGAACGAACACTCAAAAAATTAAGGAAAAACTAATGGCTGATGATCAATAAACACACGAAAATAAGGTTTTGAGGGATTATGTTGTCCATCTTGTGCGAGGCCTCCACTCTAGCATACAAAGACCAACCATTACTGCTAATAACTTTGAAATCAAACTGGACACAATCCAGATGATCTAACAATCTGTACAATTTGGAGGATTACCTAGTGACGACCCCTACGCTCATCTAGTCACATTCCTGGAATTGTGTGACACATTCAAATACAATGGCATCTCTAATGATGCAGTCCTCCTCAAGCTTTTTCTTTTCTTACTCTGATATAAGGCAAAAAGTTAGCTATATCCATTGCCTTTAGACTCCATCACCACTTAGCCAAACATGACACAAAAGTTTCTAGCCAAATTCTTTCCTCCAGCCAAAACTGCAAAGCTAAGGAATGAAATCACATCATTCCTTCAACAAGATCAAGAATCTCTCTATAAGGCATAGGAGAGATATAAAGACTTGATGAGAAAGTGCCCACATCATGGCATTTTGAAGTGGCTGCAAGTGCATACTTTTTATAACGGTTTAGGAAACCAAACTAGAACAATTAATGCTATTGCTGGAGGTGCTTTGATGAGAAAGTCTATGAATGATGCTTATGATCTTTCAGAGGAGATGGCCTCAATTAATTATCAATACCATCTGAAAAGTTAGCATCCCTTAGAGTTGATGGGGTTCATGAACATGATACCATCATTGCCTTAACGGCACAAGTGGCTGGGTTGGCAAAAAGATTTGACAATTTTGGAGTGTAATAATATTTCAAAGCTGCTATTATGGTATGTGAAGCTTATGGCATAGGTCATACCATAAACCAAATACTGAAGCGATTCAATATATCCAAAATTACAACCACCAAAACAACCCTTGTTCCAACACATACAATCTAGGGTAGAGAAACCACCTGAACTTTAATTGGAATAATCAAGGTGCATAAGCTGCAAGGCCTAATCCACTACCTGGATTTCAAGCTGCAAAAAGGCAAGCAACCCCTGGTGCTATACATGTCTCAAACCGACTCGGTAATTCAAAGCGAAGTTGCCTCCTTGAGTAATAGACCTCAAGGTGCTCTCCCTAGTCATATCGAGCCTACCCCAATAAGGGAAGACCCAAAATTGGAACATTGTAAGGCCATTACATTAAGAAGTGGTAAGAATTTAGAAGAACCCATAAAGCAACCCTAGGGTCTAACTAAGCAGATTGAGGTAGAAGTACACTCTAAGAAGAAGGAAAACGAAGAGCAAGTTAAACCAATAAAGTATACTATACCCCTACCTTTTCCTCAGTGCTTACAAAAACCTAAACTTGACAAAGAATTCCAAAGATTCCTGGATATATTCAAAAAGCTTCACATCAACATACCATTTGTTGAAGCACTTGAGCAAATGCCTAAGTATATTGTTTATGAAGGATATCTTGTCCAAGAACAGAAAGATTCAAGATTATAAACCGATCACCTTAACTGAAGAATGTAGTGCCATCATCTAAAGAAAACTACCACCAAAGTTTAAAGACCCTTGTAGTTTTAACATTCCTATCACAGTAGGCACTATATTCTGTGGAAGAGCACTATGTGACTTGGGAACGAGCATTAACCTAATGTTATTCTCAATATTTCAAAAGCTTGGATTGAAGAAAAGTAAAATTCAACCAACCAATATAATTCTCCAGCTGGCTGACCAGTCTCAAATGTATCCTCGAGGCATATTAGAAGATGTCCTAGTCAAAGAAGGATGATCTTATCTTTCCAACCGACTTCCTTATTTTAGACATGGAGAAAGATAAGAAAATTTCATTGATTTTAGGGAGGCCATTCCTAGCCACTGGCAGAGCTCTTATAGACGTTTAAAAAAGAGAACTACCTATGAGAGTCCAAGACCAAGAAGTAAAATTCAACGTATTTAAGGTTATAGATCTCCCATCTCAAACAGAGAACGGTTATGCACTTAAGGTGAAGCAAGAAGCTATTACCAAGAAACCTAATGATACAAGTGGCATTCGAGATTCCTTGTCATCACTATTAAAACACCCCTTGATTACAAATCCTAAAGAATCAAAGCCTAATGGCTTAAACAAAAAGACAATTTTCAAGTGGTGGGAGCATATACCAAAGGGAATCAAATCTCTAGAGCCACAACTCACTCAAGAAGACTTTATTAAGGACCATATCATAACCAGTGTGCTTATTCGGTGAAGGTTCAAGAGTACTAAGACGAGGTTTATGAACATGTGGAAGGGTAGACATCTCAAGATTACCATTTATCTTAACAATGTCACTTGAACAAAACTAAGTGAAGTTTAGAACATTAAACCAAGCGCTTCTTGGGTTGCTTGGGAGGTAACCCAAGTTTCAAAACCAGTTCCTTTCTTTGATTTTTACTTTTTACTTAGCCTTCATCTCATCTCTGTCAGGCTAATAAGAGAACCTTCAACAACAGCACGAAGCAACCACGTCATGGCGCTATAATACCTCACATCGTGGTGTATAAATCCAAGGATCACCAAAAATAACCCAAGAGCTTCACATGCGTGGCCCTAAGCCTTTTGTGTCATAGCGCCCACTAAATTCAAAAACCCAAGTACGTACTCAAAGACTTAAACCCCGCAGCCTCAGTACACTCAGGCCGCAGCATCTAAATTGGAAAGAAAATTCTTTTTCAAATAGAGAGCATGACACTACGGTTGTACCTTGCAACGCCCTTAAACCCATAAATTAAAAATTCTAACCAGAGAGCATTAAGTCACGGTGCCTGCTGACTTTAGTCGTGACATCAACTTTTACAAAATGTGGGTTTTAACCTGAGAGCTTTAAGTCGCGGTCCTATTTTATTCATGCTGCGGTGTAAAATCCCATGTTTTGAAAATTTTGAATTTTTGGGCATTGCGCTGCAACACCCATTGCTTAATGCAATGGCACCCTTTGCTTAACACCACGGTGCAATATCTGGATTTCTATTTTTATAAACAGTTTTCAGACCCTAAAACTTCCCAACTTAAAACCTAACCTCCCAAAGTAAAAACCTAACACCCTTACCTCCCAAAGTAAAAACCTAACACCCTTACTCTTATAATTAGAAGTTTTAGGACTGAATTCTCAAATCCAAACAGTCCCATCACTTTTGCACAATTTCCCTCACCCACATCACGGTTTGCACACAATTTTTACATGGCTTCAACACAAGTGAGTTCCTTTAACCATGCTTCTCATTCTTTGAATTTTTCGGTAGATAAGATACTTTTCTTGTGTTCTATGGCTTAATTGCTTCATGAGTAATGGGTAGATGTACTTATTTTGAAGGTTGTGCATAGCATTTGATTTTGGATTTTAGTTACGTAGGTGTTACGTTTTGAATCAAGATAATGTGTTCTTAAGTATAGTTGGATAGAATTGATGAACAATGTATGTATAACATCCTACTATGACCCCTATCCCTATATTTCTTGAATGTACTTTGAAAATCTTATGATAGTTAAACTAAGTTTGGGGGTGGGGAGATGAAATATTTATGAGTGTATGGGTTTTACATCATTGATGAAATATGCCTAAGATTTGATTATTGTTTTGTTGGGTCAGAGACCCTTTGTTGCTTACGGGTTGTGGCTGACACGTGCTAATGATCATTATAGGATTAGGATTATACTTGTTTTGCTTTACATGGTCATGGCACCAAATTATAAGGCAACCAAATGTTTTTGTTCTACTAGACCAAGCTTTAACAATAATAGATTTGTTTCTACTGAAGCTAAAAAGAGATTCCACGCGAGGCTAGTTAATGGGTTCAATTGTTTGCACCCCTTATAACCTGAGTTGTCTCACTGGTTAGAGAGTTTTATGCCAACCTTATAGAGCATAATGACAACAAGGTTATAGTTCAGGGGAAGATAATTTCATTCATGAGCACTGCGATCAATGCATTCTATGGTATTCCGAACATTCCAAGCATGGATGAGTATGTACAATTTGCTAATGGCGTAGTGGATTATGATTAGGTGATCATTGAAATATGCTATCAGGCTTAATTTAGAAGTTGACTAACAAAGGGCCAGTACATTTCAAGTCAAGCTAGCTACATTCCACTCCAAGGGCTTTACTACTTATTCTCGCCAACATATTGCCAAGTGGACATGCGAGCAATGTCACCAAGGAGTGAGCCATGCTTACTTTGCAATCCTATGAGATATGACTATTGATATTGGTCATTTAATCTATATTTTCATATTGCAGACAACGAATAGCAGATACCTTGTATTATGATTTCCATCCCTTATCACTGAACTATGCCCCAGGGTTAGTGTGATTTAGGAGGACAACGAGATACTTGTACTTCTGAAAGGCCCAATCGATGACTACCTAATGAAGAAGTTCATATAGAGGAACTTCAAATCAGGAGAGGGTGATACACAGCTCCAGCCTATCCTACACTGACCGATGTGGTATGAATCTCTTGCTTAGAAGTGTAGTGCGTCCAACATTAGTAGCATAACCATGTTGTCAATCATCAAAACAATGAGCTGCTATGGATGATATTGCAGCAAGAAGGATGGGATCCTACCAAATTCTCTCCTTGCCCCGAGCTTCTAGCTTCCTTCCTTTATCCTTAGGATGCAATCAACGAAGGGAGTTCTTTTTATCTTTTTGTTTTTCCTTTTGCTTTTCTTTTCTTTTCTTTCTTCATTTTGTTAAACACTAGGACATTGTTAAGTTTAGGTTTGAGGGTGCAAATTTTAGTTATGTATTGCCTATTCGTATGTATAATTGTTATCCCTAGTTATGTATAATGTGTTTAGACATGGTATCTAGGATGTGATGTGTTTCCTTTTCTCATATTATTTTAAGTAGAATTACAATTTCAATTTATTAATGATGTTCAAATGTTCCCTTATTCTTATGATATTATCATATTTATGCATTGATTTTGATTTTTGATAATAATACAATAAATTTTTTTTTTTTTGAATTTATTATAATCAGGGCACATACTTCATACATCCATATCTACATAAGACTATTTTCACCTAGGGTTGATGTTTTTAAAAATGATTCCTCTTGAGATGAAATCCTAAGCAAAACATAGTAGAGAACATGATTTATGCCATTTTTGGATCGATAGAACTTTTGTATATCCACCTTTTTTTTTATAGATATATCCTTAAAAACCACTCTTGAGCCAAACAGCTATTGTTTCTTTTAACCAATTCTTTTTCTTTTTTTTTGTAAGACCTATTTGCACCCTATTACTTTAAGTACATTGACTATGCAATTTTATTGAGCTATGACAAGGATGATCTTGAAGCAAATCTATGAGAGTGAGTGCAAAGAAAAAATACATATATATTTGCTATCTTCCCTGCTTAATAAAAAGTAAGTTTGGGGTAGTATGTGAAAATTCCTTGAGAAGTGGTCTACAAACCAAAGGTTTGGTAGAAAATATTAGAAGGATAAAGGAGAACAAGTGGGAAGCATTTATGCGCACACAATAAGAAATATATCGAGTGATAACAAAAAATTGTGATGGAAATTTTAGGCTCGAGTGAGTAGAAGTTGACACCTTACCAAAGAAAAGGTGATAAAAAAGGTTAAGCTCTTGCAAAGAATTTGTGCTTAGGGTAATTGAGCCTAAAAATTCCATTTCATCAAACCTTTACCTTAACCTTACATTATAAGCTAAATGAAAGACCTATTAATTTTTGAGTAAGTATTAGCCTACATTAATGGAGAGATAAAGGAAAGGCGAAGTTTTAAGGTTTAAGACTAGTCTTTCAGTTATTTTAGAAATTTCTTTGAAGTCATTTAACCTTTAGTGAAGATGTCTTGCACACACACATAAAGTTTGCCAGAACATGATAAATTTAGGACTATACTTGTGTTTTGTGCTAAATCAAGTCTTTGTTATAAAATTTGAGGATTTTAGGGGAATAATTAGTTCATCGTTGATAAGTTAATTGTCATTCCTATTTGCTTGTTTTCTTTCTTTTTGCTCAGGACTAGCAAAATATTAAGTTTAGGGGTGAGATAATCCCATAAAATAAAGTTATTTCACTATGCTTTTAATTCATATTTTATGCTAGATCCTAGGGTTTTGAGTTAGAATGTTAGCCAAATTTAGTTTTTTAGTTATTTTAGGTTGTTTTGGAGTTTTTTTTGGAGTTTTTACTACGATTAGGAGTATTTTTATGATTTTTTTGTTTAACTTGTCATAAGTGTCTTTGCATTGTCCTAGTCGAACACAAAGAAGGAAAGGAATTCAAGATAGCATTGTAGTGCCAAGGAAGATAGCGCCACGGCAGGACGAAAGAAGAAATCGATGATTCAGGCTAAGAGACATGCGCTGTGGTGTGATAAAGATGAAGCTGCTGCACTACTAAAATCAAGAAAATTGTAAATCAACCAGAGAGCTCAGCATCGCAGCGCCTATAACCTTAAGCTTCGATTTCTCCAATTCAATCTACCCAGAAACCAGACAAAGTGAGATGAGCCACAAAGTCTATAACCTGATGCCACGGCGCCAAAGTTGAAAGATAACTTCATTAACAACTAGAAGGAATGGCATCGTAGTGCCCATCAATGTGAAGCCACGACATCACATGTTATAATCTGAGTAGGACTATACATAACCTGCAGCACTGCAGGGCCATAGAGAGCCATACTGCTGCGATATTACATGCTTTAAAAGAATCCTAGTTCAATTGAACTATGACCAAAAGGTCAATTAAATAAGGTGAAATTTGAAGTTTGAAGTTTGAAAATATACTAGAGCTCATGATAGTTAGTATGGAGTAGTCATAATCTAAGGTTGCGATTGAACTCACATGTAGTTGATGTGGCTTTAGTTTTAATTCAATGCATGTTTTAGTTTTAATATTTATGTTGTCTTATTCTTAATGCTTCTAATTGATTGATCACACGTTAGATTTTTTGGAATTCTGGGATTAACTTGGAAGAGTCAATTTTGGAATTAGTCTTATGCAATATAGCTTATGTTTTGATTGTTCATATTATTTGGATAATCTGATTTGTTTAAAAGATAGGAATACACTCTTTAACCATAAGTAACCAGTAAGATTGGCTCTTAATGAGTTTGTCTTAGGATAATCCTCACAGGAATATAAGGAATTAGACTAAAGGAAATATATAATTGCTAAACAAAGGAATATGCTATTAATTGGTTAAGAAATATGGGTTAATATTAAACTATTGCATGAATTGAATTAAGTTAAAGATTAATTAGGTGTAGTGTAAGGGATTTCGTGAACCTAGGCATTAGTTTTTATCTTTTTAATATTTGCTTAAAAATCTTTGAATTTGAATTGGCTTGATTAGAGTTAGCCTATATAATATTACTATTTAGCATTAGAAAGTAAATTATTCCTGGTGGAAATGTTCTCTACTTATCATTATATTACTTGAGAACGATACGTACACTTGCATTGTAAAATCTATTTCAATCAGTAGCGCACATGTGATCCGAATGCCAACCAACAAAACCATAGATTAGACCTGACTAAGAATAAAATGCAAAACGGATATTTAAACACTCACCACCATTGTCTTTATATTCAGGATAAACATATGAATTAGGGAGAACAAATAGAACTTTAGCAACCCTAGTCACAAAAAAAAAAAAAAAAAAAAGATAACAAAATTTAATAGAATGGAAATATATAGTATTATATTTTCTCTTACAAATTTAGAAATGGACAAAATTATAGTAAGCAAATGCATACCTTTAAGCTTATTTGAAGTCTCTTTGTCAATCTCACACCCAAAACCAAAGTATTTCTCATATGAAACATTGTAAACCTTCTTCTTTGCTTCCTCTTCGCTGACGCACCATAACAAATACAATTAACGACCCTATAAATTGATCAAATAAAGATTTCTCTAAACATTTCCAAGAAAGTTCAGTAATTTTGACTCCAAATGCAAAAGACAATAAAACCCAATAACCTTTCAAGAATTTTAGCGAGGGTCTGAATTTAGCAATTAATCATTTGCTGCTTGGTAGAATTTTGATGGGAATATAATCAATTTTCATCATATAAATCTACAATCAAGGAAAAAAAAAAAGGTTTAACACTCAATTCATTCAATACTTTCCTATTTAGTAAACATAATTGAAGGTCACGGTACTGATAACCATGGAAAAATAAGGAAAGTAAAAGAAAATCAAAGGGAAAAGAGAAAGAGTACAATAACAAATTCCAACATAAAAGAAGGCCTCTTTCCTCTAAAGCAAAATATCATTTCTCTGGTTGATAAAGTATCTCCATGTGTGCAAACCAACAAATCCCATGTGACTTCATGTGTTACAATGCTTGGGTGGCAAACTGAGGTAAAAATCCTTGTATCTACTAGGCATATTCCTCTTCCTGATAAGTTTAGAATTCTCAATATCAACCATAGTGGCATTCTCTGCTCATATCAACACCTCTTCTACTTACTCTAAATCAATATTGATGTGAGGATGATTCATATCAATACCACCCCCTTTAAAAATAATCTTGTCCTTAAGGTTAATGTGAGGATATAATTGTTGAAATGATTAAAGGTCCTCCCAAGTGGAATCTTCAGGAGCAGTGTAAGACCATTGTACCAAGATTTGAGGTCTTTGTTGGTTATGTTGAACGATAGTTTTGGTTCCCACTATGGCTATCGGTAAGAGAACAGGTTGATTGTTGTAAATCAATGGTAGAAATGGTTGTGCTAAGGTTGTGTTGGCTCTTTTATATGGTTTGAGCAAGGAAACTTGAAAAGTATGAGGAGTTTTGCTTGAAGCAAGAAGATCTAATGTATAAGCAACTTGGCCTACTCGATGAAGTAATATAGTCCATAATAGCTTTTTCTCAGTTTAGGGTGTTTACTAAGAGTTAGTGAGCTTTGTCTATAAGGTTGTAGCTTTACTAAATCCAAATCTCCTTTATAAAAAGAAAGTTCCCTTCTATGTTAGTTAGCAGTAGTCTTCATCATATTATGTGCTTGTTGGAGGTTGGTCTTGAGGGTCTAAAACAGTTCATTTCTTTTAGTCAAAGCCTCATCTACTTCTTCTACAAGATTTGAACCTTTAACATAGTTGGGCAGCATGTAATGATCCATACCATACAGAGCCTTGTAAGGTGTCATATTGATAGTAGAGTATGATGTATTATACCACAACTTTGCTTATGGTAGCAAGTTACTCCAAGAAGTGGGTTTATCAAAAAAGAATGACCTGAGATATTGCTCTACACACCTGTTAAGCCCTTCCATTTAAGGGTGATAGGTTGTACTTCTATGCAAGGTAGTGCCACTTGTAGTGAACAATTAGACCCAAAATTGACTCAACAAGATTAGATCCCTATCAGAGACAATAGAATGGGGAAATCCATAAAGTCTAACAACCATATCAGTAAATAAGTGAGCAACTATAGCTGCATTGTACTGTTTAGAAAGCACACCAAAGTGGCATATTTTGTTAACCTATCCACTACCACCAAAATAACACACATACCTTAAGAGGTTGGCAGTCCAGTGATGAAGTTTATGGAAACATCTTCCCAGACCTTATTAGGAATAGGTAAAGGTCGAAGAAGTCCAACAGGTGCTATGGTAGAATACTTGGTGGATTAACAAACAAGGCAAGTACCGACATATTGCTTGACATCCTCCCTGAGGCCTAACAAATAAAAAATCTTAGAGACTTGCATATAGGTTTTCTTAATGCCACCATGTCCCCTAAACAATGTGCTGTGGAATTCATATAATAGTGTATCCTTCAATAGAGTGTTAATAGGTAGCCTGATTTTGTTTTTGTAAATTAAAATACCACTAAGGCATTTATAATAATTAGTAGCTAGCTATTTGTAGAGAGTTATTGGTGCATAGTCCAAAGTTCTAGGTTCTATAGGTTTTCAGCCTTGATATGACTACGAATATCCATGCGAGGGATGGATAGAGACATACATAAATACCCTTATTGGTGTTCTGGTTCCTTAGTTGTAAGTATTCTAGATAGAGCATCTGCAATAATATTGTCCTTACCAGCTCTATAGATGATGATGTTGTCAAAGCCAAGGAGCTTACTAAGATATTCTTGTTACTCAAGTCTAAATAACCTGGTTGATCAAGTTTTTTAAGCTTTTATGGTCAGTGAATATGAGAAACTTCCTGCCTAGTAGATATTGTCTCCATTTTTTAACATGTACAATTGCAAACAACTCCCTAGAGTACGTACATGCCTTACTAATTTTGGGATTTAGTTTCTTGCTAAAAAAAGGCAATAAGGTGCCTTGCTTAAGATAGGATAACTCCATTGCAAGTGATAGAGGCATCTGTTTCCAACTCAAATACCTTAGAAAAATCAAGGAATGCCAAGACAGGTGTATGTACAATTACTGTTTGAGAGCTTGAAATGTCAACTCCATTCAAAGGAATTCTTCTTTAGTAAATTAGTGAGCACAGAAGCAATATGGGCATAACTCCTTATAAACTTTCTATAATATCCAATGAGTTGCAAAAAACCCATAAGGGCCCTAATGATTTTGGTGAAAGCCAAGATATCATAGCCTCAATTTTGGTTTGATAAGGAGCAACCCCTTTAGAGATCACAATATGAACCAAGTACTTAATACAAGATTGTTTAAAAACACATTTGCTTAGTTTGGCTACCAACTAGTGATACCATAGGGTTTGTAAAACTGTCTACAAGTGAGTGATGTGTTGTTCCTAAGATTTACTATAGATCATGATGTCATCAAAGAATACTATAACAAACTGTCTCTAAAATGGTTAGAAGATATGGTTCATTATGGCTTGGAATGTGGAAGGGGCATTTGTAAAGCCGAAAGGCATCACCAAGAATTCAAAATGTCCTTGATATATCCTAAACACAGTTTTGTGGGCATCAGCAGGGAACAGTTTTATCTGGTGGTATCCTAGCATAAGATCAAGCTTGGAAAAGACTTTTGCTCTATGCAATTCATCTAATAGCTCATCATGGTGGGTATAGGGAATCTATCCTTGACAGTGATATTATTCAAGGCCTTATAATTCACACAAAATCACCAAGTACCATCTTTTTTCTTAGCAAGGAGGACTGGGGAGGAAAATGGGTTGGAATTGTGTTGTATGACTCCTGCAGTAAGCATTTCTAATACTAATTTCTCCATTTAATTTTTTTGATAGTATGGATATTTATAAGGCCTCACATTCACAAGTTTGGAGAAAGGTGGATCCAGTGATCAAATTCCCTTGTGGGAGGTAAGGCTATTGGTTTAGTGAACACAATGTGAAATTCAGTTAATAGGACTTGTATATGGAGATAGAGAGTAGCTACAAACTAATCAAGGATAAATGAACCACTATGAAGAGCGAATGTTTGTAAAATAAAATAGCAAGCAAGGGAATCAATGTTAGAGAGTTTTTTGAGTGTCTAGAGGGTAATAGGAGAAGTCTGAAGTCTTGAGTCACCTATCAATTGTACTGCTTTTCCCTGCCATGTGAAATCCATAGTTAATAATTGGTGTGTTGGGCGTTTGACCAAAAGTAATTTTCAGTTTTAACCAAAGTAATAATAAATGTCGATGTCTAGTTCCATATAACTAAAGTAAACAGATTTAACCTGATAGTAATTGTTAGTTTTAAGAGTGAGGTTTCCACACAATATCAGAACTGGACCTTGAATGCTGGGCCTCTCAGGATTTTATACCCAGTCTCGTTGCACCAACACCCAACAATATGAACACTTAATTATAATTTCTAATTATAGTAAATTTCATAAGGATTTGTTTGCTATATATGTATACTAGTCACATGCCAAATAATTATTTTTAAGTATAAAATGATATTTTTAAGTTTTTGAATCATATTTAAAAGATAATATATGAGTTCACGTGTGAGTGGGAGTGAATAGTTACTAATAATTTAATTTTTTTTAATTTTCTAATTAATTTAAATTAATAAAAAAAATTTAATTTATGTGAATAGGTAGGATAATGAAAGGTTATTAAGAGAGAGAAAATAAGTTTATTTATTTTTTAAATTAATTATAATGAATTAATTTATACTTATTCTAAAGGAGGAGACTATAAGAGTCATTTGGTTTTTAGAATAGTATAGTTTTATCTAAAACTAGTTTTCGTAGCACATGCATTGTGTGTGGATCATGTTTATAATATATAAATGTCTTTAAAAATTAAAAAAAAATCTATTTTTCTTGTAAGATAAAAGATGTTAGCCATACCAAAGATAATGGAGTATTAATTAATTACTCCTAATTAGACTCATAGTTCTTAGTACATAGACAAATATGGATCAGAGTTTCTTCTACTGATCTATATGACAATAAGATAAGATAATAATAGTAATAAATAAAATGAGGAACAAAATTAATAACAACACTATATATATGAAATTAACTATGTTTTCTCTTTCAGAATTATTCTGGCCCATGCCATGCCCAATATCGCTGGAGAATAATATGCATATATATGATTTTTAGCATACATATACATGCTTATATGACAATAAGATAAGATAATAATAGCAATAAATAAAATGAGGAACAAAATTAATAACAACACTATATATATGAAATTAACTATGTTTTCTCTTTCAGAATTATTATAGCCCATGTCATGCCCAATTTTGCTGGAGAATAATATGCATATATATGATTTTTAGCATACATATACATGCTTATATGAAAATTTACTTCAACAAACTGCCATAACAAAAATACAAGAGGACAATTAATCGATTTCATCCACTTACTAAATTAATATATACGTCAAACATGTGAAAGTATATATATTATTATAATTAGATAGCTTGTAAACTAAGTAAGCCTACTAATTAAGACTCCCATCCATATGCATTAATTTCAAGTATACTAATGAGAAAGAAATTAACAAACTTTCATTAAGCATAATTAATCATAATATAATAACTAATAAGAATATTTATTATTTATACTCCTTAGTATGTTTGGTCACCCGAACTTTCAGCAAAGAATTCAAAAATAAACTCTCAAGCAAGTCTTTTAGGAGGAGAATCGACCCTTAAACCTCCAAGATAGGCAAACATACCAGGTACCGCTGGATCATTCAAGGTTATGGTCAAAATTCCATCACCAGTGGAATTATACTATTGAAATTTGGTTTTGTGTTTCCCGGTTGGTCCAACATTTTGGCCATTTAATTTATACTAATCAATTATGTTGTAAATATTTTTTGTAGTCTTTATTTTTAAGTTTTTTTTTTTTTTTTCCATTGAACCCTTTTAAAGATTTTTCTTTTGGTTTGCAGGTATACAAGTGATTGATTAAACATTTTTAGCATATATATATATATATACATTAATATAACTAAGTTATCATACGTTTTAATTATTATGGATAATGTTGGTGGTTGATGGGAAGATGAAATAATGAACAGAGAAAATGAAGATGTTAGAATTAAATAGAAGAGAATATCAATATGAAAAAAGATATTCAACCGAAAGAATATAATTCAATACATATATAATAAAATCTTTAATACAACATAATTGATTATTATAAATTAATAAGACAATAAGATTTATTAACAATCATGCCTTCTTTTTTTTTGGATTAAATTTGTTATAATTAGTATTATAAAATCAACTATTAAAAATTTTATTTATATTTTGTTATTAAAGAGTTTTGAATTGAAGAGTACTAAATACATTAAAAATAATTTTTTGGAATACATTAATCTCTCTCATTATATATATATATATATATTCTTTGATTTCTCTATAGGCATTGTTATGAGATACTGAGTTAACTTTTCGAACAATTATGTATTATAACTTGTGAACTTATGTTATCACTTTGAGATATACAGTGCAATACTACGCACCTTAAACCATTGACTGTATTTGTTCACTTAACTGTAGACGTCCCTACAAGCTCTTGATAAGACATAGACAGAGGCTCCTCCAAACTTTTTAATACTAAATTAAATAAATAAATTCCATATTTGTTAATGATATTAAGGGTAAATAAAGTATACTTTCAATTTAGATAAACAACTGATTTAAGAAAACTGTTCGTGCATGATTTTATATTTTTTTTCTTAATTTTCTTACTGTTCATCTCTATACCCAGCTAATAATAGCGATCATGATAATTATTATTAACGATATTTATTTTATTTTTTATACTGATATTTATATAAAGATATTCAATAACCAACACTTTTATCAAATTTAGTATATCTACGGGGAAGGAAGGAAGTTTTTTTTTATAAGCAATTTGATTAACACTTATAATTTATGATTTCAGTAAATTTCATAAGGATTTGTTTGATATATATATATTTTTTATTTTTTATTTATTTTCTTGCAGTCCTTCAAATCTCCTGGCAAGTGAATCCTACCAGGCTATTATAATTTTTGGTTTTGTTAGCAATCCTTCTAGAACGTCTATATACATCGCCATCATATGTAGATCATCATCAGTGGGGTCCACACGTAAAAATCTTACAAAAGAGTGAACACTGAGTATATGATCAATTAGTAAAAATATATTAAAAAAGTTGGACTGTACGATTCTGAATAATAAACTTGGACTGTATGCTTTTGAATTTTAAATTGGCCAGATACAGCTCACACTCTGTCTCGGTTCTCATGTGCTTTTCTGGCTCTACTTGGCTTACACTTTTTTTTAGTCACAAATCCAACAGTGCTCTATTTTCATAGAATTGAAACAGATTCTTTTTTTTTTTTTGAGAGAAGAATTAGGACACATTCTTAGGAACACCAAAATCACAAAATTTGCGACAAGAGTATTAATATTTTTCGGCTTTTCAATACTTTCAATTGTTTTTGACAATAAATTTGAAGTAATTAACCCATGAAATGGTATTGCACCATCATCACAACTATAGGTTAGAGTCTAATTCAAGTCAACATTATTTCTAAAACTAGTTGAGTCCATGGTAATAAGTGATTTCTTTGATTGACTGTATAAAATCACTAAAAATGTAATTCCCTACATCTTGCAAGAATAATAAAAAAGTTACTAGATATAAGAAAATAAATATATCTTAATAAAAATCAAATATTTAAAATAATCATATCATTGTAATTTAAGAAATAAAAGATAATAAGTAAAAAATACTATAAATACTTAGGGCTAATTTGTTACGTGAAAATGACTATTTCATTCTATGTATGATTCCATTGAATTAATATTCTTTCGTTTGGTATGTTTTTAGCTTCAGAATACTCATTCTATTCCAGTCATTTTATTTCATGGAAGTAGGAATCTTCAAACCCATATAGAATTGTGGGATTGCTCATTTCTATTTTTGTAAAATTGATTTAATTTAGTTAACTGACAAAAATATCATTCTATCACATAAAATAAAAAATTGAATATTAATAAAATAACAATATTATTCATAAATAAAAAAATATATTTATTATTTAATTTAGTTAGATAACAAAAATACCTTCATATTACATTAAAAAAAATATAAAATCATATAAAATAAAAATTTGTATATAAAAATAATACTAAATCAATTCATTTTAGTCAAATGACAAAAATACCCTTCATATCATTATAAATAATATAATTATAAATAAATAATTAATGTTAAATAAATAAATTAGTTAAGTAATTGTAAACTAAAATTCTAATATTAATAAATAATAAAAAATAAGAAATAATTAATAATAAAATAAATATAAGTAACATTAATTAATTAATAATAAATAAAAAAATTAATTAAAAAATTAAGAAATATATATTTCAATTATGTTTAATTTTTATTACTTTATCTATAAAAGGATATTTTTGTCATTTTAACATAACTTTGATACTTTTTCATGTCTAAAAACTGCTTAGAAAATTAATAAATAGAATGAAATGATTATATCTCACTGGTGCTACCAAACAATATAATGAAATTATTATTCCATTCCATCTGCATTTCATTTCCATTTCCTTTCATATTTCAATTTTGTTAAAATTATTTATACGTATCAAATAGCCTTTAGTGGAGTATAATAATAATAAAAATAAATAAAAATTAGAAAAAAAGGATTTCTATAGAAAAGGAATGTTGTTCTACCGCTTTTCTGGATACAGAAAGATGGAGAATGATTGTCTTAGGGTGTTTTAAATTGCAAGGTTATGAAATGGGTGTGTATGCTAGGGGAATGGAAAGGTTTGATCACATTTTTATGTCGAATCAAAAAAATAGTGTAAGAAAAAAATAAAGAATTATTTGAAAATTTTTAAATTAATGGGCCCATCTTTTTCAGATGGTTGATTTGTAAATAAAACAAGATAATATAATAATTTGAACATGAACTATTCAATATCTTATTTGGTATCCAACTAAAATAGATACATGGGGTACCATATATTAGCCACATTTTAACGTTATCTACAATGACAGGCATATGCAACTTACAAAAACAATTTAGTATTTATATTTTTTACCCACAGTTTTATATTTTCAATTTCACTGAAACTTTCAAAAATAATTTAATATTTATATTTTTCACCCAAAATTTTATTAATGTTTTTAATTTCATCCTTTTCTCTTTCTCCAAATTGTAATACTACCAACTCAACCAACTCACCTAGGAATTGCTTTTTTTGTTTACTCATCAAATGTTGAAGCTCTCTTGCTCCGAGCGTCTTATCCACCACCTAACCTTGAGTCTCCTATTGGTTCTCCAAGCTGCAACTGAGTCTAACCAATCTTTGCCTAAAGTTTTGAGTTCACTCAGACGGTTAGGTTGAAAAAAAATCCTAATTTTCATGCTCAGATTCTAGTTATGGGTCGGAGCAGGTGGTTGAGGTCGAAGCTAAGACAGTCAAGTCCAAGATCAACGACTCTGAGGCTAAGGCTTCTTCTGCAAGATTATTATAAATTTTGGGGATGAAAACAAGATTATTTTAAATTTACAAGAATCAATTAACTGGCTAAAAACTATGAACAGTTGTGATAAAAATAACAAAAATGAATGATGAGTGATTCACACACATAGGTAGGGTATTCAATACCCCACTTTTATAATGGGGTATTGAACAATTCTCCTAATTTGAAAATAAAAATAAAAAACGGGTTAGAAAAGTTATGCTTTGTGTCATTTTTATTTTCCATAAAAACTTATGCACAAAGTTACTACATCATGGGACACAATGCACAAAATATATATGTCAATGCGGTGAATCTCATATTATTTAGAAATTGAACTATAATATAACATATAATAATATAAAGTCACATTATTTAATATTAATTAATTAATTTTAAAAATATAATTCTAACATTATAGACCTTGTGTAGCTGTCCACATACACCACGCTAGAAACTTAAGAATTAGTTTTGCTTTTGCATCTTGTGTATATTGATAGGTCGGGCATGGTCAAACTCTATTGTTTGGCTTATTCATGTCAGGTTAATAATTAATGTCTGTATTTCCTTAATGTGCGTGTATAAATGCATAATATTCCAATGTGCATGTCTCATGCACATAAGTTTTATAATAAGAATATACACGTATCTTTCAAATACAAGACACGTGTATCAATAAATAAATTTATATTTTGGTTTGCAATCCTTCGATTCGAATTTCCAAACAAGTGAATCCTATTACAATTTGGTTTTGAATGCAATGCTTCTAGAACGTCTGCATACGTCGCCACATACGGAATTCCCACATCAATTAGTCCAACATTTTGGCCATACACTTCCAAACAAGTGAACCACACACCAGACTTATCTTGTGGACTTACCTTGTGCCACAGAGTACTCTGAACGACTCACATGCTTAGACCCAACTAATTTATTTTTTTCTAGTCTAAAAACTTAACTTATAATAGATTTAACCATCAATTATTTAAAGAGATATGAAGTACAATAAAGAGTGAACAATGAGGGAAAATGACATCACCAATCTTCATACCTCTATTTTTATTTAGTTTTTGATAAATCCATACCTCTAAATTTTTATTTATTTTTTGGTAAATCCATACCTCTAAATTTAAGTAATGAAAGTGAATCATCCCCCCCCCCCCCCCCTCCTCTTTTTTTACTATTAATTAATAAATATTTAAAATTATTATAATTACCTTTGTCAATACGTACTACGTACTCAATAAAATAAAAATGAAACTTAACTAGAATTTGGTCAATTGTTCCCACCTAATATTCAATACTTGTTTGGCATTAGGTAATAAAGAATGCCATGCCAAGATTTTTGTTTGGCATTAGGGAGTTTTTGGACATAAAAGTTTAAATTGTATAATTTTTGTATAAAATGGTAAATTTTTTACTTTAATAGCCAGAATAGGGTAAAGTCTGAAACCGTCTTTTGAAAACACGGTTTCTCGATCCGACTAAGCATGCCGCATTGGCCCACGGACCCCACAGGACACACCTCACGAGCTGAGCTGATGTTGACTGAAACGATGTTTTGTAAACACGGTTTCACCCCAGATTTTGTTCCCACACGGGCCCTGCTGGACGGGCCCGTGGGGGACAAATAATTGTCTGAAACCGACTTTACAAAAGCCGGTTTCAAACTGTTGCAAGCTAGGCCTGCAACGCTGCAACGTGTATTGCTAGGCTGCAGCCTAGCAATGCAGAAGGCCCCCCCCCCCCCCTCTCGCAAAATTATCGTAACACATTTTTCTTCCCGCAGAAGCCCCCCCCCCCCCCCTCTCAATAATCATAGCACAAAATTCTTCCCGTATAATAAACAAGCTGCCTACAATAATTTCTCCAATCTCCAATAATTTTCTCCTCCCTTCCATATTACAAGTCCCTCTCCTCTAATAAATACATGCCTTCATATTTTAGATCCTTGAAATTTATTTTTTTCATGAGTTTTGTAAATTTTTTGTGAGTTTTTGAATTTTTTTTTTTAAATATATGATATTCTATAAGTGAGTTTTTGTGAAATATATGATAATTTTTAAATTTAAATTTTTATTGTATGATATTTTTAAAATTAAAAATATATAGTAATTTTTTAATTTATAGTATATAATATTTTATAAATTTAAAGTATATGATAATTTTAAAATTTTAGAATTTAAGATTTTTGATAATTTTTTAATTTCATCATAAATATTTTTAAAATTCATGATATCTTTTAAATATAAAGTATATGTTAATTTATATATGTATAGTTTATGATATATTTAAAATTTAAAATGTATGATAAATTTTAAAGTGTATAATAATTATATGGAATTAATATATGATAAATTTTAAATTTATAGTGTATGACAGTTTTTAAATTTTTAAATTTGGTATTTTTAGAATTTAAGATTTTTGATAATTTTTTAATTCTATAGTGTATCATAAATGTTTTTATTATAGTTTATGATATTTTAAAATTTTAAAATTCATGATATTGCAAAATTTTAAATTTTACTATATTTTTTTAATTTAAAGTATATAATTTTTAAAAGAAAAAACATTAAATTATTTTAAAAATTAATGGAACACACTTATATTAATCAAATACACATTATGAATACTATAATTTATTTAGAAAAACTTGCCACACATTGGCGATAATGAAATAAATATGTATGTCATTGTTTAACAACATGCTGGCAAAGTCGATGGAAGAAAATTATGAACGAAATCATCATCACAATCACTGTCAGGGTAGTCAGACAGGTTATCAACACTCTCATATTGCGCATCAATTTCAACTTCCATCATCGTCGGAGTTCTTAACTTGTCTTGCCGAGCAGCCGCATCATGCCAGGCATGATACTTATCTAGTCTTCGATTCATCTGGTTAATTTCAGACTTTAGTCTTTCAATCACCTGAGCTATTTCACCTTGTGTTGAACGAGGTAAAGTTGCAGATATCGCTTTTGGGACTGACAGCTTGTGTAATCTACAATATGATTCTATCTCGCACCTTATCTCTCACCATCTAATGTACTCAGGTTCCTTTGCCCAAACTATCCAATTTTTTTGTGAGACATTAGTAACTGGTCCAACCATTATATGATCAACAATATTTCGACTATTGGTAGAATATATAGAGATGCATTCAAACTCTCTTTTCGATCCATACCATGTAACATCATTTGGATCAGTATACTTGTCTACACAATGAAGACGTTGTCTCGGTGTTGATGGCTCAGGTCTGGTTCTAGTTGATGCTCTGTGACCACCACAACGTCCATGACAGCTACAATGTGAGCAGGGTTGTCTTGGCATTTTTTCTTGTTATCGAGTGTGAGTTTCTAATAAGAAACAGTTGTTTGATGTTTTCAACTCTAATGAGCAATTCTGTTTATATAAGCAAATATTTCTTGTTATCGTCAAAATAATGTCACTTGAATATATACTGAAGTAGTTAAAGATTTAATGCGTGAGTATAAAGTAATGTCAGCATGTTTGTTCACACGTAAAGTAATGTCAGCCTGTCCATTTACTGTTTAAATGCTTTATAATTGAAAATAAGTGAACGAGTAGTCATTTCATGAAAATATTTTGTACCTCATTCTAATTATTACATGCTTCATTATAAAGTGATGCTAGCATGTCTGTTTATTAAAACAATACTTGAAGATTTATGTAATAATTTCAGTATTTAAGATAATAATAATTATTAGACAATTGAAAATTTACACCTTGAAGTGGTGGGGGGTTTGGCAGACCCCTACTTGTTTATTAATAAGTAAATTCTAATTTACAAGTATAACTAAATTAAAACATAAACCAGGAAGACTCTTCCCATTACAAGTAACAAACACAAAAATTAAAATTTAAAAAACTTAAATAAGGATTTCGGGCAATACTAGTCTACAAAAAATGACCCCCTGTATCACATGGGCGTGGTCTTCTCCTTCTTGCCGGGTTTCGCCTAGGTGGTACTTCAGCCATGTCACCAAGATCTTCTGACTGAGGCATGTCATCAGCACCACTAAATCCTTCCTCAGTTTGCACACCTGAACCCATACCCGAGTCATATGATGCAGGTGTACTGCCATACTTTCAGTATGGCACCTGCGGTATGGGAGAGTTAAAAACCTCACTTGATTGCTGTGCAAAATCCGGCATAAGCTGATGATATATAGATGAACTATTGGCCATATAAGAAGGTGGAGACATATGTGCTGGAGATGGAATATACACATCTGATGGTCGGACATCAGCATCAACATGTCTATAAGATACCGACGGTCCAGGGACATCAGTCCTACTGCGTCTGCGACATTGTGATGATGATGATGTCGAATGAGTAGAATAGGAAGGAGCTAAATCACCATGGATAAGACCAACTCGTGTAAGATATCTCCTACTGATACGTTTATACCACTCATTGTACTCGGGTGTATGAGCAGCATGACCATGTGTAACTCCCCGAAGATCACCTGTCTGGACCAGATTGTATCTCATGCCCCAAATGGCTATGTGGTTAGCATGTAGCCAACGGTAGTCTGTGACGCCCCGTCCCCGAAGATCACATTTGTGCAAGGTTTGATCGGCCTCAATGTCAGTAGGGTTTTCTGGTATAGGTTGCTGATATCCAAAGTGATGCATTACCCTATCCACTTTTTGATACTCAACAATATGAAAACATATTAAGGGTACTTTAGCACCCAAAATATGCTGGTCTCGATAACAATAGGTTAGTATCAGGTGTCTCAGCTCATCATCAATGTAGGGTAATGATATGAAATGCAATCCAAAAACAGTGTCGATGCTTTAATAAATAGAACATTGAAACATGAATATGTTAAATGATACATAGATATAAGATACATTTGTAATTACCTGGTCTGCTGACATCCTGTCTAGCATCTCCCTATACCAAGACACCACATTATGGCCGATTTGAGTTACTTTGAACTTTACTCTCCACCTGCAAGTAATTAAAAATGTCAATTACAAGTCATTTACGTACCACACATTATAAGAAAATGCATAAAACTAATAATTTTACATACCTCGTGCCTAAAGGACAAAGATTATCCCACGAAATGTCTGTCTCCCTCCTTGGTGCGAGAAAGGGTAGTCTCTCCCATGCCCATACCTGGAGTAATATCAAAGGTCCAGCAATTTCAGAAGCATCAAGGTGAGTGGCATGACACATGTCCCTGTACAACCATGCCAGGGAGGCACTGCCCCAGCTGTACTGTCCTGCCTTGCGACATATAGATTTTCCAGCAGAGATAAGAAACAAATGTGCACATGTGTACGCATCTTACTGGTGAATAACAATCCACCCATCAGCTGTAATATATAAGCTCGTGCATATCTCTACGCTGTAATGTCATCACCGTCGGCTGGGAAATTCCGAAATGTCATTCCTAACCAACTCATTTTCAATGTGTTACCCTTAACAGCTATAGTATGGGGCACAACTCCCAATAATCGCTCGCACTCAGTTGCGACGTCAGCACCAACTAGGGTAGAGACAGGCTCACCGTCAACAGGTAAACCGAACAGAATACTAACATCTTGTAATGTGATGGTGGCCTCGCCGTGAGGCAGATGAAATGTGTGAGTCTCCAGCCTCCATTGCTCGACAAAAGCTGTCACAAGGTGCCAATCAAGCGAAATAAATCCCACCCTGATCACACCGCCAAAACCTGCCATAGTCATATACTCCAATACACGAGGATTAATATTATTAAGAATCTCCCAACCGAACACCGCCTCCCTCCGACGGTATCTCAGGACATAGGCCTCGCTCTAAAATTTTAAAAACATATTAGTAAGAACATTTCCGCTAATAAAATGAAATTGAAAAATTAAAGGTAAATCGATTTGTTATTTACATACCTCGTGATCGGCGAAAACTCTAACAGATCGATAGCTATCATGTAGTCTAAAGACTGAAACATTTGGGACAACGGGATCCATGAATCTGCATAACAAAAGACAAATCAAATATAATGTTGATATGCAAACACAACAATAATGTTACGATTTAATGTAATGGGGAAAGACTTAGATAAAATGGCAAATACTTGAAAAATTCTTAATAATATTACAATAATACACGACAATAATGTTTATTAATTTCAAAATAATTTTACATGACATATGGGGGACATAATGCCTAATATCTACATAATAAAAAACTAGAAACAAATACATAAATAGGAAAACTCTTACATTTACATTAAAGTAAAGAATGCGATAATGGAACTTGTCTTTTAAGATCGTGTAATGTTAGGACAATTTTTACGATTGTGTCCCTCCTGCCTATATAAACCACACCTATGTTGCCTCGAGGACTCTGTAATGTCCATCTCATTATGAATTTGATGTGTTTTCGGCCTACCTTTCTTTCGCAATTTGGACATGTCGGGAACCACATGGGGGAACTGGAATTGTGGCCAATAGTCATCGTGCATCACTGGGTTGAATTGTGGAGTGTATACAAGCTCCTGATTTCTCAGTTTATACCACTCCCCAATAAAGTCGTTATAGTTCAGATGCATGCTTGCACAAGCTGCTATAACATGTGAGCACGGGAGAATGTATTGCTGGGGTTTGTTGCATGTGCAAGTTCTTTCATTTAAACACACAGTATGCTGGTTGCTGCCCTTTCAGGCTTTCCATCCACGAAATTGCGTCTTTATTTCAATTATCCCCAAACCAGTATGAAACTGTCTCAACTCGTGTCCACCTACTCTCTCTGCCCAATTTTAGATTTTTTCTATAGTGTCGGTTATGTATTGATTGCCAGCATTTAGCTGAGCATTAATGTACACCCGATTCCACGAAATATTTAACACACCGATAAAATGTCAACCGCACCAGTGTAGTGATTGGGACTTGTCGCGATCCCTTCAAGACATTGTTCATGCACTCCCCCAAGTTCGTGGTCATGAAGTTAAAGCGGTGACCTCCGTCATGTGCTAATGCCCACTGCTCCAAAGGAATTCTATCAATCCATGCAGCATACTCAGAGTCCAAGTGAACAAACTTCTCGAAATATTTATCGAATTTGCGTTTTTGAGTTTGACTCGCAGTGTGGATGAGGAGATTCTTTGCTTTCATATTCTTGTGGGTCTTATGAAAGTTGCTTGCAATATGCCTACTACAAAAATGGTGATACCCATGAGACTCAGTCCAACCATTATGAGGATTTGAAGTAGCAGCAATTATCCCGGCATGACGATCAGATATTAAGCAAACACCCACCCGTTGCGTTACATGCATGCGAAGCAAACTTAAAAACCATCCCCAACTATATGTGTTCTTCTCCTCAACAATTGCAAATGCAACTGAAACTAAACTATTGTTACCATCAACACCAGTTGTAACCAACAATTTTTCCGTGTACTTTCCACATAGGAATGTGCCGTCAATCTGAAGAACTGGTCTACAATGATGGAAGGCCTCGATAGATGGCCCAAAAGCCCAGAATACTCGTTGGAATATAACTTGTCCAGGATTATTAGTTGGGTTCACTTTCCATTCGAAGCGTGTGCCGGGATTGGTGACACGAAGTGCATTTAAATATCTAGGAAGCTCATTATAGGATTCCTCCCAATTACCAAACACAAGATTTATTGCTTTCTTCTTTGCTTTGAATATTTTGCTCAAACTTGGACTATAATGGAAGTGATCTTTTATCATTGTAAGCAACACAGCTCCTGGTGTAATAGGGTCTTCATTGATAGTATTTTTGATATATTCAGCAATGATCCCCTTGTCCAGATTATAATGATCCTGAGTCATTCCGCTATAAACACAGCTGTGAGCGACATCCAATTTCGTAATCTGAAACTTTTCAAATCTTTTACTAAAATGTCCTCGCAACCTCCACTTTCAACCCTGTTCGCGGAGCTTGCACCTGATATCCCATGTGTCCTTTTTGGACCCAACGACTATGAAAGCCACGTAGTTCATAATGTGCCAGTATTTAATAGTATTTTTTAACTCGGCCTTCGTGTTGAACAACATGCCATTGTAAAATTCATTATGCAACTCCCATTGTGCATTTGGAACAATAACAAGGTTTACTGAACGTGCCCTGACAATGTTCACGTCTGTGTAAAAAGGATTCGAGACATATTCAGCAAATAAATCTTCTTCAGGAGCCTTAATAATATCATTGTCATCCACTTCAATGTTAAAATAAAGACCAACGTTCAAATCAGGGATATCTTGTCCATCGCCAATATCTTCTCCAGGCGCTTTTGAGTAATTCATCGGTGAATACGGCCTAAGAGATGCTAATGCTTCTTCTACAACATGAGAACTGAGCTGATCGTATTGCCGCCTAGTGGTGGGGGATTCCATGAATATGTTTTCGGGATCCGGGTCAAGTGTGTCGTGACTCTGAACACGAGACAGAGACTCATTATGAAGTGCATGCCTATGTAAATAAATCTCTAAAATAAATCCAGGGCCTTGCTCACTGGCATGCTGTAACATGCTGTACAAGTCCTCATCATCAGCTACTGCAACTGGACTATAGTGGGTTGAATTATTAATAGTACTTGGACATCGACAAATTATAGTCAGGTACTCTATTCTTCTATCAACCTTTAAGACTTGCATAAACAAGCATGAAACTCTGCATACTTGATACGCTTAGGTACACGAATGCACTTAACGGGACCTGAATCGTATTCAAGCCCGTTCGAACCAGTACGTATCTCACCATTAATGTAACACATAATTTCAATTTCTTCCATTATCAAACTTGCACCTTCAAAATGCTTTAAAATATTATAAAATTTCCTCCTTATATTGTTAATGAATTCACTAATTTACATAGATTAACTATAGACTACTAATAATAATAAATGATTCAAATTATAATACCCAAATTACTAATTAATTCAAACATCACAATTAATTCTAGTTATAACAATCCAAATTACTAATTAATTCAAACAACACAAATTTATTACTTATAATGTATATTTTAAATTAATTATATTAAAATATTATGGTTTCATCTTTAAGTTAATTATAAATATTTATTTTGCCTATTATGAATTAATTAAATAATAAATAATCTCATTACATATTAAAACATAAAAATACTATCTATAAATTAATTATATTAAAACATACAAATACAAAAAAATCTATGTATCATAAATATATTACTATAAATTTCCCAAAAAAAAATTATTATTTATAAATTAGTCACAAATTTTAAAATAAAATTACTATTTCTTACAAAATAATAAAATCACTATTTATCATTATAAAATCACTATTTATCATAGGTATATTACTTACCATAATTATTAAGAATTAAATAAATTTTAATTTCGTAATAAATATATTAATTAATTTAAAACTATCAAAATTACTAACTAATTTAAAACTATCAAAATTACTAACTAATTTAAAACTATCAAAATTACTAATTAATATATTAATAAATATATTAATTACATTAAAACATACAAATACAAAAATTATTAATTATTTCAAAACTCATTGAATTACTATTTTAAGGCAAACAAAATTACTAATTAATTTAAACGTCACAAAATTACTAATTAATTTAAGTGTCACATAATTACTATTTTAAACTTATAAATATTATTTATTAATTTAAACATGAAAAATTTAATAATTTATCATATCATAAATATACTAATTATTGCAATTATCATAAAAATTACAGTTACAACAAAATTTTAATTATAACAAATAATAAAAATTAATATTTCAACAATTATAATATAAAACTACTGCAAATATAGGTACATGCATACAATAATATTAAATACAACTTTCTACAAAATAAATATAACTTTATGACTTACCAGGTAAGAAGCAAATGAGCAAAAAGTATCAACACCGGTAACGTGATTTCAACAATAATCCTAAAAAAAAACATAAATAAACTTAGAATAATAGAACATAAATATCGATTTTAACATTAAATGGTTTATATAATATCTATTTATATTTAAAAAAAAAATTAAATAGTATACGTAATTTAAATAATTAATAAGTAAATATTACTAATTATAATAAATAATATAAATTAATCGTAATATATAATTTAATTTAACTAATAATAATAATTTTTTAAATTAAAATTTGTATAACTTACCAAGATTATGCTTGCAAATAAAATGTGAGAGAGATCAAAGTAGGAAGAACATGAAAATATTAAAGGACAAAAGAAATGAACGTGTTTATAGATAAGAAAATAAGGGATGAATAGGTTGAGTTTGTTGGAGGAGAGTCTATGAGGTGAGAAATGAGTGATCAAAGTGATGAGAGTTTGAAAGTGGGAAGAGTTTGAAAGTGAGGAGTGTCTTCTCCTCTGTATTATAGAGGAGAAGACACTTGCAGAGGGGGGGGGTCAATTATTGCGTGAGGGGGGTTCGATTATTGTGCGAGGGAGGGGGCCGAGTAAGTATGTGTGCGAGTGTGCTGCATCGCTAGGTTGCAGCCTAGCGATGTAGCCTAGCTTGCAGCTTTGCGGGCTACCCTGCAGCTCTGCAAGATAGCTTGCAAAGCTGTAGACCTATATACAGTCTGAAACCGGGTTTTGTAAAGCCGGTTTCAGACAATTATTTGTCCCCCACGGGCCCGTCCAGCGGGGCTCGTGTGGGGACAAAATCTGGGGTGAAACCGTGTTTACAAAACACGGTTTCAGTCAACATCAGCTCGGCTCGTGAGATGTGTGCTGTTGGTTCCGTGGGCCGACGCGGCATGCTTAGTCGGATCGAAAAACCGTGTTTTCAAAAGACGGTTTCAGACTTTACCTTATTCTGGCTATTAAAGTAAAAATTTACCATTTTGTACAAAAATTATACAATTTGAACCCTTCTGTCCAAAAATCCTGGCATTAGGTAATAAAGAAAGGATGTCAATTCTGTATGTTGCTTCAGAAACTGAATTCAAGTTGGCCGGGGTTTTATTTTGACTAGATTTCTGTTTGTGTATCTATTTAATATTCCATTAATTAGATTTACCTTTTAGAGTTTTATTTTCCTATTTTACATTCTTTCCTTTAATATAAATAAATCTAATAAACAATTAAAAATAATAATTAATAGTTTAAGTACCAAAGTTTATAAAACGATTATGTAAAGAAAATATTATTCCACACATAATTCGAATTAAAAGAAATAAAAAGAATTCCGAATTAGCAACTGACATCAAGCGACACACAATCATATGATTATTATTATTTATTATTTTCTTGCAACCTAAAAGAATCAACTTGAAAAGAAAGTTATTCGTGCATGATTTTTTTTTCTTGACTCTCTTATTATTTATCTCACTATACAAGTTAATAATGACGATCATGATAGTTAAAAGATAGCCTCATTGATGGTTGACTCTCTTTATTATTTTCTTTTAGTGATATTTATATAAAGATATCCACTAATCAAAACTATTATCAAAATTAGTATAATATAAGGGAAGGAAGGAATTTTAAATTGCAAAACGGTTTGAACTTTGAACATTTATAATTTCAATTGTAGTAAATTTCATAAAGATTTGGTTTCTATAATTTATTAAAATTTTATTTTGCAATCCTCCCAGTTTCAAAACAAATGAATCCTACTAGGCTATTTATTACAATTTGGTTTTGTTTGCAATCCTTATAGAACGTCTGCATGCATTGCTATCTTGTACATAATCCTATCACCAGTGGAATCCTCTTGATTTGGTTTTTGTTGTCTTCTGATACAAGGGGTCACACCCTATAGAATTTCTTAAGAATTTTACTAAATTAAATTCTATTAATTTTAGCTATTCACCATCTTTTAAAAATCTCATTAGTTCAAATAATATAATTATAAATATTTATTATTATTATTTTTTTGGTAGAACAAGGAAGTATAAGAAAAACTACAAGACAGTTAGGGGATGGGGGCTTTTGCCCTTCACATTCCTGTTGATCACCATCAAGGAGGAGATTGACTATCTGATCAGCACAACGATTATCCTCCTTAAAAAAATGGGACACATTGACTTCCCAATCTTTGCATAGATAATTTCGGATTTCATCAATTAGCATTGATCTTCCCATAATCTTTTTGACAAACTTCAACAATAGAATGAGAATCCAACTCTACTACAACTTTCTTGTAGCCTTTAGACCAAACTTTCTTTAAACCTAAACATAACACCTAAAGTTCCACTCGAAAAGAAGTACACCATCCCAATTTACATCCATATCTGTAAATCCACCTGCCATCTGTGTCCCTCACTATACATCCAGCACTAGCCATACTAGGATTCCCCCTGGAGGTTCCATCGCAATTAAGTTTTATCCAGCCCAATTCAGGAGGAGTCCAACTTATATGCTTAATCTGTCTTCCATTACCCAACGAACAAGCCATGTAGGTCTCATGAGAAACTTGGATATTAGCTAAAAGTTTCGATACAAAAACTTCTGGCTGAGTTGGCCATACAAAATGGTTATCAAAGATCATTTGTTACACCAGCTCCAACCAAGAGGTCACAACAAAAATATCACTCCACTTATGTCCACTTACAATAACATGTTCTTGTAAATTACTCTTTATCCAATTTTGCAGATTGCTAGTAAGAAAATCTAGGATGATAGATGGCACGTTAAAACTGTCCCATACCTCCATCACTTTCAGGCAATCCCGAAGCACATGCAAAACATTTTCATGCGTAGTCTATAATAAATATATAGGATCTCATACATGAATTTAGAACACATTAATAATAAAGTTTGTATACCTGATTGAGCCATAGCAATAGCTATATGGAATCTTAGCTAAGCACGCCTCAGTGAAAGCTTCACACAACTAGGTCTTCCTCTCCGTACTCTCTGTATATCTTAGTAGCAGCTCTCAATGGGGCAAGATGGGTATATATAGATAGCAGAAGGGACCTAGCTATTTCATGTCAGATAAAACTCTAAGAGTCCTCCTATTAAAGACTTCTAAAATCACTCAGCCTACACTTATTGCCAATTCACATCTAATCAAGTAATATATCTAATCAGATAAGAAGTGTGCTTAAGCCTTATCCCAAATGACCACATAAACTATATGAGCTTTTACCAACATGTCTCAAATGGACCAAACCTTAAGGCCGTTTTATTATTAAAACAAAACCATACAATTAATGGCAGCCCACATATAGAATTTCTAACATTCTCTCACTTGGGCAATCATTAATTGTAGTTTTAAAAATTTTAAAAAACATATTTTTAGAAAACGATTCTCGGGCAAGGTATAACTTTTATGTGGCCATAATTTTTTTAAAAAAATTTTAGTCATGAGACGCAGTTCAAACAATCTAGCCCAATTAAGTTATTAATACCGAATAATAGCAATCATTGTGCCACTTAAACGACACAAGACTAAGCCATGGTTACAAATACCAACAACCTAATCTGCAATGAATCTAAATGTGATAGTGTAGCAAGAAAAATAGCATCTAAATGTAATCAACAAATGCTATTTTCATTGTCGATCCTCCAGGTAATTTCATTAAAACTGGATACTTTCCAAAGCACTAGAAATCACTTAAGCTTAATTTTAAGCTTATATGTCTCAACAATCATCTCGGATATCCAATTAGTGTCATTTGAGACATATCTCCAAATTGACAAAACCGTCATACTTAAAACAGACACAAAGTCTTAAGATTTTAATGCAATGACATGTCATAAATAACCATATGTGCACATACAATATAAATCATATCATAATGAAAATAACTATTATTTTCATTAATAAAACGTACCATCCAACAAGGATGTAAATAAACATAAAATAGCATACATTATATGCTAACTTTTAACAAAATAAAGCAAACTCCCACTAACTAAAAATATCAAATGACTTCACAATACTCATGTTATCAACATGACTTTTAAAAACCCCAATTTTAAGTTTCTTGGTTAAAGAATCTACCAACAGTTTACTATATCAATATGTTCAAGTACAATGTCTCATTTTTTCATAAAATCTCTAGTCATAGCCTCTCGATGCACTAGAAATCTTATTGTTCTTTAAGATAAACACGGTAGAATTATTGTTATAATAGATCTTAAGCAATTTAAAATTGAGACAACCACACAAAGATAAATTATCATGTTCTTCAACCACATACCATGCTTGTATAGTGAAAGAAGCTTTTGCTTAGAACAATTCCAGATACAACTCCTAAAATTAACATGAAAATATATCCTGAAGTGGACTTAAGATCATCTTTGCAACTAGCAAAGTCAGAATCAGAGTAAACAATTAATTTAAGGTGATCAATAATTTTATGCATTAACATAAAAACTTTGGTTCTCTGTAAATACTTCATAACTTAAGTTTTAATCATGGGTTTGACTATCCCAAAAACTCCCACTGCAAAAATAATGTCAAAACTAGTACAAACTAAAGCATACAAGCTTCTAACTGCACAAACATGAAACATATTTCTCATGGACTTTCTCTGAAACTTATTAACAAGACACTAATTTAAACTAAACTTGTCACTCTTGACAACAGGCACATCCCCGGTCTTGCATTTATACACAATGAACTTATACAATACTATATCAATACAAGTTTACTAGAGAAGACCTAACAAAGGTAAGATCTCTTCCGGTGTATCTCAACACCAAGAACAAAATATGTTTCCCCAAGATCCTTCATGCCAAAGGCTTAGATAACATCAACTTTATATCACAAAATAAGTTTATGTCACTATTGATAACAAGCAAGATATCATTTACTATTATCAATATATGATTAATTTGCTCCCATTGACTTTAAGGTATATTCATTAAATCAATGTCACTAAATCAATATGATAAACTAGCTCCCACTGACCTTAATGTATATTCATTTATCAAGCTTATTCTCAATATAACTAAGAGAGTTCACTACTTCATCAAAATTTCAATAACCATTATTTAGATACTTGTATGAGACTATTTAATAGATTTATTAAATCTGCAAGTAATATTATTACCTTCATTCTATTTGAAACCTTTACCATGTAAACATGCTTTATAAGGTTTCCATTCAAGAAAGATGTTTTCATATCCATCTGAAACAAGTCAAGGTTGATAAATGAGTCACCAAGGTCATGATCACCCAAAAGAATTTTATTTATTTATTATAATATTATTTTAGTTGAGACAGTAGAGAAAGTCTCACTAAAAGGACATATTCTTTTTGAGTGAAAAACCCTCGATTACAAGCTTTACTTTGAAGCACTCAATCTCCTGATTTGAATTATTCTTAATCTTATAAATCCACTTGTACCCAATGAGTATAAAAAACCATGGAAGTTTAATCAACTCCCATACACCATTATTTATGATGGACTATATCACATCTGACATGGCATCAATCCACATTCCCAATAGTAGGCTAAAGACAGGTGCTTATGCAACTGTATTCTAATATCAAAGAACTACACCAGAAACAAGTGCGACAATTTTAACGAGAATAGGTGATGCAATTTTAATTATTCTTAACTTCCCCCCATCATCTACTCTCACTACATGTACAAGTGATGTAGTTAGTAACAAGATATATAAGTGAAATATCACAAATTTATTTTTCTTTCTTCACTAGTAGTTGAAAATCTTTTCAACTCAATGAACCAAATTCTAAGAATTTAGCAGCGTGAGATACTACTATCTTGGTTCTATGTGTGGATAGAACATATCTCCCTTAAAGTGATTTGGATAACTAGTAAAGAAACAGTGAGTAGAAAATAGGATGATTTTCTTCTCATTTGTGTTATATATTTTTATTTCAATTTGACAACGTTAGACAAGAAAAAGGTTCAAGCTAGATTTTCTCCCAGTCCACAACTCAAAAATGTATTTTAAACCTTGATTTACTAGTAACCCATTAAGTATGTTCAAGCCAGTTTAGGTATTTCTCCCTAAAAGTATTCAAGGAAATTTGACATGTTCATCATAGTTTCCATCATGTCCATAAAGATACGAGTACGTCTTTCGGTCACAACACTTTGTTTAGAGCTACCAGACATGATATAATGGGTTAAAAACCCACACTCTAGTATGTACCTAGCAAACAATCTCATGTTTATCAACATCATGTTTGCCATAATACTACCACCACAGTCAGATCTTAAAGTTTTAATAACTTTCCCTAATTGTATTTCAACTTCAATTTTGAAAATTTTAAAAATTTCAAGACAATCAGAATTTTACTTAATCAAGTATAAAAACCAAAACGAGGAAAGTCATCAATGAAAGTGATAAAACATTTTTTTTTTAGTGAGGAAATTAAAATCAAATTCCACTTATATGTTTAAAATGACTTTCAAGTCATGAAAAGACTACTCTAATGAATCCACTTTAACGTCATTCCAGACACTTAGGTTCTTTTTAAACACATTTCTTGGTTTTATAACCAAGACATGAATGTAAGGCAATATGCCTTCACATAACATCTCATACTTCACTAGAAGCATATTAAGTCCATTTTCATGATAGACTTAGAATCACCCACATTAGATTTTGACTGTTACCATGCCTTTTAGCATCCTGAGATTTCTTATGATAAGTATGTTTCAATTTACCATAAAAGGTACTTGTTAAAACTACGTTTGAACTGAAAAACTTAAAAGTCACTCTCAATTTTGGACAAACCACACATGAGGTGTTAAGAGATAGACATTTCGAGGCAGATAAGGCTTAACCTATTAGATTTCTCTCATTTTCCAAAAACTTATTTCTAAGTATCAATGCTAACAACAAATGTGATGATTCAAAATAAAAGAATGCAACATGCCAAAGAATCAGAGTAATTAATAACAAAAATAAAATTTATTCTTCATGATTCCAAGGCACATCATTGTAAACTCCCCTTTGGGCAGAGAATGTAACATGCCATTAGGATCTCACTTTAACCCATAAAATAGAAACACGAGAGCATCCCAGGTTTTGAAAAGTCCATCCCCTTTGGGCAGATAAACTTTCTAAGCCAGGAATGCAATATGTCAATCAAAATGGGTACTAAATGATCAAGAATAAGTATTTATTTTACATGAATCCAAAGTGCATCATTGCAAACTCCCCTTTGGTCAGAGAATGAAATATGCTATTAGGATCTCATGATCAACCCATGAAACTAAAATTAGAGCATCCTAGCTTTCAAAAAGTTTATGCCCTTTAGGCAGATAAACCTTCTAGGCCGGTATACCCTAAACCATATGTTTCATGTATTTTCCAAAATTAAAGTATATAATAACCCCCTGTAGGCAGGAAATTATATACAATAATTTATACAGATAAACCACTTTGGTGGCAACCACCTATATAGCTTTCGAAAATTCCACAAATCTATACAGATATACCACTTTGGTGGTAACCACCTGTATAAACCTATAAGATTTCTCAAACTGGGAAAATTTAACTACTCCAATTTATCATTCTTAACTGAAATACTATTCAAAAGTATCTCAAAGGATCACTTAATGCATGTTGCAAACTTTAAACAAAAATTGAATCAAAACAAAAATTTCTACTAACACATGTTTTAAAAACATGAGAATATGATAATATTTATCTCTAATTAGGGAGAGTACCTACTATTTTTAGTTTCAAAACATATAAAACATGTAAATCCAACAAGCCTTAACAATTATATATGTGCAATTATATTAGTTTTAAACATAACAAAATAGTATATGCTAATACTATAATTTATGCACATAATTTTTCAAATATAACCATACCATAAAATTGGAAAATTCAAATAAAAAATATCATAAAAAATTCAATTGGAGAAGACTACCGGAGGGCCGAGGGTGAACCTCACTCTCCCTTGGCGCAAGTGAGCTCCGTTCAAGACAGGTTGACAGCTTCTTCAACCTCTGTCCAGGTCAACTTGACCCGGTCTGGAGTGTATACAGATCTTTTTGACCTGTTTTCAGAAAAGTGAGATTTTAACCATAATTTTTATGGTTTTTCTCAAAAATTTTGTATGGGTTTTGTTTTAAATTAGTATTCTAACAATTTAATGTTATAAATCAAGAAAGATTGTCAATCAATTAAAATTGAAAATTTATGAATACTAACTTGAACCCAAAAGGGTTTAATTTCAAATTTTTAAAAATTATGCGATTTCACACATTCAATTAGTTTCTAATGAGTATAGAAACATGCTAGAGGAAAAATCCATGATCATAATATATCAAAACAACATGAAATTATAACTTTTCTGATCCAAAAAATTAAAATTCGTTTTTATGTCAAATTGAATCTTAAAATCCAAAATTTTCAACTTATAGTTGATAAAATCATACAAATAATATATCAAATTAAAGATATTTTGAAGAGGAACAAAACCTCTAATATTAGGAATTCAATTTCATACATATAAGATATCAATTTTTTGAGTTTAAAAATCTGACTTAAATGAACCCTATTATTTTATATCAATTAAATAAATTTCAGAGTTCTAAACCCATGTAAATTAGGCTCTGATACCACATGTAATAAATATATAGGATCTCATACATGAATTTAGAACACATTAATAATAAAGTTTGCATACCTGATTGAGCCATAGCAGCAAATATATGGAATCTTAGCCAAGCACGCCTCAATATTTGCTTCACACAACTAGGTCTTCCTCTCCGTACTCTCTGTATTTCTTAGTGGTAGCTTTCAATGAGGCAAGATGCGTATATATAGAGAGGAGAGGAGACCTAGCTATTTCATGTCAGATAAAACTCTAAGAGTCCTCCCATTAAAGACTCTTAAAGTCACTCAGCCTACACTTACTGCCAATCCACATCTAATAAGATAATATATCTAATCAGATAAGAAGTGTGCTTAAGCCCTATCCCAAATGATCACATAAACTATATGGGCTTTTACCAGCATGTCTCAAAATGACTAAACCTTAAGGTCGTTTTATTATTAAAACAAAACCATACAATTAATAGCAGCCACATATAGAATTTCTAACATATCCATGCAATATAAACATCCTTCCGTATTGCTAACATTACGAGTTGCTAGAAACCCCATTAGTTTGCAACTTATCATGGGTAGCTTGCCATAGAAAAATTCTTATGTGCTCTGGCCCTTCCTATTTCCAAATAAGTTTCCAAATTGTGTCTTCCTTATCCCCATCATTTAAAGCAATAAAAGCAATAAACTTATAAACCTCATTGACCCAAAAAAAGGCCAACCTCGAAAGCCCCCCAAGCTAAGCTATCTCTCCCTCTATCGGTGTAGGGAGGGATCATAGCTTTTATTTTAAAACAAACCTCTGCAAGAATAATTTTCCCAAGACGTATCATATCCCATTCTCCCAAGCTAGTAACCAAATCTGCCACCTTACTTACCATCTCTTCCTTTAATAGAACTGTTGTAGCTTTGAACAACAACGGTCCCTCTCCATTCACCCAAGGATCAATCCATAAATTCACTTGCGTGCCATCTCCAATCACCCATAATATTCCATTAATTACATTCCAAACTTCGTAAAGTCCTCTACATAATCTAGTACAGGGTCTTGACATATGCATGGGAGCCAGAATGTCTTTATCTTGAATGTATTTGGCTTTTAGAACTTGTATCTAGAGACTTGAACCCCCTATAATTAAAGACCAAACAATTTTCATGAGATGGGCTTGATTAACCATACGCATATCCCTTAGCCTAAGACCCTCGCTGTCTTTTGGTTGAGTAAGAGTAGCCTAAGATAAAGCATGAATCTTCCGTTTGCCTTCTTCATCCCCCTAAATGAAACTTCAATTAATGTGATCTATATCTTCACAAATAGCAAGAGAAACCCTGGTCGATTGCATTATGTATGCAGGAATAGATTGGGTAACCGGTCGAACTAATGTAGTTATTCTAGCTAAAGAGAGGGTTTTTGACTTCCAACCCGAAATATGCAGCTTGACTTTATCAACCATTTGTTGAAGTGATTCGGCATGAACAAGAAGGACTCCCAAATATTTTCCAAGATCACCACAATGTTTGAACCCTGTTGTATGCTCGATATCTTTCCAAAGCTATTTCACTACATTCTTGGAGAAAGTGAACCTCATTTTTTCAATACTAACCTTTTGCCCTAAAGTTGGACTAAATTTTGCAAAAGTATCACAAATGACTTTAGCTTGGGAAGTAGAAGCTTCAACAAAAAGAAAAAGGTCATCAACAAACATTATGTGAGAAATTTGGGGACCATTTCTTCTAATATGAATTAGTTTCTAGCTTCCCATATTAACCTTATCCAAAATAAAGTGACCCAACCTTTCCATGCATAAAACAAAATTGTAAGGGGATAAAGGATCACCTTGATGAATACCTCTCGAAGCTTGAAATTCTTCTATCAAACCTCCATTCCAAATGATTAGGAGGTGGATCTGATGCATCTCATGATAATATCAAATGTACTTTTATGTAGTCCAGCTAACTTCAAGGTATCTTGAATGAAATCCCAGCTCAACTGGTCATATGCCTTTTCCAAGTCAGTTTTGATAGCCATGATTTTTTCTTTCCATGCATTTTTTGCATCGTGTGTAGAACTTCTTGAGCCACAATAATATTATCTTGGATATGGCATCCTGGTATGAAACTAGATTGGTTTGGAGCTATGAGCCGCTGCATAAAAGCTTCTAGCCGAAGCACTAAGATTTTAGGGATAATTTTATAACCTACATTACATAAACTGATCGGTCTGAATTGATTAATACTAGTGGGAGCTTCTGTTTTGGGTATAAGAGTTAGTAAGGAGCCATTTAATGTACCTAGATCTGCATGCCCTTTGAGAATGTTGTTAACGAGCCTCCACACAGACTAACCAACAATATCCTATTAGGATTGAAAGAAAATGGCCTGAAAACCATATGGACCTAGAGCTTTATACGACTTCATACTAAATAGAGCTTTTCTAACTTCCTTAATACTCACATTATTTTGAAAAATACAACCATCCTCCATGCTTATTTATAGGAAAGCAGTAAAAGTTCTAAGCAACGGCCTGTTGGGATTGTCTTCATGGAAAAGCTCTTTGAAAAACTTTATTGCCATGTTCTTAATTCAACTTCGTCTTGAATCCATGCTCCACAATCATCCTTCAAGGCCATAATTTTATTCTTCTTTCTCTTAATAATGGTTGAGGTATGGAAAAATTTTGAATTTTTATCTCCAAAGAAAAGCCACTTACTCTTGGCCTTTTGGATACCAATGAACTTCCTCCTGATGAATTGCCTCCAAAAGGTCCTTATCAACTTCTTTTTCAACATTAGAAAGATAATCGAATGGGCCTAATTCCAAATCTTTTTGGATCCCAAGAAGTCGAGATAGTGGTTTTTTTTTTTTTCTTTGGAAGATATTGCCGAAGACATCCCGATTCCACCTTTGAAAAGTACTCATATTTTTCACTACCTCTTTAAAGCCTTTATGAGTCAACTAGGCAACTTCAAAACAAAAAGGATGAGGAGTAAAAGATTGGACAGTGTAACCAGTATGGAGGAGGATAGGATTGTGATCTGATTTTGCTCTTGAGAGCACAATAAAAAGAGCTTCTCTAAAAATATGGATCCAATCTTCATTAGCAAGGGCATGGTCCAATCTTTTATAAACTCTGTCATAACCATTACTTATACCTCCTTTCCAAGTAAATAGAAGGCCTTTAGTACCCAAATCCATTAGTTTACAATCATCAATCCATTCTCTGAATTTGTTGCATTTCAAAATTTTAATAGGAGCTCCTCCCTATTTTTCACTTATGCTTGTTGTTTAAAATCACTCATAGTACACCAAGGATAATGAAGGTTAAGAGAGAAGGAGAATAACTTCTGCCAAAGCTTCTGTCTTACAGCATCTTTGGGATTTGCATAAACTGCTGAAAAAATCGAAGCTGGAGTGTATGGAGCCTGAATTAGACAATGAATGACTTGATCATCTTTATGAATCACAGTTAAAAAGAGACTGCAATCCATCCAAAGAACCCAGATACCCCTTGAAAAACCATTTGCTTCCACCACAAAATTATTATCAAACCATCAAACCCAAGACCTTTAATAACTTTCTGTGTTTTTACACCACTGATGCGAGGCTCTATAATAACCAGAATATTAGGTTTTTATGAACATTGAAATTCCATGCAAAGTCCTTTGAAGGTAGGGCATCCTACACCCCTATGATTCTAGGTTAAAACTTTAGGTGTAATCATGGGGAATATTCATGAATTATGACTGGGTTATCCACCTTCACCCTAATCATTGATTCTTAATGCTAAATTAGGTAGTGAATGACTTGATCATCTTTATGAATCACAGTTAAAGAGAGATTGTAACCCATCAAAAGAACCTAGATACCCCCTGAAAAACCATCTGCTTCCACCACAAAATTATTATCGAACCCAAGACCTTTAATAACTTTTTGTGCTCCTACACCACTGATGCAAGTCTCCATAATAACCAGAATATTAGGTTTATGTGAACGTTGAAATTCCATGCAAAGTCCTTTGAAGATGGGACATCCCGCACTCCTATAATTCCAGTTAAAACTTTAGGTGTAATTATGGGGAATATTCATGAATTATGACTGGGTTATCCTCCTCCACCTTAATCATTGATTCTTGATACATACCCATTATATGACTTTGATTTTCTTGGGTTTCTTCAACTAGTGATATGTCCTCTACCTCTTCTAGTGGATGCTCATCATCATTTGGCAGCCTAGGAGGACGGGGGAGTTATAGGTGGTAGTTTTATACTTTCGTTCTCTTCCTCCACATTACCACTTTCTACCATCATTTGGCCTTCCACATTACAAGGGAATAGCTCTTGGTTATTATAATGGGCTGCAATAGACGGACCAGCCCCAAAAGTAAAATGTTGAAGCCCGTTCCTTGCTAAGTCAGAAATATTCTCCTATCTGATATTTTGAGTTTGAGTTTGCTTCTTGTTAAATTCCAGCCCTACCCTTGTCTTATAATTCTTCTGCATGGAAACCTCGTTCACTCCTTCCTTGAATCCCACAGTAAAAGTCTCCTCTAAATTTGCCCTCCAGTTATTATAATTCTTGTTATTCTCATACAGTTTCTTCTTTACGCTTAAATCGACATGTATCTCTCCATTCCCATGCATATTAACGTTAATCTGGTCCATAATAGTAGGGAAATTTTTCTCTCTCCTTTCCAAACCTGTATCAGATTCCTCATGAAGTGCTGCAAATCTTGAACCATCCTTATTCGCTCTAACGCTCCAGCCACCACCAATTTTTTCAGAAACCCTAGCACCACCGTTCACAACATCTCTCATAGTAGTATGCCGCCCTCTCTTTGATTTATGAGCAACCATCCATGAGCCATACTCTACCTTGTGATTTTGACTAATCAAGCCCAGATTCATTTTATGGTGATTGGACATTTTTGGTACACTCCTTTGCTGATTATCTTCTGCCTTGTTGCCTTCCTTGCAATTCTCCTGAACATGACCATATTTTCTACAGCCAAAACATACTTGATGCTTTCCTTCATATTTAATCCTGCACACTTGTCCTTTGAATCGGAACTTCGAGACTATTGGTTGCCCAAGTTCAATCTCAACACACAAACAGGCAAACTAACCTCTATTAGCTTGTTCAGGGGTTTTGTCGATAAATATTGCCTTTCCAATCTTGCTTCCTAATCTCTAAAGAAAAGATTTGCTGAAACATTCCAATGGAAGACCTGGAAATCTCACCCAAGCTCTAATCTTATCAATCACCACTCCATAAGGATTGAAATTGGGTCTCCAGCTTTGCACAGTGAGATAATGATCTATAATCTATTATAAATATACAGTATCTCATACATGAACCTGATTGAGCCAATGCAGCGGATATCTGGAATCTCAGCCAAGCACGCCTTAGTAATTGCTTCACACAGCCAGATTTTCCTCTCTGCACTCTTTGTATTTTCTAGTGGCAACTTTCAATGGGACAAGATGTGTATATATAGAGAGGAGAGGGGACCTAGCTATTTCATGTCAGATAAAACTTTAAGAGTTCTCCCATTAAAGACTCTTAAAGTCACTCAGCCTACACTTACTGTCAATCCACATCTAATTAGATAATATATCTAATTAGATAAGAAGTGTGCTTAAGCCCTATCCTAAATGATCACATAAACTATATAGGCTTTTACCAGCATGTCTCAAATGGACCAAACTTTAAGGTTGTTTTATTATTAAAACAAAACTATACAATTAATGACAGCCCACATATGAAATTTCTAACATAAATCATCTATAGACCACCTCCTAGACTCACCATTTTATCCTTTTTATGAGCAAATCTTACCACATAGTAATTATTGCCAACATCAATGATTTCCATAGGACTTGTAGGCTTCCACATTTGCATAAGTGTCCTTCTTAGAAGGGTATACCCTATAGATAGCCCAAGAAGCTTGATGATAATTACTTGCGTCCATGGTCTCCTTATGAAATCTTCTTCAACCCTAGAGAGTTTGATTGTCAATATATCTTCAATATCCTTAGCCTTATCTGCATCTCATTACCCATCATCAATGTCTTCCAAATCTTCTTGTCTATCGGTGTCAGTACCTCCTCCTTGTGATATGTGCTCACCACTGACTACCATAGAAAGATATGAAAGTTTTTGTTTAGCATCCGCAGAACGAGCAGTCCCTCCATCCTCTAGACAAGGATAGATTTCTCCAACATGTTTGACATTCTTATTACCACGATGAAGAAGGTCCGCCTCTTCTACCGACAAACCCTACTCTCCATTTACAAATCAAATTTAATTGCAAAGAAACTTAAGGCATTATTCAAATATTTATTATTTTATTTAATTAATAAATCAAATATTATATAATAAAATATACTTTATTTTTATTTCAAATTCTAACCCTAAACGTAAACCTAATTCAAACCTAAGCCTAATTTCAATCTTAATTTTATTAAAATTTATTTTAAAAGAATTGTTGTTAACAAAGATTAAGATAATTTTTTTTAACTTTACACATTACATTTTATGAAGGTGTCTACGTCATTGGTCCGTCATACACTGAAGAATACCGATTCATAGAATGGTTTTTGGTTTCGTTTGCAATCCTTCTAGAACGTCTACATACATAGCCATCATATACGGAATTCCATTATCAGTGGAATACAATTGAAATTTGGCTGTGTTTCCCATTCCTCAATTGGACTAACAGTTTGGCTATACACTTCCAAACAAGTGGACCACTCACTGTACCTACCTTGATCCTGACAATTTTTTTTTTTATAATAGATCCTGACTAATTTATTTCTCTAATTAAAGGACTGCGTTTGGTTCGGAACTAAAAAAGTTATAACCTTTTGATAATTAAAGGAATTATCATCATTGTGCATTCTAAAAATTGTTCATCTTCTTCTGTTTTCCTTACAAGTAATACAGTGTATTATTAATATTTCCGTCATTCACTTTTATGCGACGACTTGTGCCACTGATTATAAACATACATACTAATAAACCAAATCTTATCATAGTCACTAAAAAGCTAACTATTTGCACGGGTTTCATACCCATGTATATTAGATAAATATTTCTAATTGATAGTATTTAATAATATCATTAATACACTTAAAATAATTACACGCCAATAATTATATTCAAATAATTAGTTTTCATGTATTTGGTACTCGATCTTCAATCTAATCAATTTAATTAAATATGCAATATTTGAATTTATAACACGACTATAACAAATTAGTAGTATATCATGGTGTCCTATTACAATTTGGTTTTGAATGCAATGCTTCCAGAACGTCTGCATAAATCGCCATCATATACGGAATTTCGTCATCAGTGGAATGCTATTTAAATTCATGCAACTGGTCCAACATTTTGGCCATACACTTTAAACAAGTGAACCACACACTGGACCTACCTTGTGGACTTACCTTGTGCCGCAGGCTGCTCTGAATGACTCGCATGCTTGGGACCCAACTAATTTATTTTAGTCTAAAAAAACAATCTTCTGAAAGATTTAAGCATCAATTATTTAGAGATATAAAGTACCACAGAGAGTGAACACTGAGGGAAGCCTTGGTATTCAGCCTGCCATCCCCTCTCCCTTCCACAATAAACACTTGATCCACATTTCTCTGTCACACATCACACAAATTATGGGCGCCGACCAACACATTGTAATGCTGCCCTTCATGGCTCATGGCCATCTCATACCCTTCTTAGCATTAGCCAGACAAATACAAGAAAAATCTGACTTCAAAATCACCATTGCCAACACACCCCTCAACATCCAATACCTTCGTTCCACCATTTCTAAAACTTCAACCAATTCCAACATTCACCTAGCTGAGCTCTCTTTCTGCAGCACCCAACATGGTCTACCACTTAATACAGAGAATACAGAGAGTATATCCCTCTCTGAAATGTCTAAATTCTTTCATGCATCTTCCAGTCTCGAAGCTCCTCTTCGTCAACTTGTATCTGATATTACAAAACAAGAAGGAAGACCCCCACTTTGTATTATATCCGATGTCTTCTTTGGTTGGGCTGTCAATGTAGCACACAGTTTGGGCACAAAAAATATCAGTTTCACAACTTGTGGTGCTTATGGCACTATGGCTTATGTTTCTCTATGGTTAAACCTACCACACCGTTCTACAGACTCAGACGATTTTGCCATACCGGGTTTTCCTGAAAATTACCGATTCCATCGAACCCAGTTGCATAAATACTTCCAACTGGCTGATGGTACTGACGAATGGTCCAAATATTTCCAGCCCCAGATTTTGCTTTCTATAAAATCTGATGGGTGGTTGTGCAATACAGTAGAAGAAATAGAGCCTTTGGGTTTGGAAATTTTGAGAAAATATACCGGGGTTCCTGTTTGGACTATTGGTCCTCTTCTACCTCCGTCTGCGCTCAAAAAATCATCTTCTGATTCAAGTGTTTCCAAACATGGTGCTGGAAAAGAACCTGGTATGGCTGCTGAAAAGATTGTTAAATGGTTAAATTTGCAAAAAGAAGATTCTGTTGTTTATGTTTCTTTTGGGTCTCAGAACACAATCAGTGAAACCCAAATGATGGCATTAGCTATGGGATTGGAAGCTAGTGGAAAACCATTCATTTGGGTGATTAGGCCACCTCTTGGTTTTGACATAACCGGAGAATTCAAATCAGAGTGGTTGCCTGAAGGTTTTGAAGAGAGAATAAAGGAAAGCAGAAAGGGTTTGTTGGTGAGAAATTGGGCACCCCAATTGGAGATTCTGTCACATAAATCAGTTGGAGTGTTTCTAAGCCATTGTGGCTGGAATTCAGTGTTGGAGAGCCTCAGCCAGGGAGTTCCAATTATTGGGTGGCCATTGGTAGCAGAACAGACTTATAATTCAAAGATGATGATGGAGGAAATGGGTGTGAATGTGGAGCTGACAAGGACAGTGGAGAGTGTTGTTTCATGGAAGGATGTGAAGAAGGTAATAGAAATGGTGTTGGATGGAAAAGGAAAAGGAAAAGAAATGAAGAAGAAGGCTTCTAAGATTGCAGAGAAGATTAGAAGGGCAATAATAGAGGAGGGAGAAGAACAGGGGTCATCTCTTCTGGCGTTGGACCATTTTTTAAGAACTACTTCATCATCCAATTAAAGGATTATTTTGCGGTCACATGAGTGAATAATTGTTGAGGTGTTATATGTTGCTTGTTGGGATCCCTTGTAGTCGTGCATTTACATTTTTTATTATGTCATGTAATTCATTTTTGAATAATAATGTCTCCTATCTTTGAAAAAATAGCAAAGAAGTTTTAACCACGTTGATAAAGGAAGAATTTAACTTTCTAAATCATGTTAAGTCAAAAACATCAACAGGATGACAAAGAAGTTTGTAATTTTGCCCATTATGGGGTGATCAACATTGCTCATTGCATTATGCTATAAAGAATGTAATTCCCGCCTGTGCGAATTGACTTGCATCCACATCGGCAAGCGATCTATTGAATTCTACTCGTGCTTCTTCTTTTCCTAATGAATTGGATTTACCTATTCTAGAAGATTTTATTGGAATTGCCAAACCTACATTATTGTTGCCTTAGTTTTCTTCTTCCTAGTGGCCCGGTTATTATTAAAAGAAGAAAATAATTACAACCAATAAGTAAATTAAATAAGGAAAGGAACTCCAAGTCTCCAGGGGTTAGTATCTTACATGACGAGTGAAAGATCATTTTTATTTTGTAGTTGTTTGTTAAGTGTCATCACTGATGCTAGGATCTTTTTATATCTCATCATTCATAGATGCCCGTTGTCACTATAGGTGGTCTAAAAGGAAACATGTTAGCTTCAGCAAATTTGTAGCCCAAGAGTGAGGTGCTTTCTTCATTCTATGCAAAGGATTATACACAATCTAAGTACTAACGTGCCGGACATGTATGATGGATTTGTCTTTATGTGCATAGAAGAGCCGTTAACCTAGATCCCTTGCTCACAAAACCTGCTGACAGGCCTTTGATCAAAATTTGTGCTGAGAGGTATTACTTATTAATAATATTATTCTTACTTATTTATATATACCAATGTAAGCTAACTTTTATTGCTAATATTTATGTAAAGTGATTTTGACAATCTTAACATTGTGAGGACTATTACATCAATCATTGAAGCTCATATGCTAGGACGAATCTCAGTATCCTCAAATAGTGAGAGACTTATGTTATCGACAATTTATGGTAATTTTAAACATTTAGTGATAAGTGTATCTTTTTTATTTTGAATGGAAAAGTCAATACACCAATTTTTTGTGATATTTGAGGCTCACTATAGGTTTGAGATAGAGCAAGAGGAGAAAGATGGTAAATTGTGTATGAGAAGATTGCAAGTCGACAATATAGGGATGTGTTAAGAGATGCGCTAGTCAAGACAAAGATAATGTGTAAAATAGAGGACATCATTGGATGCTTGATTGGATAATGACAGAAAATTGGTGAGAACTACTTTAGATTTGGAGTAGTGAACAACGGAAAAAAAGTTCTCAAATAGGAACACTAAACTAGAGATTAGAAGTGGACTCACTTGTTAGACATGCCGGAGGATCAATCTCAATCCTTCAACATAAGGAGAAAATGGTATAGTTGTAATTTAATATGAAAGTGTTAAATATCAAATTTTATTTCTTTATAACTTTCAAATGGTTTTGTAGAAAAAAGGACACAGGCAATGATTCGTCTCTCCTAGAAGTTTTCCACTGCATCCATAAGAGAAAAATGACAGGCTAATTTGACAACCTAAAGTTGCAGATGATTTCTGTTAGTGTTACAAATATTCACTAGCATGTCCATATTTATATGTATATATGTACACATACATCTATGCTAGAAAATTGGTAACTAATATTTATTAGGATTGTAGGTAGAATATACGATGTGAAGTTTTTGAGAAATATGGAGAAGATTCTAATGATCATCCTACCATTGATCCAAACATTTGGTTAAAGGTGACAGAGGGAGTACATAAATGGAAAAGCCTATGAATGTGGGACACCTAGTGCCATGAGAGTATTGTTTGGAGATAAGATTAATTCAGCTCGTCCCTCATTACGATCTACCGTAACATCGTAACCAGATGTTGCATCAGCTAAGTGAAAAAATTTAACTTTTCTAAATCATGTTTAGTCATAAACATCAATAGGATGACAGAGAAGTTTGTAATTTTGCCATTATTGGGTGATGAACGTGGCTCATGCATTATTCTATAAAGAATGTAATTCCTGCTTGTGTGAATTGACTTGTATGCACGTCGGCATATGATATATTGAATTCTATTCATATCATAAGTATAAATATTCGTTCTAATTTTAAAATTTTTGGTTAGTGTCATCAGAGACTCTGGAGGCTTAGGATATTTCATCATTCACATATGCCCATTGTCACTATAAGTGGTCCAAAAAAACACGTATTGGCATCAGCGATTTCACAGCCTAAGAGTGAGGTATGTTCTTCATTTTATGCAAAGATTGTATATAGTCTGAGAACTGACATGCCAAATATGTATAGAAAATTTGTCTTTATGTGTATGAAAGAGCAGCAAGAATAACGGCTCTAAAAGATCAGTTCTAAAGATTTTTTGCTAGAACAATTCTTGATAGATTAGCTATTTATATGTCACCTCTCGAGTATTCAGTTATTAAGTCTTCAACTCTCAAGTCTCCAGCACTTAGTTATTAGCCCTCATAACTCAACAATTGAAATAAATGGAATGCGGCTCTTAGAGATAAGATGTTATCTTGAGAAGTAGCTATTTATTTAATTAAACTGTGCATTTGACACAAAAAGTACTTGAAGTTTTCATCTCTTAAGATAGTAGCTCTTGATAAACGAAGCAATTGTCTGTTTAATGAAACAATGCTTTTGAGACAAATAGGTCTTGAAGTTTTCAACTCTTCAAAGTCCAACTGAAAATGTCATTTATTCGATACATTGTTATTTAGCTGTGAATAAATAACTGCTTTGAAGGAGCACATATTTGAACATTTTCAAAATGTCATATATCAACTATACTGCAATCCAAACATAATGTAATCAATTTGTAATTAATCTAAACTTGAGAAAAATTCATATTAAACTAAACATTATAGATTAGTTTTTGATTTAATTCAACAGTTTTTCCTTTTTTTTTTAATGATTACAAAATAATTTTAGCAATTAAGTAGAGATCAATAATTTAAGAACAATTTAAATTCCTCCTGAATATAAGCTCAAATTAAATTCCAAGTTCTTCTTCGCTTAATACAAGTTCAAAGTCATTTCCCTAGAAAAATAGTTAAATCTAGTTGTCAACAGTTTTTATTAAGTTAATTTCTCTCTTTGTGATCAAGTAAAAAGTGAATAATAAAAATAGAAAATAACATAGCAGATAAAAACATATGCAAATTTTTGTTTTAGAAGGTATAGTTTTCAATAAACGTCATTGCTCTTGTTAATAAAATATGGTATGGTGCTTTTAATTTTCCATAACCAAAGGAGTCATGACTCCAGAATATTGCCTTTGTCTAAATTACCCTCTAGTTTTTAGTTTTTTTTTTTTTTTCTCTTCATAGAAAATATCCTATATTGACCTCAATTTATTTTTTTAATATATCATTTTAAAACAATAAAGAAGGAAATATTTAACACATATAAATTTGAATATTAAACAAAATAAGCTTTGATTTCTTTTCTTTATTTTGCATAACATGAACTCTACAAATGTAAATTTATATGAATTTAAAAAATAAATTCAAGCACTTGCAAAAAAATAGACAAGTGATATTTACATCTACTCATGAAAATAATATTACTTTTAATTGTTTAGGAGAAAAATATGAAATCAGAGAATGAGAATATCTTACTAAATTTTAGAAGTACTTTCTATTCTTTCACTAATTATCATATCATAAATTTATTATTTTTCTAAAAATATGTGTATATATTTTTGAAATACAAGGGTGAAGTGGTAGAGAGATGTTTCAATTTAAAGCGTAACATTTATTTGGAAATGAAATCTTAAAAGTATGACTTATTTAATTTTTAAAGTTACAATATGCACTACAAAAAATATTGGTATTAGCAACAGTGATTTGTTGTTGCTGATAAATAATCAATTGATGTGATGCTTATTTATAGTGGTAGGCTTAATTTTTTGTTCATTTTAATTGAAATTTCAATGACACTTCTCTACGTTCTCCTGGTACATTCGTAGACGTGTACAGTGACACAATTTCATCTTTTTTATGTCATGTACTTAGGAGATTATAGAAAATGCTGCTCGAATTTCCTCAAATAGGGACGAAAAGAATAAGCTACTCACTAGAATGCATGTGTAGCTTTTTTGGATTGGATATCACCATCTTACCCTTGGGATGACATTAAAGGTGGTAGAGTGCATACTTAGTGCATTCAATTAAGTTTATTCCATTGTTGTATATACTTATATGATAGAGTTGAAGTAATTTATAACTAACACAGAGACAAAGTTAAATGATCGAAATTGGATGGACCATTAAGTGTTGAATAATACTGAGTCATATGAATTTAGGGACAAAGATAAGGTTTTTTGTCACACCCCTCTCGGAGGTATGACTGGTCAGAGGAATGGATAACCAAACCTCCTTAATCCTGACTCCAAAACAAAGAAGCAACTATGATTCTTGACCAAACCAATAGATAAAAGTAAAAACTTATAAAACAAAAGTTAACTGTAAAAGTTTGTTTACTAAAATAAATAACAATTTATTGAAAATTTCGGCAGAGGTTCCTCGTATAGTAGAAACATGCTCATATAATTAAAAACACATTCATGTTGTTATACAATAACAACTACAATCATAAAGACAACAAAAAGCTCAGCTCCAATTCTCATCATAATAACAATTAACTAGACTATTACACAATATAAGACCAGTCACCCAACAGTTCTAGTGTGATTGCAAATTTTCACCCTTTGACTTCAAGATTGAAATTGCGAAGAATTACCTATTGCCAAATACTCGGCAAAGTTCATTATTGGTAATAGCCGTTCTCGAGATCCTGTTACTAAAAAAAATAACTACAGAAGCCGGGTGAGTCCTATGAACTCAATAAGTAGAAAATAGTACCTAAATGATACTAATATCATTCAACATAAGTAATATAATGTATATATATATATAGTCATTTAATATATCAGCATATTCTAAATTGCAAAATCACTAATGTTGCACTTACATAGTTACGAAAACATAACACTTAACAAACACAGTTTAATTAAAACAATCAAGGCAATCAAAATATATAAAGCAAGCAAAAGGCCAACAGAGTAACTCAACCCCACACAATAGTATCTCCCCCCACCGGGTATTTATGCACCTGATAGCTTAATTTTATGTACATAATTCATCCCACCAGGGCTGAGCACTCATTCCTTTTAAAACAATTGTCAAAATCAAAGTATGTCATATTAGAATATCAAATCAAAATATCCTAGGTGCACCTGGATTTCAATTTCAGAAATAAAAATCATTTCTTAGAAAAAATTTCTCTTTGTTGGCCCTTATCAACCACAACCAATATCAAACTAACATAATTCAAATAAATCAATGAAATACTGCACTTGCTTATTTTTCATATATCACATCTATTCAAATACACATAATAATATAGCCCCCAAAGATAACAGTTAACCACTCACCTTTAACCGATTTCATTCATTACTTACACTTTCATTCACGCACCTCATCAGATCCACATTAGGATCCGAAACTGAAATTCATATCCAAAATAATACTTAGTTCATAAACACTATTGTTATAATCTTTTAATTACTAATCTTATATCTGAACTTATATAGGTTTCTTTATGAAAGTTTTCTATTAAGTTATTACATATCAAGTAGTATGAAATATACTTTATGTGGTAAGGTTGATAATAAATAGACATTTTAAATCTCTTGACAATGCATAGGGTAGAAAGAAACTATTAGAAAAGATAGAAAATACTAGTGAGTTAGAAATATTAAAACTGTCCAAACTTGAGGTTTGGACCAGAGTTAACTTTAATAGTCATATCTTTATCTAGGAAATTCTAAATCCAGTTTTGTAAAATTTATAAAATGCTAGACACATGTAACTTTATAATGGTATATCAATTGAAAATTTTAAACTTATGTATCAATACAGTTTATTCTTTGAAGTTGCATCAACTTTTACAAAACATAGGATTTTGGCAGCTCTGACCTTATCTTAGTTATCTGAACAAAACTTTCTTTAGGAAAAAGGAAATTCAATTCCATTTATTGGATTTATTAATAGACAAATATATCTTTCTAAATTTAGATGAGTATATTAGTACAGTTAATTATTTAAAGTTTACTCTTTTTAGGCATTTCACGACCTCCTTGGATATATGTTTATTTTCACTTACATGCTTAATTAAATTTAATAAAACCAAGTTGAAACATTAACTTTAGGAAGTTAGCTAGCTTTATTATTTAGAAACTTTTCCTAAAATAAGCTTTGAACTCCCTCAATTCTTCACATAAACAAAAATAGAGCACTCATAAAATTCCTGGTTGCCAACCTTTGATTTTGATATTTATAGAATTTTCATACTTAGAAATTAAATTATGAAACTTTCCAGTCTAGTGTTTCAAGATATTAGGAAAGCTAATTCCATCCACAACCCTCAATGAAGTCTTCCGGATTGACTGAGGTTCACTAAAATCCTGCACGACCCAACTGCAATCTAACAGCTCTAACTAACAATATACTTGGAACCAAGCTACAAAATTTTGTAGACAACAATTCCTAAGCTACACTTTCTCTTTTGAACTCTTAATTTAATTCAGCACTGAAAGCACCTGAAACACAAGATTTTTCTAACCCAAGAAATCTAGCTCTACATCTCTTCAAAAATCACTTAACTCTCATTTTCTAAAACTTTACCCATAACTAACACTCCTTTGTTCAAAACCATTACTCACTTTCATTAATTACTTAACCCACAACATCAACCAACCACTCTTTGCTCTTGTTTAGGAATTCTTATTTACCCCAATAACACTAACCACTAAGATTTAAATTTACCAAGTTTTACTCAAAAAGTTATAACTAATTTCTTTCAAACATTTTATCAAACACCTTAAAGGCATCATTTCCTTCCATTGACGTGTGCGCGAATCTATATATATCCATCCCAATAATTCAACATACCACATCAATTGAACATTCTTAATAACTCCCATATAAGTTTTAAAGTTAAATTAGATACTTTAAAGGTTTGAACCAAGACAAATCCACATTAATTTACTCTAAACTTCAATGTCTAAAAACTTTTAAGCTTTCATTCTTATAACTACTCAAATCTTACATACATCTATTATTTGATGAGGGAAAGAAAATTGATTATTTGAAGGCAAGAAAATTACATGTCTAGACTAGAAATTCAAAGGTGCCACAGGAGAAAGTGAATACCAGCCATAAGAGTTGTTGTAACATACATCCTAGATGCTGCCTTATGTTCAAACAGAAAACCTAAGATCAAATAGGGAATAAAAGAAGGAACGTCACTCATGCTACACAAAGGACTTGGACAAAACAGGGGCTAAAGTGTAACGTAAGAAGAAAAAGAAGCAAAAACCATACTTGGAATAAGATTACTCACATGCTAAGGTTGAAATAACTTGAGCAAGCATGGCCAAATCCCTTGGTTAAAGATTGAAGCTCCTCACGGCTGGAATAGGGGAGGTTGCTGTCTTATGCCGTTAACATAAGGTTGTTGCCAAAACAGGGCAACTAAAGTGATGCGAAATAAAACTGAGTTCTAAGCTTCAAAGGCAAGCCAAAAAGGATATAGGCTATGGTCTAGCAAGTGTAAAGTTTCAAGACACATGGGAGACAAACAAGAGGAAATAAGAGAAAGGTAAAAAAAATTGGAATTGATTCAAGATGGTCCACGGCTGAGTAAGAAAAAGGAGAAGCACAATTTGAGAAGAGGAGATAAACTCTCAATTTCTAAGGAAGAAAATAAAGCCAAGCAAGGAAGAAATTTCTAGAAAAATGAAAGAGATATTGGCAAGGCATAAGGGAAGCCAGAGGAAGAAAGTTCTAAGAATTTGCCAACTAGAAGACAAAATGAAGGAATAACGCCCCATGAAAAAAATTGAATTTAATATAGGGTCAATAGTTAAAAAGTTAGAATGTGTGGTGTATATTTAAACTTGATTTGTATACTTACATATATATTAACTATTTAACCACTTTAATTTGTTTGGTCACAATTTAGTTTATTTTTACAACAACAAATTTATATACTAAAAATTTTACAATGTACCCTAAAATATAGGGTTATTAAATATTTTCTTTTATTATTATTTATTTAATTTGTTCACGTGATTGCTATTTTTATAATGAAAATTTGCACACTATATCTAAAACTTGACTTTACGTTATCAGGTTGTAAGGGTTATAACATTTTCATTAACTTTGAATTTGGTAATACAAATTACGCGTTTGACAGTCCAACAATGGATTCCTTAGTAAGGGACAGTCTTCTACAAGACCTCCTATGTTCAATGGTTAGAACTTCGATTATTAGAAAATTAAAATGCATATATTTATCTAGGCCATTAATTTTGACATCTGGAATGCTTTGCAAGAAGATCATATCCACAGAATCACCATTCTTAAGGAAATGAGCGAATGGGATGATACTAACAAGGCTAGAGCAAAAGTAGATATGAAAGTATTCTCCTCCCAGCCATGTGACATCTCCTCCTCTTGCAGCAACTTACTGCCATCTCTATTTTGGACAACTCTCTATTGTGTTGCTTCAACTGAGCCCTGCCATTTTTCCTCCCATCCATTGTGTTAGCAACTTTCCAAGCCTTCCTAGCTGTTGATGGGTGGCTAGGACAGAATTTCAAGGGCTAGAGTAGCCTCTTAATTGCCATAGTAGTAGCCCCTGTTTGGTGAAGCTCCCTTATGCAACACTGGTAGCCAGCTTTAGCTATCTTGCCTCCTTCTGCTAGTAGCACCATATTGCCTTCCTCTCCATCTGTGTGGACAACCAATAAGCACGACAGCAAGAATAGAGGGTGGCAACTATCTTCTTCCTCCAAGTCTTTTTGCTTTTTTGTTTTTTTTTTCTTGTGGGTGAACTTTAATAATTTTGTTCCTAATGAGTTTCTTGCTTTCTTGAAATTAGTTGCTGCACGTGTTACTTTATTTAAGGGTTTTGATATAAAAAGTTTTAGAGGATGAGCATAGACTTGATAATGATTAGTATGCTGAGAATAAGTTTGATTGTTAAGAAAATTCCAAAGTTTAAGTTTCAATGTTCCCAAACTAAATTAGATAACTTCAATTAAATATTTGAACTATAGGTAATGTTAAAATTTATGGATTAGCACTACAAGAAAAATGACCTTTTCTCACAAACTAAGTTTGTGGGAAAATAGTCCAAACTTTATAGGAAAAGGCTTACAGATAAACAATCTATGGGTAATAACTCGTGGGTAATTCCCACAAACTTTTTTGTTTGTTGATATTTTTTGTGGGAAATGATTGATGGGTAGTTTGTTGGTAACATTGGGCAATATCCACACAAATCTTCGTTTGTTGGTAATACCCGCACACCACTTAGTTTGTGGCAATTACCCACAAACTACAAAGTTTGTAGGTAATGCCCACATACTTCTTGGTTTGTGGGTAATAGTCACAAACTATATTTGTGGGTATTAACCATAAACTTGGCAATTTGTAGGTAATTGCCATAGACACATGTTTGTGGATAATTATTCCACACGAAGCTTTTTTAGGATTTACCACAAACTCAGTTTGTGATTAAAACATTCCTTAATTTTTTTAATAAATGAATCAAACATGTTATTAAACATCCATCCATATTATCCATAAAACAAATTCATCATATATTTAAAGTTTTGTTAACATCTAACAAAAAGCATCACAGAACCACACAAATGTCAACACAGCTAAATAGTTAAATAAAAATTAACAAAACTATGAGCTAGCTAGCTACAAGTCATCATCATTGTCATCATTTTCATGAAGATCCTCCTTGCCATCTCTATGACCATCTTCATCACCATTTACCCTGCTAGAAGATGCTTGTTAAAAGAAAAGTGAATTATTAATAAAATTTTTTAAAGTATAAAAGAAATTGTCTAGATAAATATATGAACTTAGCATAGGTATGTAAATTTGAAACAAGCTATGATTTTAAGTTACAAACTTAAACATTTGCATAAAGTCATAACCTTGCACATTTTTTACACTTTTAACTTCACACCCAAAACTAACCAATTTAAATAACAAACTCAAACATTAGCATAAAATCTTAAATATGCATTCAAATTGAATGCCATTTATTCCTACAAGTCTTATTCAAGGCCATGAATGTGTCAAAATTCTCGGCTCATTGTTTGAACATGTTTTTGTCACTATTTCCTTTTTCACTTAAAAGTAAATAACTTTTAAATACAAACTCAAATACTTGCATAAAATTCTAACTACGCATCCAAATTGGATGTCATTTGTTCCTACAAGTCATATTCAATGCCATGAATGTGTTGGAATTCATGGCTCGTCATTTGAACATGTTTTGGTTATTTTACACTTTACATCCAAAACTAGCTAAGTTTAAGTCACAAACTTGAACATTTGCATAAACTCTTAACTGTACATCTAATTTGGATGTCATTTGTTCCTACAAGTCTTATTTAATGCCATTAATATGTTGAAATTCCTGTCACATCGTTTGAACATAATTTGGTCAATAGCCCTTCACACCTAAAAGTAGCTAAGTTTTAAATCACAAAGTCAAAGATTTGAATCAAATCCTAATCATTCATCCAAATTGAATGCCATTTGTTTTTTCAAGTCTTATGCAATAATCTTTAATTATCTTGCTATCTAAAAGTTTTCGAGTGTATATTTATATGGAGATAGTTACTTCCTGAAGTCGTCCAAGGATGGTACGGTATAAAGCTAACTTATCCATCATAAGTTTCATGATCTGAGTTTTCATCAATTTTCTTTTTCTGATACTCCAATTGTTGCTCCAGGGTATGAATCTACTTAGCTGATGCAACATCTGGTTTCGATGTTGCGGTAGATCGTAATGAGGAACGAGTTGAATTTGTCTTATCTCCAAACAATACTCTTGCGGCACTAGGTGTCCCACATCCATAGATTTTCCCCCTTATGTACTGCCCTTGTCACCTTTAGCCAAATGTCTGTATTGAAGGTGGGATGATCATCAAAAGCTTCTCCATATTTTTCAATAACTTCATGCATGTATTCTTCCTACAATCCCAATAAACATTAGTTACAAATTTACTTGCAAAGATGTATGTGTACATATATACATATAAATATGAACATGTTAGTGAATATTTGTAAAACTAACATAAATCATTTGCGACTTCAAGTTATCAAATTGTCCTATCTTTTTTCTCTTATGGATTGCGACGGAAAACTTCCAAGAAAGACAGATCATTGCCTATGTCCTTTTTCACAAAACCATTTGAAAGTTATAAAGGAATAAAATTTGATATTTAACACTTTCATATTAAATTACAACTAAACCATTTTCTCCTTATGTCGAAGGACAGAGATTGATCCTCCAGCATGTCTAACAAGTGAGTCCTCTTCTATTGTTAATTACTCCTATTGAATATAAGAAGAATGTATATTTAGATGATTTTAAATGTACAAGAGGGAGCCTCTATTTATAGGCTAAAGTGTTTACCTAACATAGTGAACCTGGACTAAATATCAGCCAGATACATAATAAAAATTACACATAAATAAGGAAACTATAAATAAGGAAATTTGACCCACTAATTAAGTTGTCTACTCTAACACTCCCCCTCAAGCTGGAGAATAAAGATTATATGTTCCAAGCTTGTTGCATAGATATCGCAGTCGATTTCTTGCCAAAGATTTTGTGAATAAGTCTGCTAATTGATTTTTTGATTTTGCATATGTAGTCTTGATTGTATTATCCATAAGCTTCTCACAAACGAAATGACAATCAACTTCTATATGTTTTGTTCGTTCATGAAAGACTGGATTTGATGCAATATGTAATGCAGCTTGATTATCACATACTAACTCTATAGGCTGTGAGTGCTGAAATCCAAGTTCATCTAATAGATTTTTCAGCTAACTAACTCAGCAGTGGTATGAGTCATGGCCCTATATTCAGATTCAGCACTAGATCTTGCAATAGTAGTCTGCTTTTTGTTTTTCCATGAAACAAGATTTCCACCCAAAAATATACAGTATCCTTTAGTAGATCTTCTGTCAAATTGAGAGCCTGCCTAATCAGCATCGCTATAACCTTGAATTGAAATAGAATTATGTTTATGGACTAATGTATGACCACGACCATGTCCTCGAACTAGAGTGTGCCCATGATTCTTATATAATAATCCCTTTCCGGGTGTAGTTTTAAGGTATCTTAGAATGAGATGTTCAAGGCTGAGAAAGAAATTAGCTAACCATACTAGTTGCAAAAACAATATCTGGTCTAGTGACTGTGAGATAATTCAGCTTACCAACAAGACGTCTATATTGCTCAGGATTTGTCAGTAGCTCCCCCTCATCTGGTACAAGTTTAGTGTTAGGATCCATAGGAGTATCTAAAGGTTTGGAATCCAACATACCTATATCACTCAAGACATCCAGACAATACTTTCTTTGAGAAAGGCAAATACCCAATTGTGATCTTGTAACCTCAATGCCCAAGAAGTATTTTAGCTGTCCTAAATCTTTAGTTTGAAACTTAGACTGTAGGAATGATTTCAATTGCTGAATCCCATGATTATCATCACCTGTAATCACAATATCATCCACATATACAATTAAAAGAATTCTGCCATTAGGTGTATGTTTATAGAAAACTAAGTGATCAACAGTACACATTTGAAGGCCAAAACTAAGAACAACTTCACTGAATCTACCAAACCAAGCTCTAAGAGATTGCTTTAAGCCATATAGAGACTTTTTCAATCGACACACCATACCGGACTCCCCCTGAGCAACAAAACCAGGTGGTTGCTCCAAAAAGACTTCTTCATCAAGGTCACCATGTAAGAAAGCATTTTTGATATCCAATTGGTAGAGTGGCCAATCAAAAATAGCAGCTAAAGATATAAATACCCTGACAGATGTAATTTTAGCTACGGGAGAGAAAGTTTCTGAATAATCCACACCATAGACCTGAGTGTAGCTTTTTGCTACCAATCTAGCCTTTAAGCCATCAACAGAACAATCAAGATGAACTTTTACGGTGTATACCTATTTACATCCAACAGTAGATTTTCCAGAAGGTAAAGAGACCAGTTACCAAGTACTATTAGTATGTAAGGCGTTCATTTCATCAACCATGGTCTGCTGCCACTCGGGATGAGCAAGAGCATCATTGGTGGACTTTGGAATAGAAATAGAAGACAAAGAAGATACAAATGCATAATAGGGTGAAGATAAATGATGATAACTCAAAAAAGTATAAATAGGATAAGGATTACGAGTTGAACGAGTACCTCTTCGTAAAATAAGTGGTGAAGCAGGATCCCAGGCACGGGAAGGTGTTGGTACATAAGGTGAGTCATCAGGTACATCAACAGTGTCTGTTGGAAGATCAAGTAGCAGCGCAAATGATTCATGGTCATTTGGTCCAAGATAAGGAACCTGAAGAGCCTCAGAGATAGAAGGTGACTCGGGAATAGTCGAGGGAAAGAATGAAGATTCCTCAAAAAATGTGACATCAGCGGAGATAAAGTAACGATTCTTATCTGGACAGTAACTTTTATACCCTTTTTGAATGCGAGAATAACCCAAGAATATGCATTTAATTGATTTGGAAGAGAGTTTATCCTGTCCTAGGTGTTAGATCATGAACAAAACAAATGCAACCAAAGATACGAAGTGGAAGTAAATATAAGGGATGATTAGAAAAGATGATAGAATATGAAATTTTATTATGCAATGTAGAAGATGGCATGCGATTAATAAGGTAGCATGCAGTAAGTACAGCATCACCCCAAAACCGAAGTGGAACATGACCATGAAGTAATAGAGTGCAAGCTGTTTCAATTAAATGTCTGTTTTTGTGCTCAGCAACTCCATTTTGTTGAGGGGTGTGAGAACAAGATGATTGATGCAGCATACCTTGAGATGTCATAAAGTGCTGAAATGATGTAGAAAAATATTCACGTGCATTCTCACTACACAAAATAAAAATAGAAACACCAAATTGTGTTTTAATTTCAGCACAAAACTATTGGAATATAGAAAATAACTCAGAACTATTTTTCATTAAAAATAACCACGTGCAATGAGAATAGTCATCAATAAAGGTTACGAAATACTGAAATCCCAAAGATGAACTAACACGACTAGGACCCCAAACATCAGTATGAACTAGATGAAAGGGAGACTCTGCTCTAAAACGACTATGCTTTGGAAGCGAAGCACGTGTGTGCTTGCCAAGCTAACACGACTCACAATTTAAAAATGACAGAGATGATAAACGAGGAACCATTTTCTGAAACTTGGATAAACTAGGATGACCCAATCAACTGTGAATGAGAATAGGTGATACATCTGTAGAGCAAGCCACTGAAGATGTAGGTAGTGTGGTAAGATGGTAGAGGCCCTGTGACTCACGCCCTGTGCCAACCGTTCGTCCTGTACGTTAGTCCTATATAGTAAAAGAATCATCAATAAAAGTGACAGAACAATTGAGAGAACGAGTCAATTGACTAATAGAAATCAGATTGAATGAACATTCAGGGACATAAAGCACAGATTCTAAAGGCAAAGAAGATAATGGTGTAGCTTGACCTATACCTTTAGCAATGGTTGTAAAACCATTAGCTATAGTGACAGTGGAAAGTGATGATGGATTACTAATACTAGAAAAAAGTTTGGGATAACCAGATATGTGATCAGAGGCACCAGAATTAAGAATCCAAGTGTCATAAGAGGTCTGAGAGAGGCACGTGATAGAATTACCATGAGAAGGTTGCTGGGTAGCTTGATACTGTAGGAATTTATCATATTCAATAGCTGATAATGAGACATTAATAGGCTTGTCTTTGGATGGTGAAACTTCAAGTGAATTGGCTGACTAAACAATGTTAGATGTAGTAATAACAGGGGATCTAGAAAACACAGAGGTAAAAGTACTAGGTTTTGACATACCGATTTCAGATTTTTCAGAGGTAGACATACCGATGCACAGTACCCCCGATAAACAATATTCGTACTGCTGGAATGAAATGCAGTAATAGAGAGACATGCTAGAAAGAAACACAGCAGATAAAGAGACACGCTGGAAAGAAACACAGCGAAAAATAAAAATTAAGATTTTTTCTCCCTAAGCTCTGATACCATGTTGAATATAAAAAGAATGTATATTTAGATGATTTTAAATGTACAAGAGGGAGCCTCTATTTATAGGCTAAAGTGTTTACCTAACATAGTGAACCTGAACTAAATATCAACCAAATACGTGTCTACCTAACATAATGAATGTAGACTAAATATCAGCTAAATACATAATAAAAATTACACATAAATAAGGAAACTATAAATAAGGAAATTTGACCCACTAATTAAGCTGTCTACTCTAACAACTCCAAAATTGAAGTAGCCCTCACCAATTTTATGCCGTCATCCAATCGGGCATCCAACCTTCACACTTGATGATGTCCTCTATTTTACACATTATCTTTGCCTTGGCCGATGCATCTCTTAACACATCCCTATATAATCGACCTGTAATCTTCTCAAACATAATCTTATCATCTTTCTCCTCTTGCTCTGTCTGAAACCTATAGTAAGCCTAAAATATCACAAATAATTGGTGTATTGACTTTTCCATTCAAAATAAAAAAGATACACTTATCATTAAATGTTTAAAATTACCATAAATTGTCAATAACATAAGTCTCTCACTATTCTAGGTTACTGAGATTGGTCCTTGCATATGAGCTTCAATGATTGATGTAATAGTCCTCATAGTGTTAGGATTGTCAAATTCACTTTACATAAATAATATCAATAAAAGTTAGCGTACATTGGTATATATAAATAAGTAATACCTCTCAACACAAATCTTAATCAAAGATCTATCAACAAGGTTTGTGGGCAGGGGATCTAGGTTAATAGCTCTTCTTTGCACATAAAGACAAATCCATCATACATGTTTGGCACACGTGAGTACTCAGACTGTGTATAATCTTTTGAATAGAATAAAGAACACACCTTACTCTTGGCCTACAAATTTGCTGATGGTAACACGTTTCTTTTTACACCACCTGCGGTGACAACAGGCATCTGTGAATGATGAGATATAAAAAACCCCTAGCATCACTGATGACACTAAACAAACTAACTGAAAATAAAACGAATCTTTCACTCGTCATGTAAGAGACTAACCCCTAGAGACTTGGAGTTCCTTTCCTTATTTAATTTACTTATTTGTTGTAATTATTTTCTTCTTTTAATAATAACCGGGCCACTAGAAAGAAGAAAACTAAGGCAACAATAAAGTTGGTTTTGCAATTCCAATAAAATCTTCTAGAATAAGTAAATCCAATTCATTAGGAAAAGAAGACACATGAGTAGAATTCAATAGATCGCATGCCGACGTGGATGCAAGTCAATTCGCACAGGCAGGAATTCCATTCTTTATAGCATAAGGCATGAGCCACGTTCATCACCTCATAATGGGCAAAATTACAAACTTCTTTGTCATCCTGTTGATGTTTATGACTAAACATGATTTAGAAAAGTTAAATTCTTCCTTTATCAACTTGGTTAAAACTTCTTTGCTATTTTTTCAAATATAGGAGACATTGTTTATTCAAAAATGAATTACATGACATAATACAAAATGTAAATGCATCAGTACAAGGGATCCCAACAAGCAACATATAACACCTCAACAATTAATCACTCATGTGACCGTAGAATAATCCCTTAATTGGATGATGAAGTAGTTCTTAAAAAATGGTCCAATGCCAGAAGAGATGACCCCTGTTCTTCTCCCTCCTCTATTATTGCCCTTCCAATCTTCTCTGCAATCTTAGAAGCCTTCTTCTTCATTTCTTTTCCTTTTCCTTTTCCATCCAACACCATTTCTATTACCTTCTTCACATCCTTCCATGAAACAACACTCTCCACTGTCCTTGTCAGCTCCACATTCACACCCATTTCCTCCATCATCATCTTTGAATTATAAGTCTGTTCTGCTACCAATGGCCACCCAATAATTGGAACTCCCTGGCTGAGGCTCTCCAACACTGAATTCCAGCCACAATGGCTTAGAAACACTCCAACTGATTTATGTGACAGAATCTCCAATTGGGGTGCCCAATTTCTCACCAACAAACCCTTCAGGCTTTCCTTTATTCTCTCTTCAAAACCTTCAGGCAACCACTCTGCTTTGAATTCTCCGGTTATGTCAAAACCAAGAGGTGGCCTTATCACCCAAATGAATCGTTTTCCACTAGCTTCCAATCCCATAGCTAATGCCATCATTTGGGTTTCACTGATTGTGTTCTGAGACCCAAAAGAAACATAAACAACAGAATCTTCTTTTTGCAAATTTAACCATTTAACAATCTTTTCAGCAGCCATACCAGGTGCTTTTCCAGCACCATGTTTGGAAATACTTGAATCAGAAGATGACGATTTTTTGAGCGCAGCTGGAGGTAGAAGTGGACCAATAGTCCAAACAGGAACCCCGATATATTTTCTCAAAATTTCCAAACCCAAAGGCTCTATTTCTTCCACTGTATTGCACAACCACCCATCAGATTTTATAGAAAGCAAAATCTGGGGCTGGAAATATTTGGACCATTCGTCAGTACCATCAGCCAGTTGGAAGTATTTATGCAACTGGGTTCGATGGAATCGGTAATTTTCAGGAAAACCCGGTATGGCAAAATCGTCTGAGTCTGTAGAACGGTGTGGTAGGTTTAACCATAGAGAAACATAAGCCATAGTGCCATAAGCACCACAAGTTGTGAAACTGATATTTTTTGTGCCTAGACTGTGTGCTACATTGACAGCCCAACCAAAGAAGACATCGGATATAATACAAAGTGGGGGTCTTCCTTCTTGTTTTGTAATATCTGAGACAAGTTGACGAAGAGGAGCTTCGAGACTGGAAGATGCATGAAAGAATTTAGACATTTCAGAGAGGGATATATTCTCTGTATTCTCTGTATTAGGTGGTAGACCATGTTGGGTGCTGCAGAAAGAGAGCTCAGCTAGGTGAATGTTGGAATTGGTTGAAGTTTTAGAAATGGTGGAACGAAGGTATTGGATGTTGAGGGGTGTGTTGGCAATGGTGATTTTGAAGCCAGATCTTTCTTGTATTTGTCTTGCTAATGCTAAGAAGGGTATGAGATGGCCATGAGCCATGAAGGGCAGCATTACAATGTGTTGGTCGGCGCCCATAATTTGTGTGATGTGTGACAGAGAAAGTGGATCAAGTGTTTATTGTGGGAGAGGGGGTGGCAGGCTGAATACCAAGGCTTCCCTCAGTGTTCACTCTTTATAGTACTTTATATCTTTCTAAATAATTGATACTTAAATCTTTTAGAAGATTACTTTTCTATACTAGAAAAATAAATTAGTTGGGTCTAAGCATGTGAGCCGTTCTGAGCAGCCTGAGGCACAAGGTAAGTCCACAAGGTAAGTACAGTATGTGTGGGTTCACTTGTTTGGAAGTTTATGGCCAAAATGTTGGACTAATTGATGTGGGAATTCCGATATGATTGCGATGTATGCAGACGTTCTAGAAGCATATCTTTCAAGACCAAATTGTAATAGCCTAACAGGATTCACTTTGTTTGGAAATTCGATGGATTGCAAACCAAAACCGATGTAATGCGGTGCACATGTCTCATGGGCATGAGTTGTAAATTGGTACGGTACATGTCTGGGTTTTTTTTTTTTTTTTTTCGAAGAATAGGAAGGTAGTTAAGCATTACACATTCCAAAATAAAATATATCACTCTAAATTTGGAAGAACCGCTACTTCATTTATGTTGGGATTGAAACTAGGATACAAGATATGACACAACCAATTGAGATGGGACGTCCCATGTGTGGTTCATAAGTTTATAAGATTTTTAAGAATTCACAACCAATGATGATAATTCCTTTAATTATCTTTACTACAAGAAAAAGCACTAGTAGCAATGAAATCAAAAACATAAATAATTTGGTTGCTAAATTTTATAGTTTTACAACCTTTTTAGTAACAAAAAATATTTCAGTTGTTAAATTTTATAACGATTTATCTAACTGGTAGTCAAGAGACACTTGTTATGTTTTTATAAATAGAAAATTTGTAAGTTAATCATGATTTCTATGCTATTTATTGCATAAATTACTACTTGTAAAAAGTTTCAATTTTTAATGATTATATTTATTGTAGTTTAACAAGTGTCATTTGGACACCCCATTAAAACAAAAACCCATTTTATAAACATAAAATTTTGCAACCAGATCGGTCACTAACCCATTACAAATAAATTAAATATATTGGTAAAAAAAAAAAAATCAACTTTAGCTACCATAAAATATATTAGCAACCAATATTTCGGTTACTAATTATTATAAATAAATTTAATTAAATTCATACAATTTATTTTTTAGAAAAAAATATTAGTCTTGTATTTGGTTGCTATCTAAGTTCTAACTTTTCTTCCCAGCTTCTCCCCGTAGCCTTTTCGTGCATATCTTTCTTTGTATGTCTCACTCTCACTCAGCTAATATTTGGTCTGCCATTCTTTTTTACTATTTCGAGCTCATATCTGCCATCTTTGCCATTCACACTTAGAAGCACATTGTCGATTTCTCATCTCTTTCTCTTTCCACTGTAACAGCTAGCTTTCTCGCGAGATGAAGTTGAAGGAGTCAATTTTTGAGTCTATATATGGTGAAGCAAGGGTTTATTCATTGATTTCGCTAAATTCTCTTTTATTCATATTGCTCCCTCGTTTCAGCTAGTTCTCCTCAAATTCCAAGCTCTCCGCCGTCAAAATACAATCTAGTCGAGTAGAAGAATTTAGGTAAGTCTCTTAAAATTTCTCATTAATTCTCTAATTTCATTTCTTCTCGTACTCCAATCATTCAGAATTTGTTTAATTAGTTGAATAAAATTATAGACTTGTAATTATTTTAAGGGTATTAATAATATTAATAAATACTATTAATTAGAAATATTTATCTACTATATACATGGGTATGAAACCCGTGTAAATAGTTAGATTTTTAGTGCCTATGATAAGATTGGGTTTATGAATGTTTATAATCAAATTGGCACAAGTGGTTGTAGAAAAGTGAATGATGAAGATAATAATGCTACACTATTTTACTTGCAAGGAAAAAAGAAAACAAAAAAGAATCGAATGGGTTTGAACAGCTGTTTTTTAATTATCATGATCGTCATTATTAGCTAGGTATAATGAGAAAAATGGTAGGAGAGTAAAGAAAAAATATAAAACTCTAAAAGGTAAATCTCTTTAGTGAAATATTAAATAGAAACACCATGGCTCTCTTTTTAAAAGAAAAAAAAAATCGAGGTAACATAATTTTGACCTATTATTTGTCTCCAATTTATGGTACTAGCCACTTACATGCACATATGTACGTTAATTTTATTTATAATTAATTCAATTTGATAAGAATAATATTTGTATATTAAAAAAGTGGGAGAGAGTTAGAAAGTAGAAAAATTATTGTATTGTGTGTGAGAAGGAAACCTGTTTAGCAGTTATTAAGTGATGGGATGAATTTTATTAATTGAATTTATTTCTTAAATAATTTAAGTTAGTTTATATTATATAGTAGAATACTATATGAGATCTCTGACTTTTAAATAGTATAAATATAATATAACTAACATATATATAACCGTGCAAATGTATGGGTTCTGTTTAATATTTTATTATTCAATATGTGAATACATCAAGTCGGTATACTTTGAATTTATGAAGCATATATAATATTATCTTGTGTTGATGCTATAAAACAACTTACAAAGAAATAAAGATAAATATGGATATGGGATTATTGTCGTAATTGACTTCAGAAAATCGGAGTAAAAAATTCAAACCAAATAATCACCTCTATAAAAGAAAAAGAAAAGTTGAAGGACTAAAAAAATGTGAAGCCTAAGCGTTGAAACATACAAATAAAATTTACTTATTAAAATAAGCAATAAATTTAAAAACACATAATTAACTTTGAAGGTAAAAATAAATAAAAAATGAAAGTAACCTAGGAAAGGAAAAGAGACCTAAGACATGGTACCATTTGTTAGAAATTCTATGTGTGGGCTGCCATTAATTGTATGGTTTTGTTTTAATAATAAAACGGGCTTAAGATTTGGTCCATTTGAGACATGCTGGTAAAAGCCCATACAGTTTTATGTGATCATTTGGGATAGGGCTTAAGCACACTTCTTATCTGATTAGATGTGGATTGGCAGTAAGTGTAGGCTAAGTGACTTTAGGAGTCTTTAATGGGAGGACTCTTAGAGTTTTATCTTACATGAAATAGCTAGGTCCCCTCTCCTCTCTATATATACGCATCTTGCCCCATTGAAAGCTGCCATCAGAAAATACATAGAGTACGGAGAGGAAGACATGGCTATGTGAAGCAATTATTAAGGCGTGCTTGGCTGAAATTTCAGATATCCGCTGCTATGGCTCAATCAGGTACGCAACCTTATTATTAATGTGTTCTAAATTCATGTATGAGATCCTGTATAAAATTATAACATGAATTTAGAACACATTAATAATAAGATTGCGTACTTGATTGAGCCATAGCAGCGGATATCTGGAATCTCAGCCAAGCACGCCTTAATAATTGCTTCACATAGCCAGGTCTTCCTCTTCGTACTCTATGTAAAGTCCCTAAATAATTGGGTTACCAGTAAATCAAGGTTTAAAACACCTTTTTAACTTGTAGGCTGGGAGAAAATCTAGATTGAACCTTTTTCGTGTCTAAGGTTGTCAAACTGAAATAAAATTATATAACACAAATGAGAAGAAAATCGTTATATTTTCTACTCACTATTGCTTTACTAGTTATCTAAATCATTTTAAGGGAGATATGTTCTATCCACGCAGTGAAACCAAGATAGTAGTATCTCACACTGCTAAATTCTTAGAATTTGATTTATTGAGTTGAAAAAGTTTTCAACTACTAGTAAAGAAAGAAAAATAAATTTATCATATTTCATATATATATCTTGTCACTAACTACATCACGTAACATGTGGTGAGAATAGGTGATGGAGGAAGTTAAGAATAATTGAAAATGCATCACCTATTCTAGTTAAAATTGTCGCCTTTGTTTTTGATGTAGTTCCTTAACATTTGAATATAGTTGCACAAGCACCTGTCTCCTTAACATTTGGTGTATGGGAGTTGGTTGAACTTCCGTGGTTTTCTATACTCATTGGGTGCAAGTGAATTTGTAAGATTAAGAATAATTCAAATCAACAGATTGAGTGTTTCAAAGTAAAGCTTGTAATTGAAGGTTTTTCACTCAAAAGAATGTGCCATTTTAGCGAGACTTTTTCTACTGTCTCAACTAAAATAAAAATATAATAAATAAATAAATAAAATTCTTTTGGGTGATTATAACCTTAGTGACTTATTTATCAACCTTGAGTTATTTCAGATGGATGTGAAAACATCTATCTTGAATGGAAACCTTATAAAGCATGTTTACATAGTGAAGGTTTCAAATAAAATAGAGATAATAATATTATTTGTATGTTTAACAAATCAATCAAATAGTCTCCAATAAGCATTTAGATAATGGTTATTGAAATTTTGATAAGGTAGCACCTCTTTTAGTTATGTTAAGAATAAGGTTGATAAATGAATATACACTAAGGTCAGTGGGAGCTAGTTTATCATATTGATTTAGTAACACTGATTTAATGAATATATCTTAAAGTTAGTGGGAGCAAGTTTATCATATCCTGATAATGGTCAATGATATCTTGCTTGTTATCAATAGTGATATTAACTTATTTTGTGAGAAAAAGTTGATGTTGTCTAAGCTTTTGGCATGAAGGATATTAGGGAAACATCTTTTGTTCTTGGTGTTGAGATACACCGGATTAGATCTCACCCTTGTTAGGTTTTCTTTAGTAAACCTATATTGATATAGTGTTGTTTAAGTTCAATATATATAAATGCAAGACTAGGGATGTGCCTGTTGTCAAGAATGACAAGTTTAGTTTAAATTAGTATCTCGTTAATAAGTTTCAGAGAAAGTCCATGAGAAATGTGTTTCATGCTAGTGCAATTGGAAGCTTGTATGCTTTGATTTGTACTAGCTCTGACATTGCTTTTGCAGTGAGAGTTTTTGGCACAGTCAAATCCAAGATCAGTATATAGGTTATGAAGTATTTACAGAGAACCAAAGTTTTATGCTAATGCATATAATGATTGATCACCTTAAATTAATTTGTTACTCTGATTCTGACTTTGCTAATTGCAAAGATAATCTTAAATCTACTTCAAGATATATTTTCATGTTGATTTTGGGAGATGTATCTGGAATTGTTCCAAGCAAAAGCTTCTTTCACTATACAAGCATAGTATGTGGTTGAATAACATGATAATTTATCTTTGTGTGATTGTCTCGATTTTAAAATGCTTAAGATCTATTATAAAAATAGTTCTACCGTGTTCTTCATAAAGAACAATAAGATTTCTAGTGAATCGAGAGGCGATGACTAGAGATTTTATGAAAAAATGAGACATTGTTTTTGAACATACTGATACAGTAAACTTTTGGCAGATCCTTTAACCAAGAAACTTAAGGCTGGGATTTTTAAAAGTGCTGGGATTTTTAAAAGTCATGTTGATAACATAAGTATTGTGGAGTCCTTTGATGTTTTTGGTTAGTGGGAGTTTGCGTTGTTTTGTTCAAACTAGCTAGCATGTTATATATGCTATATTATGTTTGTTTACATCCTTGCTAGATGGTACATTTTATTAATGAAGATAGTAGTTATTTTCATTATGATATGATTAATATTACATGTGCACATATAGTTATTTATGATATGTCATTGCATTAAAATCTTAAGATTTTGTGTCTGTCTTAAGTATGACGGTTTTGTCAATTTGGAGGTATGTCTCAAATGACACTAATTGGATATCTCGAGATGGTTGTTGAAACATACAAGCTTAAAATTAAGCTTAAGTGATTTCTAGTGCTTTGGAAAGCATTCAGTTTTAATGAAATCACTTGGAGGACCGACAATGAAAATAGCATATGTTGATCACATTTATATGCTATTTTTCTTGCTACACTACCACATCTAGATCCATTGCAGATTAAGTTGTTTGTATTTGTAACCATGGATTGGTCTTGTGTCGTTTAAGTGGCACAATGATTGCCATGATTCGGTGTTAATAACTTAATTGGGCTGAATTGTTTGAAGTTCGTCTCAAGACCTAAATTTTTCTTTTAAAATTGTGGCCACATAAAAGTTATACCTTGCCCGAGAGTCGTTTTCTAAAAATATGTTTTTCAAAATTTTTAAAACTACAATTAATGATTGCCCAAGTGGGAGAATGTTAGAAATTTCATGTGTGGGCTGCCAATAATTGTATGGTTTTGTTTTAATAATAAAACGGACTTAAGGTTTGGTCCATTTGAGACATGCTAGTAAAAGCACATACAGTTTTATGTAATCATTTGGGATAGGGTTTAAGCACACTTCTTATCTGATTAGATGTGGATTGGCAGTAAGTGTAGGCTAAGTGACTTTAAGAGTCTTTAATGGGAGGACTCTTAAAGTTTTATTTAACATGAAATAGCTAGGTCCCCTCTCCTCTCTATATATACGCATCTTGCCCCATTGAAAGCTGCCATCAGAAAATACATAGAGTACGGAGAGGAAGACATGACTATGTGAAGCAATTATTAAGGCGTGCTTGGCTGAAATTTCAGATATCCGTTGCTATGGCTCAATCAGGTATGCACCCTTATTATTGATGTGTTCTAAATTCATGTATGAGATCCTGTATAAAATTATAACATCATTGCCAATTAAACTATACTCCAGTTAATTATACTACTTAACTTAAATCTAGTCAAAATAAAACCCTTGCCAACTTGAGTTCAGTTGCTGAAGCAACATACAGAAAATAATATTTGGTGTTTGAAAACAAAAATCTTGGCATGGCATTCTTTATTACTTAATGCCAAACACGTATTGAATATTAGGTGGTAACAATTGACCAACTTAAAATTAAGTTTCATTTTTTTTATTGAGGCATGGGGATTGGTGATGTCATTTTTTAGACTAATTCCGCAATTATCTGAGCTGGGATCATGTTTGAAGGTGTTGATAGTTTTAGTACTAGCTTTTGAGTGCTTATCTAGACTGAGGAGCTTCCCATTTTGACTGTGGATACTACTGTGGATATTCCCATAAGTCGCTGTTAACTTATATGAAGTGACCAGTGTACCTTGGGCAGTGGCAGATCCAAAAAAAAATTTCAGTGGAGGCAACTGACATATATAATATATAAAATATTATTTTTGTTTAATCACAGTCCTTTGTTAAGCTGAAAAAATAAAATGAATGCTTAATCCCTATCAATGAGAATTCAACATGAAAGAAAAAAAAATTAGTCATTTTTTTAGATATAAATAATAACCAAATTGAAAATTTTAAATGAATTTAACACGTTTTGGTAAAGGATTATAGATTTCTTGATTGAAAGCATGTATTTACTTGATAAAAGAAAATAATGAAACATAAAAAACATATTCATGGTTTTGTTCATTCTTAACTGTAATTATTATGACTCAAAAATAAAAATTATTTTCAATGTAAAAAAATTCATGTCAACAACTTAGTTACATTTATTTTTTTAAGAAATAATAAATATTTATAAAAAAAAAAAAATGATACCTAATTGACTAAGTGCCGTAAATAATTCAACAAATAATAAATTGATAGGTAAAAAAGAAAGAAAGAAAGTTATATTTTAAAAAGTTTGACAATAAATTTATCTTCTTAATTATGCAATTAAATTATTATTTTTTTATTTTATGTAAATTTTATGGGGACAAAACTGTTTTATTGAAATTTTAGGAGGTTGAAATTGTAGCAATTTGAACTTCCGAGCCTTGGATATAATAAAAGTGCTGATTAATGGATATCATTATATAAAATATCATTTCAAGAAAAAACAGAAAAACTTAATAACAGTTATTACCTATTTTATAAACATGATGGCCGTTACATCCCAATTTCTATATATATATACGGGGCCAAAAAGACACTATACAGCAAAGATATAAAATTCCGAAAGGAATTACTAGATATTAATAAAAATATTCAAAATAAATATGAAATTTATTTATTTATTTTTTGTTTGGAGGAGCCATGTCTATGTCTTACTAAAAGCTTGTAAGGACGTCTACTTTTAGGTATACAGAAAATAATGGCTTCGGTGCATGAGACAATGCACAATATTTATTGCACTGTACATGTCTTATGCGCACGAGTTGTATATTAACACTGTACACATGTCATTTAAATATAATGACACGCTTATAATGACATATATATATATATAACAATATTAAATTCAATTGATAATTTATCACACCTATTTAATGTATATGTAAAAATTTCATACAAAATTTTTAGTCGGATATATCTTGTTGTTTAAAATGTTTAATATAAAGTAAATTTTGTTTTTTAATTAGAGAGGAAGATTTAATTTTAAATACTAAAAATATGGATATTTAATTGATCCTAACAGTATTTATCTGAAGAATTATTTTTCATATATTTGCTACTTTTCAATTGAAAATAATTTAATAACATATTGTAAATAAAATATGCAATAGTTGATTTTATGACAATGAGTATAACAAATTTCATGAAAACAAAACGGGAAGTATAACAGATCGTTTATAGATCTTATTGTTCAATTAAGTTATAATAATCAATTATGTTGAATGTCTTTTTTCATATTGATTTTCTCTCCTAATTAAATTCGAGCATCTTCATTTTCTCCGTTCATTATTTCATCTTCCCATCAACCATCAACACTATCCATAATAATTGAAATGTACAATAACTTGGTAATACTAATGTCAATCATTCATCTGTATTTTATGCTCTTAAAAATATATATAAGCTAAAAATGTTTAATCAATCGGTAGTATAGCTCTTGTAAACAAAATAAATAAATAAATAAATAAATCTTTGAAAGGATTCAAGCAGAAAAAATATATTTAGTTAAAAATAAAGACTAAAAAAAATATTAAAATACAAGATATATAATTGATTAGTATAAATTAATTGGACAACATTATCTATTACTAATTTGTTTAAAGTCGTGTGATAAAATCAAAATTTTCGTTTAGAAACATACACTTGTGCTTAAATTGCTAACATTTGATCCAAATTGTAAATCGCTTCTTCGTACAAGTCTTATTCATCCATGCGGAGGTGCCCGTATTTTATGATTTTACCACCTGAAACCTAATTTTCAAAATTTTTAACTAGAATTGCATATTTATAAATACATTTCTAATATTTCATCCAAATAGAAAGGCATTTCTTCCAACAACTTTTATTTATCGCTACTGACATGCTAGTGCTCCCGACTTGTTGAACAGACTTGTATCTTATATTTTTAAGCTTTATCACTTCCTCCTATTATCCATGTTGCGTCAAAACTAAGTCATTGGAGTAATCCTTTTCTCCTGATGCCTAATTTTCAAATTTCCAACTAAAAAAGCACAGTTTGGCATAAATTCCTAGCTTTTGATCCAAATTGCAAACTATTTCTTCTCACAAGTCATAATTCGTCTCTATAGACATGTCGATACTTTTGACTTGTCAAACAAAAGTCTATTTTATGATTTTACCTATCAAAGCTCAATTTTTAAAGTTTTCAACTAGAAACACACACTTGTTAATAAATTCATAATGTTGGACCTAAATAGAAAATTGTTTCTTCCTACAAGTCATATTCTTCTTTGGGGTCTTCTCAGTACTTCCTACGAGTCAAATAGAAGTGTGTTTCATGATTTTACCACCTAAAACATAATTTCAAAACTTTCAACTAGAAACACTTACTTATAAATAAATTTCTAACATTTCATCTAAATAGAAAATCTTTTCTTCCAACAACTTTCATTCATCCTTGCAGAACTACTAGTATTCACGACTTATTGAACAAACTTGTGTTTTATGATTTTATCTCCTGATGCCTAATTTTCTAAGTTTTCAACAAAAAAAAAAAAAAAGGGCCAGGCATAAATTCATAATGTACTTTGATCCAAATTGCAAATTGTCTCTTCCTACAAGTCATTATTCATCTCCGTAGACGTACTGGTACTCCCGACTTGTCAAACAAAAGTCTATTTTATGATTTTACCCATAGAAGCTTAATTTTCAAAGTTTTCAACTAGAAACCCACACTTTTTAATAAATTCAACATTTGACCTAAACAGAAATTTTTTTCTTCCTATAAGTCATATTCGTCTCCACGGACATCTCAATACTCCCTACTAATCAAACAGATTTGTATTTTATGATTTTACCAACCAAAACCTAATTTTCAACTAGAAACACACTTATAAATAAACTTTTAACATTTCATCCTACAACTTTTATTTGTCCCTGCAAACATGTTGGTACTCTTAGCTTGTCGAACAGATTTGTATTCTATGATTTGATCTCCCGATTCTCAATTTTCAAAGTTTTCAACTAAAAAACATATTTAGGCACAAATTCCTAGTTTGATCCAAATTGCAAACCATTTCTTTCTACAAGTCATTATTCGTCTCCGTAGACGTGCCGCTACTCCTGACACATCAAACAAAAGTCTATTTTATGATTTTACCCATTAAAGCTCTATTTTCAAAGTTTTCAACTAGAAACACACACCTTTTAATAAATTTATAACATTTGATCTAAATAGAAAATTGTTTCTTTCTACAAGTCATATTCGTCTCCGCAAACTTCTTAGTAGTCCTAACTTGTCAAACAGACTTGCAGTTTATGATTTTACCTTTGAAACCCAATCTTCAAAGTTTTTCTACTAGAAATGCACAATGGTGAATTTTTATTGTTTGATTGAAATTGAAAATCCAACAAGTTTTAGTCGTCCCTGTAGAGATTTTACCTACCGAGGCCCAATTTTCAAACTTTTAAACTAAAAATGCCACATGTGCATAAATTCTTGGCTATTCAAAATACGTTTATTTTGTTATTGATTAATCCTCAATAAATAAAAAATAGTGTCTACAAAATAATTAATCTTTTTTGAAAAAAAAATCTAGTATCTATGATATTATTAGAGACATCATGATGTCGTTGATACTTATCATAGACAGCATGTTGCTGAAAACCATTATTAGCGAAAAAGGTATTTTTGACAGCCTCTCAGAGACCACAAATATAGTATCATGGACATCAATGTATCGTTGCTGATATTACAGTTTCTTGTAGTTTTCAGTCATAGTTTGGAGGTGTGGGTTCTTAGAAGCTACTGAGGACAAAACTTCTAGAAGGAGAGTCAATTCTTGGGGGCAAATTTGGACTCTCACAAAACAAATCCAAAGAAATACATTTTCTAGAGAATCAAGGCCTATGCAGATGTGAATATGTTTTATAATTGTTTTCAATATATCTACAGGAGTTTTGAGGGATTTTATGGTCAAATTTTGTATTTAATTTTCTGTCTCAAATGACGAAAATCATCATCTCAGGAGTTGTTCATGAATAAATCTATTTATGTACCTATACTTATAGGCCATCTTTAAAGCTATAATTAGCCAGATTCTCATGCCCAATGCATAGCTAATTTATTTTTATTTTTTTTAATTAGTCCTTTTGTAGGTATCTATTTTTAAAGTATTTTCATTATTAGATATTTTATGTGAAGTGAAGCTCTATTCCTATTAGCATTTGTGGTTCTCTATATTTAAGCTTTTCTTTTATTTTCATTATTTGTTTTCTCTAAAATAATTTAAAATGTAATTTATAGTATAGACTAGAGATAGTACAACAAAGGCTGGTCTATGGACTTTGGAAGCAAAAACAAAAACACATGCTGGTCTATGGTGTATCAAATTTAGTGTGCCTCACACACCTCTCCTTTTCATACACCGCAGACCTAAAGACCTCTCTTTCTACTTAGCCGTTGAAACACCCCGACAGAAATAGGAATTTTATACAGTGCAAGAAAAAAAATAATTAGAAATTTCATTATCCAAACAATTCGAAAAGTCGCAATCTTAATAAAGCATTACTTTTCTTTACAATTTAGTTTTATCATAGTTCAATGAATGATTAGTGATTCAATTTTGATTTTATTTTAGAGTTAATTACATTTTATCCCCATTAACTACCACCTGTTTTATAATAACTCTATAAACTATTGAATTAGTCACAAAATTCTCTTATTTAAGTCATTATTAATAAATAACTATCACTCATCTAAATTAGCCATTAAATCTAACAAATTAACTCATAAATATTAAAATGCCCTCATTATAATTTTTTTTATGGTTTCTCCTTTTTACATTTTTTTCTTTTCATTTTCTATGAAACTAAACTCATTATATTGATTCAATTTTAACATGCAAAAATAATATTTGATTCATTCATAATCCATTAATTTTTAATAGAATTTAATATTATTTTCTCATTTATAGAAATTATACAAGTTGTTGTTTCAATTTATGCTTTAATGATAATATTTTCATCAAAACTTTTATTTTCTTATTATTGTATTACATATTAAAGAATATGCTAAAATTGAATAAATATAGAAATTTTAATTGCTAGAGAAAAAGAAAAAGATAAAAGACGAAACAAGAGATAGAAAGTGAAAGACATAAATATATATATATATATATATATATATATATATATATATATATATATATATAATAAGGATAGTTTAGTCTTTTCTAAGTTAATTTGTTAGATTTTATAACTAATTTAGATGATTGGAAGTTACTTGCTATTTATAACTTAAATAAGGTGTTATGTGCCTAATTTGATAATTCATAAAGGTTAATATATGCAAAATGGGCAGTAGTTCATGGTGGTATTAGTGCAATTGATACTTTATTTTAAGTATATTGATCTCATATAATATAATTTTGTTGATATAATTTAAATCATATATTTCTTATAAGATAATGAGGATATTTTAGAATTCAAGTTAAGTTGTGACTTATTTTAAAATTTCAGAGAAATTTTTGTTTTTGTTTTTTTTTTTTAAGTAAAATGGGCCAGAAAAGCCAACAACAAGAGAAAACTAACACAAAATGAAATGAGGCTAGCAACTCCTAAAATGTGACGAACTAAATGTAACTCTAAATCTTCTAGAGGGCAAACAAGATGGTGACAATCAAGTTTACCATAAGCAGCATTCATAACTAACCAATCCGCTCAAGTATTGCACTCACGATACACATACGTTACCTCAACTGTCCAATCTTGTGAGATGAGAGTCTGGAATCTGGACACTAAAATATGATGCTTCACAGTCCACTTCGAGTTTGATTTTCCTGTACCCTTCATTCCAAGCAAGGCAGAGACCATAATAAATTGCCCACACCTCTGCATACATAGCAGTACAATGCCCATTTCCAATCGCAAATCCAGCTAGCCAATTCCCAGTACTATCTCGAAGCAAACCACCTGCACCAAACCTAGCGCCATCCGTATTCAAAGTAATCCAGTCATCACTGGGTTTATTCTAGCTTAACATAGTACAAACCTTATTCCTCTCTTTTGTAATGTTTGAGTCAGTCTCAAAGGAGCTAACAATATCCCGTACCATCCTGGAAATGGCAGCAAACGAGTTCTGGGGGGGTGGGGGTAATAAAATTTGGATCATATATACTTTGGTTGCGCCATTTCCAAAGAAACCAACAAGTAACCCCAAAAGTAATATTCTAGTCCATATCACTATTCCCCAACTGCTTGTCTAAATTCAAAGAGATCCAATCCGGAAGAGACTTGCCAAAAAACAAAGCCATTGATTTACTTTTGAGCAGCTTTACCCATACATTTTTAGACCAACTGCAATCACGAAGCCGGTGAAGGACTGTCATAGAGGAAGCTGGACACCGACTGCACACAAGGGTAGTTGCACAACCTCTTCTATATCGTTCATCATTCGTCATTAGCCGATGTGATAGACTAACCACAAAAAAGTACGAACTCTTTGAGGACCTATCCAGTGCCAAATCTTCACCCACGTCCTATTAATATTGATTGAGCTATTGTGAGAGTTTAGACCTTGATAGGCCAAACAAATGGTAAACAACCCATTTGACGTTCCACCCCATGCAATAATATCCTCCTCCATAGAACGTTTGGGTGGAGGCACTCCTTTTATTCTCATGCAGACATTATCAGGAAGCAAAGTATGGAGAATGTACCAATTCCAATCCCCATTCAAGCAGTAGTAACTCACAGGTCTGGTAGTCACATCCTCTGGAATAGCAGCAGTAGCATAAAAAATCAATGGTTTCTCAATATCAAGCCACACATCTAACCAAAACTGAATCTTCGTACCATTCCCCAAACGCCAACGGATGCCATTCATTAACTCTCCCCATACACTCACAATATTCCTCCAGATATGAGAATCTGTGGACCTTTTCTGAATGGGATTCAACGTCCCCTGATCCGTGATATATTATGACGTAGAACCTCCGTCCATAAGCCTTTCTGCTTAGAGACAATACCCCACCCCAACTTCATTAAACATGCCTCATTCATCTGGTGTAGATGACGCAGACCAAGTTCACCATCCCTTTACTCCTACACACAGTCTCCCAATTCAGCATGTGAACCCATTTCTTAGTATCCGTGTCACCCCAAACAAAACTCCTACAAAGTTTCTCAATTTCATGGCACGTTTCTCTTCGGATTTTATTGGTTTGCATGACGGTAATCGGCATAGCCATAATGACAAACTTTGCTAACGTGATGCGCCCAGCAAGAGATAAGTGTTCCACTTTCCATCCTGCAAGTCTACTGCGAACTCGGTTAACAACATATTCAAAGGTCTGCTTCTTCACCCTTCCATGATGTAGGGGAATTCCCAGATACATGCCCAGATTATCTGTAACCTTATACCCACAAGCATTAGAGATGCCTTCAGCCACTTCCTGCTTGACATTTTTGGAGAAAAAAATATGGGTCTTCAAAGAATTCACCTTTTGTCCCGAGGCTACACAAAAAATATTAAGAGCTCTATTGACTCTATCAATTTGACTCAAAGATGCTTTCATAAAAAGAATAAGATCATCAGCAAACAAGAGATGGGAAATTTTAGGTCCCTGTTTACCAATTCTAATAGGCTTCCAGTCCCCCTTAATCCATGTGCTCTTGGATAAGATGAGTCAATCTTTCCAAACACAAAACAAAAAGATATGGGGATAAAGGATCACCTTGCCTAACTCCTCAAGATGGTTTGAAAGTGTCCAACTGGATTCCATTCCACAAAATTTGCATAGTAGGAGTAGAAGTACAATCCAGTATTACTCTGATCATATTTTGGGGTAATCCTAACAAACCCAATGTGTCTGCCACAAAATCCCACTCTATGCGGTCATAAGCTTTCTCTAAATTGATCTTAATTGCCATAAATCCTTGTTTTCCTTTCATATTACTCATGTAATGAATCAACTCCTGAGCAACAATGATATTATCCGGAATATGTCTCCCGGGCACAAAGCTTGTCTGATTTGGGGACACCACCATCAGTAAAATTTTCTTGAGCCTATTAACTACTATTTTTGTCATCAATTTATAGACCACGTTGTAGAGGCTTACGGGATGAAAATGATATGGCTTCTTTGGATACTCAACTTTTAGGATAAGGACTATGAGAGTTTTATTCATATCTTCAATACTTTTTATCACCATTGAAAACCTGGCTCACCATTTGCATCACGGATTGCTTCACGTTCTCCCATTGAAATTTGTAAAAAAGGGTTTGGAAGCCATCTACTCCAGGCGCCTTGTAAGGTCCCATTTGGAACAGAGCTCCTCAGACTTCATGGATGTGAATAGGGCTTTCCATCTTAGCCAAACGTCTTGTATCAATAGTAGGAAAAGTGACCGAAGCTTGCAATTGAGTGATAGTTGTTTCCTTAGTGTAAAACATTTAGAAAAAACTTGCACCAAAGGTTGGATCTCCTCCTGGTCATAACTCTAGTTGCCAATATGACCCTTGAGCGACAAAATTCGATTCCTTCTTCTTCGAGCAATGGTCTTACTATGAAAGTACTTGGAGTTCTTGTCACCGAATTTTATCCAATTACATCTTGACTTTTGAAACCAAATCATCTCCTCTTGATGTCTAACTTTGTAGTACTCTTGTATGAGCTCATTCTCAAGATTATCCAAAAATCGATTCAGTCTCACTTCTCTGGCCCTTTGGATGCCACCTAGCCTTGCTAAGAGAGTTTTCTTTCTCCGAAAAGCATTTCCAAAGACTTCTTTGTTCCAACTTTTCACTTTGGTAGTAAAATTATTCAACTCTAAAGCTAGATTTCCTATCATTTTGGATGTGCAATCCAAGCAGCCATGAACCTGAATGGCCGAGTACTATCCTAATTGCTTCGACCATCCATAACTACAAGTAGTGGGTGGTGGTCAGAGGTGACTCTAGGCAGCACCTGGACTATTGCTTCTAGGAAAGAGGTTCTCCACTCTGAGTCACAAAAAGCCCTGCCAAGCCTTTGTATAACTCTAGCTTGACCTATTCTCTTTGCCCTCACCAAGTGAACTTTTGACCCTCTGCTGCCATGTCAATTAAACGGCATTGTTCATATCTATTCTGGAAAAGAGCGCATTTGTTCAAGTCTGCTCTTCCTCCACCTGTTTTTTTCGAAGCTTCAGCTATATCATTAAAATCACTGGCTACCATCCACTTCTTCTATTTTTGACCAAGAGCTTGCAAGTCCTCTCCAAGCTTTGCCATTGTATTATCATTGGGGTTGCCACAGACTGCCGTAAACTACCATTCTCGACTTGGTTCTCTAATGTTCACATTAATATATTGGATGCTAGAACTCTCAACAATAACACTTTCGATAGTATCCTTCCATAAAACCCATATTCCTCCTGAGAAACCCCTTGCATCTACTCGAGTCGCATGATCAAACCGAAGCTTCCTTATCGCCTCTTGAGCTTTAGTTCCACTAATTCTTGTTTCAACCAAAACAATCATATCAACTCTATGCAATTTAACTAAATCTGTAGCCGTGTTAAGTGTGCGCGTATTGCCAGCACCTCGACAATTCCATATCAGTGTATTAATCATTAAAGCAAATTTTAAGCTGAAATCAAGACAAGTTAAGAGAAGGTCCCCAACTTTCATCAACAACCATTGTTACTTAACCCCTTGAATTACTAGCATCCTGAGCATTATCAACAACCATTCTGTCGTTCGGTTTCAAATCATGCTTGACCATTCCATTACTATCTGGTGGTTCAGAAGGATTATTCCAATCCACTCATCATTTGTTGTTTCATACCGTTCATGTTACTGTCATGAATTATGGACTTCTCACCATGAGGGAATGTGGAGCTCACATGAGTGAGGGTTAGATCCTGGTCATCCTCCATAATTTCCACTGCATTATTCATTCTCACCTTCGTCGTCATTTGGACTTCATTTTGCAGTCCAGTGGACTTATTACTATCTAAATCTCCACCTTTGAGCCCTTTAGTCCGCCTATTAGTCAGCCTATTCTCATGCCTTTGATGGCCCATAACGTTACCATTAGGGTTCTGCTTCTCATGAGTATCATCCAAGAGCACGAAGTGTGTCTCGGTTTCCACCAATAGTGGAAACAACTTACCTTTTCTTGTGGAATTTTTCCTTAATGGTGCCATGATTTCCGTGGTATCTCCAAGCTCCCTAAATAGAGGTGTGCACGGGTCGGTTCGGTCCGGGTAATGATAAATTTTTGAACCGAACCGAAATTTTCGGGTAATAAAATTTATGAACCGAACCGAACCGAAAATAGTTATTACCCGAATTTACCCGAACCGAAAAAATATGACTAGTTCGGTTCGGGTATTCGGTTACCCGAAATTTATCAATATTTTACTAAAATTAATGTAAAATTTTTTATTTTTTGTTTTTGAACCTCATATTTTTTAAATTCATTAGTTATTATAAAAAAAAAATTACAAAAAACATAATATATTAACATATTCATCACAAATAAAAATATAAAATTATAAATTAATACAACAATACATTAAAAATAACAAAAAAATTATATATTTTGATTTTCGGGTAACCACGGGTACCCGTTTGCATTATACTCCACTACCCGTAACCGAACCGAAAATAACGGGTATTAAATTTAACTACCCGAACCGAACCAAATAAGAAAAATACCCGAATTTAACCGAACCGAATTACCGGTTCGGTTCGGGTATTCGGTTTTTTTCGGGTTCCTTGCACAGCCCTATCCCTAAATGCCTCCTTTCCAATTCTAGTTCCCTCTTTTTCCGCAAATTCCTTATTATTACTTGGAATGTCAAAACGAGATCCATTATTTTCCCCTTCTACATGCCGTGATTGATCAACCATGCCAGAATAGTTTCCTTTTCCACTTCTTCCCATAATACCCTTTGCCCTACCTGCACGTTGACCTTTCTTCACTAACATCCATTCCCGATATTGGCTGTTTGTAGCCGCCTTTTTTTGTTGGCGCCGTCCACCAAGGATCCACATCCTCCATTACAACTGTGAAGCAAATTCCTCTCCTTAAGCTTCTTTTGAAAATTTTTGAGCTTCTTTTGAAGCTTCCTTGGCATTTGGGCAAAGTTCTGTGTTATGTCCATAAAAACCACATTTAAAACAAACCAAATGCAATCCTTCATACTCAAAGTGATGAATCTATTTCCTAAGACGATATTTGGATTTCAGGGGTTTAGTTAGATCCATTTCAACACATATTCGTGCAAAATTGCCCCAATCAGCCATATTGGTTGTTTTGTCACATTTGATGGGGTCACTAAGACGTTTCGCCATCCTCATCAAAAAAATTTCCTTATGATACTCAATCAGAATTCCAGGCAATCTAATCCACATTGCTAACTTCTGTGTTTGCTACTCAATTCAACTAAGCCTTAAAATCTCAAACTAGTTTAAGTCGGCTATATGAATCTTTTTCCACCATTTGCATCGATTCAAGACAATATTTTCATTAATCCCTAGCACAGCCATATCTTTCCGATAACTGCTCCCCATGTAAGTTTCGGTCTCCCCTTTCCCTGTCTAACACCTGGCACCTAGACCAAGTCACCTGGACCAAGTCACATTTCTTAACTATTCCGTCCATTGGCCGACGTTGGATGTGTCCAAACCAATGTGGCCGATTCTCTCTCATTTTCTCCCCAATAGGTGCTACTTCCACCTTTTTACAAATCTCCTCATTCCTTATTCTATCCTTTCTGGTATGTCCTGCCATCCATCTCAACATTATTATTTTGGCTACTCCCATCTTATGCGAATGTTGCTTCTTAACTGCCCAATATTAACTACCATACAGCATAGCTGGTCTCACTGCCGACTTATAAAATTTTCCTTTCAATCTATTCGAGATTTTAGGATCACATAAAACTCCCGAAGCACTCCGCCACTTCACGTACCCTACCTTGATCCTAAGGTTTACATCATGCTCAATTGCACCATCTTTTTATATAAATGACCTTAAATACTTAAACACATCCTTTGTAGGGATTGTCTAACTGTCTAAAATTATATCATTCGGGCCTCCTCTAGTTTCACTGAAATTGCACTCCATATATTCAGTTTTTTTCCGACTCAATCTAAGGCTTTAGATTCTAACGCGTTCCTCCACCTTTCTAGTTTAGAATTTAAACCTTCCCTAGTTTAATTTACCAACACGATATCATCGACAAACAACATGAACCATGGAGCCCTATCTTGAATATTATAGGTAAGTTCATCCATGACTAAAGCAAATAGATAAGGACTTAAGGATGAACCTTGGTGAACACCTATCATGATCGGGAACTTTCCAGTCATACCATCTATGGTCCGCACCTTAGTCATTACTCCCCCATACATATCTTTAATAACTTCTACATATTTAGTTGGGACCTTCTTCTTCTCGAGTACCCACCACAAGACTTCTCTTAGCATTTTATCATATGCCTTTTCTAAATCAATAAATACCATGTGAGGATCATTTTTTTTTTCTCTATATTTCTCTATTAATCTCCTAAGTAAAAAATAGCCTCCATTGTAGATATTCCTGGCATAAAGCCAAATTGATTCTCATAAACTAGAGTCTCATTCTTAAGCCTAAGCTCGATCACTCTTTCCCATATTTTCATTGTGTTTGCTACTAAAGGATCAAATTTCATTTCCCATTTCCGAATCGTAAGATAATGATCCACTACTGAAACTCCAAATCAGCTTTTTGTGAAAATCTAATGAGAAAGAAATCGTTTCCCAGGTCAACCACCTTAAGCACCCCTTTTGGCTTGAGTTGGTATAATTTTTTGCATAAGAAATTATACCCAACCCTTTTGCCAAGCAGCTTTATGATTACTGATGCCAGCCACGATTTCCTTAAGCACTTTTTTTTCTCCTTTGTGAGAGTGATTATGGGATAGTCATCACTCTCGATCTTTTCCTGCTCTTCATTATCATCATCACTATCCAAATCTGTGGTCTCCTCCTCTTCCACATCGTCTGACTTTTCCTCATATATTCCATACTTTTAGTAGGCACATTACCTCCTATCACCAAATCCCTGTAGGAAACTTTAATACTAGCCTACCCACCAAGAGATGGGTACTCTTCCTGGTTTCTGATGATCACATCATTCCCCATTTTGACTTTTTTGTTGCTCCTTCTTAGTTGTTCTTCTTCCTCTGGTGACCTTTCGCACTCTCCTCTCTCCATTCCTAAAAGTCAATCTTGATTTCATATGATTTTATAAGTTTTTAAAATAGAAGAGAAGTGTGTATAATTTATAGAAAATTTGAGAAATTTTCTACTAATTATTAATTATGAAAATATCGCGAATTCGGGCTAAATGGTTGATAGAAAATAAAAAGTAAAAATAAATAAATCTATAACATAACTATTAAGGATTATTCATACAGCTTATGTAAGAACTGTACATAAATCATAAATGAATGAGTCAATCTCCCTAACAAATACACGAATCCTAATTCTTGAAGAAATTAATGCACGTCGCCTGATATTTGGGTACTTAATTGGTCAACTTTGGTAGATGCTTGGTCAATATTATAATTCCAGAAAATATATTAAGACATTAACTTTAAATATATACGATTGGCCAACTTTTTCAATTATTAAATCAACAATTTTCCAAGCTTGAAATTCAATTTTTGTATTATTTTGATAAAAATAAAAATAAAAAATACACTCGGATCTATAATAAATGGTATGATTCGAATTTAAAAAATAATGATACCTTCACTTTAGTTTTAATTTATTAAATAAACTAATATTTTATTGATGTATGTATGTTCTGTGAAATTAATGCAAAACTGACATGGGATGTATCTTTTCTTTTATTTATTTATTATTTTTTTGCCAAATTAAAAGTGGGATTAAGTGAAATAAAATTGAACACATGGAAAAAAAAACATACTTAGCCTGTCCAGGCATGTGCATTTGTCTGGTTGAGTTGTTTAAGAAATTTTAATTAACACAAACAAAACATGGATAGCTGAGAAAAATATAAAATATGGATAATTAACTAAATTAGTTATTAATTTGATTCCCTAGCGGAATATTTTAAACTAAATTCTATATTAGAATGTGTTAAATCTTTGAATTTTTAAATTAAATTCACACGGTAGAGCTAGATATGATGAGACCAGCCACATAACCTCCTTAAAAAAACATAATTAAACTCAGTCTTAGATTGCTATGTAACATTTGTCTGGTTGAGTTGTTTAAGCTTAGCGGAATATTTTACACTAAATTTTATATTAAGAATGTGATAAATCTTTGTATATTTTATACTTAATTCACATGGGTTTTGCTGGATATAATGGAAAAAAGTTACAGAATCTTGTTGAAAAATATAATTGAACTCAGTCTTAGATTGTAGGTATGTATCATTTTTCTGGTTGAGTTGTTTAAGAAATTTTAATTAATACAAACAAAATATGGATAGCTGTGCAAAATATAAAGTATGGATAATTAACTAAAGTTGTTATTAATTTGATTCCCTAGCGGAATATTTTACCCTAAATTCTAAATAAGAATGTGATAGATCTTTGTATAGTTTAAACTAAATTCACATGTGGAGCTGGATATGATGAGAACAGACCATAATTAAGATGCTAAATTTGTTTCGAATAAGAATTAATATTTGATGTAATTTTTAGACTGTTATTAAATAATTAGACAGTGACATATGGCACTAATATTAATCATATTATATTTGAATTTATTTACATGAATTAATGTATTATAATCTTATCTTGATAGTGTATTATATAAACTTATAGTAGATCAAACAAGTAAGATCAAGCATTTGATATTAAAAATTAATTACAGTACAATTCCCATTTCTTGCAATATTTTCTTCACTTAAAAACTATATTACATAATCGGAAAACCCTCATACAGTCACCCATGGAGATCGGTACTTCAAAGGTTGAAATTTTTACGAGCTTAGACTTGATGTCTTTGCCAGTTGACAACACTCTATTACAGCCTATATTATTTTATAATTAGAAATTTATTATGATGGCCAAAAAAATATGTACACACGGATTATGATCTTGTGTGATTGTATCATTAAATAAATAAAAAATTATTTTGTATTATTTTTACGATAACTTCAGATTGTGGTCCATAAACTGATTGACAGATAATTAGAGTTGCCATATTTTAAAGAATCAATGCCTGCTAACCTTTCCAATAGGGAAACCAGCTATGGTAGGGGAGACACAGAGGACCACTTGCGAAAATTCAATTTTTTGCGAGTATGCTTTCTTCTATTTTATTTTATTTATTTTTAGTTTTTTTACGAATATCCCACACTTTTTAGGTGTGAGCATAATCTCGTTTGGGGTTCGTAATTGGCTTCTCCTACAAGTGTTTTCTTGCGTGCTCAAAACCTGACATTGCAGAGGCTTCTTAACTGTTGAACTTAAACGTGCCTTACCACTTTAACCATGACTTATGGGCTCTTCAATATTTTTAGTTACATTGCATAATGATGAGGTTGGTAACAGACAAAATATATATTATTTCACTCAATTTGTGCTAGTTTTTTTATTTTATTTTTTGAAAACTAGAAAGGTTTCACTAAGAAAAGAAAATTCTCACAGAAGGAGAAAAAAGAAAAGATCCTAGGAAGGCACAGCCAACAAGACTCTGAAGTAGGAACATGTTACATTGTGAAGTAGAAGTGAAGGGATAAAACCAAACTGAGAGGAAGCAAGATCAAACTCCACAAGTGTTATCCTCCAATTGATGCCCTCCAATAACAATAGAAGATGTTGGTTCTGATTCTCCATCCTAAAAGCCAGAAATATCACATTATTCTTAACCTTCACCATTGAATTTGCACTATATATTCTATAACGTGTTCCTTCATTTTGGAACATCAGATCAATCTTCAGGATATCGGGTCCTATTATGGTGTTAGCAAGAATCAAAACACGCTCCAAATTGTAACAATGGTTTCACTCTTTTTATCTTCTTAGCTTCAGCCTTCTTGACAAATTCATCAACAAGTGCTTTGAAGATAGAAGTATGCAACACAATGTAAGGAGTTACTATACTAAGTCTTGTACCCCCATTCCATGTTTGTCAAAGGATAGAAAGGAAGAATTCAAATTGACAGCCTTCCCATCAATCTTGATTGATTTCACACTAATGAAGTACTCCTAAGAAAGTGTATCATCAAAAATCGGACTGGTGCTGTGGGGGTTGAGAATGAATGGGGTCTTGATAAACCATTTGGATACCTCATGAGAAGGCATGAAATATGGTCCTCCACTAATGAAAATGTCACCAAACCTAGTTTAAGTGGATGAAGGCAAACATAAAGAAAACTTGTTAGGAAGCTTAAAGGCCTACAAGCTGTGTTTGAAAAACAATTTGAGTCCTTTCAAAGCCTACAATCCCTCTAGTGCCATTTGACAAGCCATCAAGAAGAATAGTAACACCAAATTTGTTTGGATCAACACATCCTAAAAGGAAATAAGGCACACCTATATCAAATAGAGAGCTGAAGCTATCTGTTTCAGATACACGAATTACATCCTCAGCCAAGTAGAATAGTAACACCAAATTTGTTTGGATCAACACATCCCAAAAGGAAATAAGACACATCTATATCAGACAGAAAGCTGAAGCTATCTATTTCAGATACACGAATGACATCCTTAGCCAAGTCTCCGCTAACAAAAAATTGTTGGATTAGATTATTAGGTTCCACACCACATGTTTTGTTGGTGCAGCCTGGTTTAATGGGTCCATTGAAGTTAAGGCAATGTGTACCTTTAGCAATTTCACACCTTTTCATGCCACACGGGACTGGACGATAGGTTGTTGAATCATAGCCCACCTCCAAGGTCGATAACTAGATCAAAGAAATTTATATAAGGATTACTAACAACAAGATCTCCCATGTCAAGGTTGACATAGTATTGGAAGGTTGCCTTGTCTTTCCTAAGAGAAAGGTGAAATCTATGGGGTTTGTGTAACGCTCCCTATAATTGAACCATAGAAATTGACCTCCAAGGTCAATAACTAGATCAAAGAAATTGACATAAGGATTACTAACAACAAGATCTCCCATGTCAAGGTTGACATAGTATTTGAGGGTTGCCTTGTCTTCCTAAGAGAAAGGTGAAATCCATGGGGTTTGTACAACGCTCCAAGCCCAACTGGGTCAAGTACCTTGAAAAGTTCACAACCCACAGCATATAGGTTAAAATGCTAGCCTGAAGGTACTTAGTAATTAGTCCTTATGAGTTATAAACAATCCAATAACACTTATCACAATTGATGTGGGACACAATTTTTTGGGGTATTACAATCTTTCCCACTTAAATCCTTGACGTCCCCGTCAAGGTCCAATATCAGGATCTTCCCTTAGGTGATGTAGGCTTCACGAAGCATAGACCCATCATAGGCCCTGCCCACCACGACACTGTCACGATCCTTCGGAGCCTTCATCTCTCCTCACCGGATCGAGGATATCACCGAGCATGCACAACCCACTTGACCCACACACCACAAAAGGGTAAATGCTCTGACACCATTTGTAATGCCCTAAGCCCAACTAGCCTAAATACCTTGAAAAGTCCACAACTCATACCACATGGGTTAAAATGCTAGCCTTAAGGTACTTAGTAGTTCATCCCTAAAAAATTGTATCCCACATCGATTGTGAAAGGTGTGATTGGATTATTTATAACCCATAATGACCAACTACTAAGTACCTTCAGGCTAGCATTTTAACCTATGTGGTGTGAGTTGTAGAATTTTCAAAGTACTTAGGCCAATTGGGCTTGGGGAGTTACAAATGGTAACAGAGCATTTACCCCTTGGTGGTGTGCAGTCCATGTGGGTTGTGCATCCTCTGTGCTATCCTTAGTCTAGTGCTTCTCCGGAGGACTTTGACAATGGCGTGGTCTGCTTGGGCCTATGATGGACCTATACCTTCGAAAACCTACATCACCTAGGGGAGGATCTTGATATTGGGCCTTGACAGGGACGTCAAGGATTTAAGTAGGGGAGATTGTAATACCCCAAAAAATTGTGTCCCACATCAATTGTGAGAGGTATGATTGGATTGTTTATAACTCACAATGACCAACTACTAAGTACTTTTAGGCTAGCATTTTAACACATGTTGTGTGGGTTGTAGACATATCAAGGTACTTGGGCCAATTGAGCTTGGGGCGTTACAATTTAACTCTTAGCTTTCCATCTGAGATGGAAATTGAAACAAATAGAATAAAGAAGAGGAAGAGGAAATGCAGGGCAGAAGTGACAGCCATTGTAAACAAAGCTAACTTATGTATGTTGGATGCGAAAACATAATCCAGCAGAGTAGACCTTTTATAATAGAAACCAAATTAACTATCTGAATCTACATCTCCATTAGCACCTACTCAGAAAAGGAAAATAGATTTTTGAAAGTGTAGGTAGCTATCTGTCCATCATCTATTCCACTTAAGCTTTTACTAGAAAGATAGATAGAATATTTATTTTATTGAGACCTTGGTAATTATTTAAACATTGACCTAACATCTGCAACATTTGCACTTAAATAAGATAGTCCTATATGTAAACAATTAAACCAATAAATAATTTGTGTACCTTGACTAGCCTAGAGTAAAAGGTGATTGAAGAGAATACTACATTCTGGATATGGTTATAACTCCAGTTCAAATCCAATCACATGACGTATATATATACATTCATGGTATTAAAATAAAGAAAAAATACCTATAATATTTAGGGTCTGTTTAAATTGACTGCGAGGCGAGAATCATGGTTTGTCTCACCTCATTTTTAGGTTGCATTTCTATTGGTAACGAGGTAGAGACCATGGTCTCATAACTTGCTGTCGATTTGGCTTGTCTAGAAACTATGGTTTGTGATCATGGTCTAAAAAGAAATTTTTGTACAAATTATCAAAAGAGCATTAATTTTTGATGTATTAAATATAAACAAATTTCCATTCATGATTTTTATTTAAAATTGAACTAATTTTTTTATTGAAATTAAACTAGTATTTTATATTATATTTTTATTTTTATTGGAATTAAACTATTTTTTATTCTAATTAAATGATTTTTTATTCAGTTTTAGCTCTAATAAGTAATATACTTAAATAATTAAATAATTGAGCAAAAAAATAAATTCAATTACAAACTAAAAGACATAAATAAAAATAATAGAGTAATTGAAATGGCGATATTCATAGGATTAGAAATGAGGGGGGAAAAAAAGAAAATGGAGTAATGGTTAGTGACCGTTGGAGGAGTATGAAGGATAAGTTGTAATTTTTTAAATTGTTGATGGAAAAAAAAGAAACAAAAAAAAGGGTAATAGTTACATTTGTGAGTGTTGAAAGGATAAGATTAATTTTTTTTTGTAAATGTGAAGAACAAAATAGATAAAAAAAAAAAAAAAAAAAATCTTAAAGGTAACAAGTTGGAAGGATAAGGGAAGAAAAGGAAAAAAAATTTCCTAAGGATAACAAGTTGGACAGACAAGATGGGTATTGTATAAAATGTTGAAGGATAGAAATGGTAAAAGAATGAGGGACAAGGATGGAATTTTTGGAAAAGGAGAGAGCAAAATGAGAAAAAAAGATGGGCCACTATTGTTAGGCCGCAGAGGACCAGAAGCGCAAGAGTAAAAGCTTACCCTCTGGCACTTCTTGGAAAAGCGTAGCGTCTGCTGCAGTGTGGGCCGTGGGCCTTGGTAGCCTAGGAAGCCACGGATGCACGTCCCATGACCAGCCAAATAGCATTTTAGTGTGTTTGAATTGTTCAAAAATTATGATTTATGACTATAATTTAAAAAATTAATTTGTATGTAATTACAAAAAAAGATGATATTTATTTTTAGTGTGTTTGAGTTGTTCAAAAACTTGGTTGGTAGATGAACAAAAATAAAATAAAGATAAAACATGAAGCAAAAAAAAAAAATTGAGTGGATCGTTACACAGCCCAAGACGCAACCCCACGAGGGCCTTGGTGTCTTTCTGTTAAGAGGCAAATATATATTAAAGTTATTCATTTAAATTAATAACGAGATGTTAGTATATAATTTAAATTGAGGTATAAATAAAAGCTAAATTAATAATTAATCTTAATATATTAATACAATATAAAATAAAAAAATTAAGGAACAAAAAATAAGGTCTTCTAAATTTTACAAGAACAACTTCATCATTTTCTTTAAAAATTTATAGCTCTAGTAAAAATTATTTTTCATAAGCTTTTTTACTTTTCAATAAACCCAAAATAGTCATACATAAAAATTGACTGCCTCATCAAATTCACACAAGGGTATGTTGAGTAACTTTTTTTTTCCTTTTTGGAATATTTTTTTTTTTCAAAGAAAATGTGTAAAATTCCTTATGCTTGTGTATGTAACATACGTGAAATTTTTGAAGCTATATTTACATTGTTTTCTTTTGTCTCAAAAAAGTAAGAGCACATTATTTTAGATATATTATTTAATACTTAAAGATATATTATTAAAAATAAAAATTATACACTATCCTTTAAAAATAAAAAAACAGTAAAATAAATGTACATAATTTTATTAAGCTATGATATCATGTCATTTAAACTTTGCTCAAGCTGATATAAATATATACAGTGTAATAAATAAAGAAGAATTAGAAAACCAAATCTGAGGAAAAAAAACTTATATTAAATATAAATGTAAAAATCTTAACCAAAAAAAAAAAAAAAATTATTCAATTATATATGAATAATTTTTCTAATAACCAAGAAATACCTAACTAATGACTCAAATAAGGAACACAGAATTGACATCTTCCCCATTACAAATCTCTAATTAATATATATTTTATATTTTATGAATTGAAGCGAGTGGGAGCAAAATATGTAATCCTCAAAAACAAAATATGGCTCCATCACATTTGTCACTTCCCTTGTCCCAACCAAACCACATAATTCTCTTGTCGTCGAGGACGGATACAGCTTAGGCTAAGTGAGGACAAGTGCCTTCATTAAATTTTTTAAATTATCCATAAGTATAATAGATATTTACTAATAAATTATATATATATAATATATTCCAATTCTCTTACTAAAATTGAGATAAAAACGTTTTGATCCACTAAAATATAGACAAAACAATTTTTGTCCTACTAAAATTTTAATAAAATAGTTTTGTCCCACAAAATATGCATAAAAATAAATTATTTGCCAACTTAAGAAGTTAAATTTATTGTCAAATTTTATCAAAATATAACTTTCTTTTATTTTTAAAAGCATACAAATTTATTATTTTTTGAATTATAAATTATGACATTTAGTCAATAAGTTATCATGTTTTTGGTCATATATTATCTCTGAAAAAATATATATGACTAACCTAACATGCAATTTTTTATATTGAAATTTAATAATTTTTTATTCTAAACATAATAATGAAAATTAGTGTTAAAAAAATACATATTAAATGTCACGGACAACATTCCATGTCATATATTATCCGCTTTGACACCACTGAGCTTGTATAACAAGGATGTCATCCCTTATATGCCAAAGATCACTCTAGTACACAATCGATATGGGACTTTGGTCCTCTGAACTGTCACATTCCAACTCATTTAATGATTCACCGTTCCCAGTGGCACAGGTAGTACCCTCAAAGTGTCTGACCTTCCAAGTCATATATTGTTCGCTTTGACCCATTAAGGGTCACGAGTTTGTTCTTAAAAAGGCTCATGTGACCTCCAAAACGCATTTAATAAGAAAGGAAGGCCACCCATTATATGTATAAAATCACTCTAGTACACATCTACTATAGTTTTTAATTATTCAAAAATAAAAAACAAAAACACACTCTGACTCTAGCCACTACTACCAAAATATACTCAACTCAAGTAAAGCCTTAAAACCTAAATTAGTTGGGATCGTTATATGAATTATTTTCCTCCACGCATACCAATCCAATGCGTCAATTCTAGTGATTCATTGAGCAATCATATTATTTTAAAGAATTTCTCTCTATGCAACTCTTGGTCTCCTTCTATCCGGTCTAGCCCCGTACATAAGCACGAAGTCACCTCTTCTAACTATGGCATCCAATGGCCTTTGTGAGGTATGTCCAAAACACCGGAAATGATTCTCTCTCATTTTTTCTTCGATAGGTGCAATCTCCACCTTCCTATGCATGTATCTCCTCATTTTTGTATCCTATGCTTTCTAAGTGTATTGTCATCCATCTCAACATTTACATATCAATCACTCTCGTGTTATGCAAGTATTGTTTCTTAACTGCTCAATATTCAGAACTATACAACATAATCATGGCTATCCTGTATAATTTTTCTTTCAACCTATTCAAGATTATAAGATCACAAAAACATCTTGAGTCACTTTGCCACTTCATCCCATATGCCTTAATATTGTGGCTAACATCATCCACATAATCTTGCTAAGTCTTGCCCTTTGCAAGCATGTTACTTACAGGTGGGTAGAAAATGACCCTTTGATGTCAAGATGTTGATTTCTTTCGATTTTGAATGAATGTTTATGGCAATTTGGTTGAATGTGGTCCTAGATTTTATTTCAAGTTAATAATCAAATGAATATTAATAATTATGGGTTATAAGTTCAAACTCTAGTACAAATTTAAATTTAAAAATAAAAGAAAGTGAAAAGACAATATAACATAAAGGCAAATACATATAAATACAGTAAAAATTAATTTGATTGATTGGCTTTTGAACTTTGAAAATAATAATCCAGACTAGTATTAAAAATATCTTAAGAATAAATTGAATTTTCGATTCATAGAGAACAATGACAAATGACTCAATTACTATTTTTTAATAAAATTATCTAACTACCACATTAAACCGCAATTGGTCTTTTGATATGACTTCATAAAATAAACGACTGTTTTACTTTTCAGCCATTTTAATTTGACTCGTCGCGTAATAACTTGGTCTTTTTGGAAAGAATCCGGGTTGGCAGTATGAAAATTTTCATTTCTCTGTTTAAATTATTTATTCCACGTAATTTATTATTTTTCTTTCTGATATGACATTATTCTTCAAATAAAGAATTAAATGACATATTCCTAACGCAAGAAGCCAAACAATATAAGACACAACAGGCAACAAAATATGCCCGATCCGAAGATAATACCTCACATTTTAACAATTATTCACCTAAAGGAGAATTGTCTCTTGGTTGATGAAGTAGTTCTTAAAAACTCATCCAGTGCAAATACAGATGACCCCTGTTCTTCTCCTTCCTCTGTTTTTGCTCTTCTAATCTTCTCTGAAATCTCAGCAGCCTTTTTCTTCATCTCTTTTCCTTTTCCTTCTCTATTCATAACCATTTCTATTACCTTCTTCACCTCCATCCACGAGATAACACTCTCCACTCTCCTTGTCAGCTCCACATTCACACCCATCTCCTCCATCAACATCTTTGAATTATAAGACTGTTCTGCTGCCATTGGCCACCCAATAATTGGAACTCCCTGGCTAAGGCTCTCCAACACTGAATTCCACCCACAATGGCTTAAAAACACTCCAACTGATTTATGTGACAGAATCTCCAATTGGGGTGCCCAATTTCTCACCAGCAAACCCCTTTTGCTTTCCTTCATTCTCTCTTCAAAACCTTCAGGCAACCACTCTGCTTTGAATTCTCCATTTATGTCAAAACCAAGAGGTGGCCTAATGACCCAAATAAATGGTTTTCCACTAGCTTCCAATCCCCTAGCTAATGCCATCGTTGGGGTTTCACTGATTGTGTTCTGAGACCCAAAAGAAATATACACAACAGAATATTCTTCTTGCAAATCTAGCCATTTAACAATTTTTTCAGCAGCCATACCAGGTTCTTTTCCAGCACCATGTATGGAAATACTTGAATCAGAAGATGATGATTTTTTGAGGGCAGACGGAGGTAGAAGAGGACCAATAGTCCAAACAGGAACCCCGATATATTTTCTCAAAATTTCCAAACCCAAAGGCTCTATTTCTTCCACTGTATTGCACAACCACCCATCAGATTTTATAGAAAGCAAAATCTGGGGCTGGAAATATTTGGACCACACGTCAGTACCATCAGCATCATTCAAAAATTTATGCAACAGGCTTCGATGGAATCGGTGATTTTCAGGAAAACCTGGTACATGAAACTCGTCCGAATCGGTAGAACGGTGTGGGAGATTTAGCCATAAAGAAACATAAGCCATGGTGCCATAAGCACCACAAGTTGTGAAACTGATAATTTTTGTGCCTAAACTGTTTGCAACATTGACAGCCCAACCAAAGAACACATCGGATATAATACAAAGCGGGGGCCTGCCTTCTTGATTTGTAATATCAGAGACAAGTTGACGAAGAGGAGCTTCGAGACTGGAAGATGCATGAAAGAATTTAGACATTTCAGAGAGGGATATATTCTCTGTATTCTCTGTATTAGGTGGTAGACCATGTTGGGTGCTGGAGAAAGAGAGCTCAGCTAGGTGAATGTTGGAATTGGTTGAAGTTTTAGAAATGGTGGAACGAAGGTATTGGACGTTGAGGGGTGTGTTGGCAATGGTGATTTTGAAGCCAGATCTTTCTTGTATTTGTCTTGCTAATGCTAAGAAGGGTATGAGATGGCCATGAGCCATGAAGGGTAGCATTACAATGTGTTGATCTGCTCCCATCTTTTGGGTACGTAGTGAAGAAATGTACAAGTCTTTTTTGGTAAAGCAGAGGGGATGGTAGTCTTAAAGCCAAGCTTTGGCTGAGTTTTCAGAGCTCTCCCAAAATAATCGAGGCGGCTATTAAATATTGTTATTCAATTTCAAGGTACGTGGAGTGTGTTGGTTCAGTTGTTTTTGAATGTACCGTGAAAATTTTGGACCACTGATCAGTGAGGGGAGCAACAGTGCAACATTTAACCAAAAAGGTGATGACAAGAGCAGTGGATTGGGATCTAATTTTAGGTATATCCTATGTCTTGCTGTGTTGGGCACAGTTTCCTAGTTTCACTTTGTTTTCCTTCTCAGTGTTTTCTTTGACTGGTATAAAATGGGCCGGTCAACCAATATGAGTGATCCCATTTGAATGTTAATGCTCAAGGTCATGACCCCATGTAAAATCTCTGGCCCCACCACTTAGTTTTGCACCCTAAACTAGCTACCTATATTATATACTATATTCATTACTTACCACTAGTTTAATTTTTGGTTAAATCACACTTTTTGCTCTTACAATTTGATCAAGAATTCAGTTTCATCCCTGTATTTTAAAAAGTCAAAATGTTATCATTATAGTTTCAAAAACTATATAATATAGTCCTTGCTATCAGATTTAACTTAACGAAAAGCAAAAAAGGGTGACATGTCAAATGGAATGGATATCATGACATGTGAACAAGTTAGGTAGGACATTGTTCGGAACGTCACCTTTCATTAAGTTAGATATGATGGGAGGTAATAACAGTGAGTACATTACATGATTTTTCAAACTATAAGGACGACATTTTGATTTTTTAAACTATAAGAATAAAATTGAAAATTTAAATTCTAATGATCGAATATCACATGTGACATAATTATATTGTATTGGTATGTAATAGTAATTATAATTTCGAGTAAACACCATTATAACTAATGGTATGTCTATTCAAATAATGAAGTCGCTAGGATTGGGATTTTAATTTATTTTTAATTTTATGATTTACACCTATTTTTCTTCTTATTTACTAATAGTGAATTCCATACAATAGCTGATGATGGATAACTTTCATATAAATGCTTCTCTTTTTATATGATAATAATAATTCGTATACGCAATGTTAAGTAATCTGCTATAAAGCCAATGACAGGTAATGTTGTAGCATATTACTTAATGTATAAACTTATTCATATTATTATTAATAAAAAATTAATATTTATTTAATTGAATAAGTGACAAACAATATCATGTATAATAATTATTAATTAACTGTCATGAGCCCAAAGAATTAAATCAATTAAAACAAGCATCATGATGAGATCGTGCTAATGAGATGTATTTTTTTTAAACTTAATTTTTAAATGTTCCTAATCATGGGATCACTAAGTAGAGCATTAGTATATTTAGATAGATTAGTACATATCTAGTTGGCTCAAAAAGTTAAGGGTGACTGATCTTATAGTCATTTGTGTATGAGACACTAAGACAGATATGTAGGTGCTCATTAGAGAATGATTTCATTGAACTAACTCAATTAAGAACACTTATATGGAGTTTCTCTACATGTCAATAGGTGGTTCTCATGTTACGGTTGTACACATAGTCATTTGACTTGAGACATCATAATTATCTATATGTACGTCATTATACTTTGATGCTATTTTCGATTCTATTAATTAGTCACCCTAAGAAGCAGTAATTGGGTATAATCACTTGCAAATGGAGGTAAGTGAATGCGCAATAAACGATCTTTCACTCTTAGTAGAAAAGAGATAATGTCATATATGGTCTATAATTTAACTTAAAGTATATAGCCATAACAATGTGGATATTAGAAAATGAGTTTCTAATTTTCCAATGATTTTATAATCTTAAGATCTAGGAACATATAATTAAATTTAGGGTTTGACATTATTTTCATATCGAAATAGATTTAATCAGAACATTGCATGATAGAAGGATTGAATTACACTACAACTGTTAATGGAAAGGTTCAAAAGGTTCACATTCATATTCACACTATTATGGGTAATCATCATGTGCTGCTAGGCACCAATCTTGACTCGTAGGAAACCTTGATAATTAATTAATTATCTATAAATGATTAATTAATTAATCTTAATTAAATGGTGAATTAAAAAGAGTCTTAATTTAAATAATTACAATGAGTTCTGATTTAATTAGAAGGGGTCTAATAATAAATATAAAAATTACAGGCCTATTGCCATCAATAGTTTGAACCTAATGGGTTATAAACAAAAAGACTATATTCAATTAAGGAGAGTTTTGGGACAGTCAGATAATTATTATAGTTTGTTAGGCATTAGATTTAATTATGATTAAATCCTAATGTTAATAGAATCTCAAATATGTTAGGATTGTCCAATACATAAGGAGGTGGCTAGTTTTTATAAACACAAGACTTAACAAGCTTCGAAATGATAAGTGAGAATAGCTATACGTACAATACAAAAAGCCTAAACCTCCAGAAGAATTTTAGGCCAAAAGGATTCGGTAACTTGTAATAGCACACAAGAAATCTCTTAGTAAGCCCTCTTACCTTCAAGCATGAAGATTATTGGTTGGATTCGTTTGTATGGATACACTTAAAGATGGGACACTAGTGTCGTTGCTGTGTTCTTAATAAATCAACAAAAAGTAAACGCTGAATCAAGAATATGATGAAAGAATTGAAAGTCTTAGAGGTACATATTCTTTAACTTCTTGTTTAATTGTTAAACTAGAATTAGGATTTTTCATATAATCATAAGGTGATTGTGAGTAAAATGAATCAAAATTTTAAATTTCGCTGCACATATGATTGTCATATTTTCTACTGATTCCTTACACACAACACATCAACCTCTATATATATTTTATGCCACTTAATTATTAGAGATTTTTTATATTAATAATATTCACAATCTAATTTATACAATTATTAATCTACATTTCTTATAGTGGAAAATAAAACAACAATATCTAAAAAATCGAAAAGAGAATTGCTAAAACTGGATTTGACGAAGATGAGTTGTCCTCCATATGACTGACTTGCAAAAGGGGACAATATTTTGAACCTTAAAAACTCCGACAATCAAGTCAGTATCTAATCATAGTATATAAGCTGAAAAGCTATAAAGAGTATAAGTAAGAGGATTAGCTTTACCTTTGGGGTTTTAGCCCATTTATATAGAATATTATGGCCAAAAGGATTGTCCCACGTGTCATAGTATTAATTAGATAGTTATGACGACAATTATAATTATAATGAGACATGATAACATCCGTTACAATATTAATGTGATATTGATTATGACAATTACAATTTAGATCAGTCTAATATACCTTGATTCGGCCACGTGTAATAACCTGATTGGATTATTATAATCCCAGATTATCACTAGTCCCTAAAAAACGAGCTGAATGAGCATAGGGACTTGAATTGTGATTGAATAAATCCCAATTAGAACAATTGTTTAAAAATAAATGGACAATAGTCGTCTTCCATGTTTGAAGGGTGCATTTTTTGTGCTAAAATTCAAGAAATTTTGGTGCTATCACTGATGTAATGCACTGAGGGTGTGATCTTTTTATCACTGGTGTGATGCATTGCTGGTGTGCTATCACTGATGCCATGCACTAATGGTGTGATATTTTTATCACTGGTATAACATTTTTATCACTAATCTTGACGTTATACTATATTTTACTTTATAACTTCCCCACTTCACTCCACCTTATAACTACTCCATCTTATTACTCCTACATCTTTCAACGCGAACTGAAAAGTTTAAACTTATTATGATTGCAATTTATACTTAACTTATGCTCGTCAATTAGTGTAATATGTAATTGTATTAAACTATACGTACTAAAGTAAACAAGATACCTTCTTTGAGCAATATAAGTAAAAACTCGAGATAATTTGCTGATGTTATAGCATTTTGGGTGAAAACCTAAGATTGTTGATGATGTTTTGGCTTTTATAGCTACTTGATTTGCCTAGGTGCTTTGCCCGGGCACCGGCTTTTTAGCTTATGCTGCCCACCATAAGTGTGACTATAAGCTTTCTAGTCTTGTGAACTCTTCGTACTCCCTCTCCTGGTCAGGTAAAAACCCACTACCTTTGGCGATTTAATATTCGAGATGTCCTATTGAAAAGCTGGGAGAACTGAAAAGCTACTTATGCCTCTCCTCGGGGTTGGCCTATTATGCTTGGACCTTTTTAGTAGCGATGGGCAATAGTCTCTTCCGTGTTGAAGGTGATGAGCTCATCTTGATTTTGGAGACTTCATGCACGAATATGCTAAAAGCCACACTTTACAAGAAACTAATTAAACTCGCATATGTAAGAATAACTTGCTGGAGATAATAATCAACAATATTTTAAATAATTTTAATAAACTCTTGGTTGACTGTTCATGGATTCTGACCTTTTACTTTTGAGATTTGACCCCGAGTTGTATGTAGAGGAAGAAATATTTTTCTTTTCCAGTTGTTACTTGACATTCGTATGTATCACTTATCGATATTAAGCTATATGCTAAATCACTTGAAATATTTATCAAGCTTCAGATAATAAACAAAATGCGGTCGTCAGTTGACTTGAGTTTGAGAATATATAACAAATAAATATTTCGTATTGGCCGTAGTGAAAACCATAAATTCATATAAATAAATTACATAGAGATAGCAATTATTTATAAGGGCTAATTATAAGGCCACAAATTTATAATAAAAGGCCTACTTGCCAAGCATATTTTATGCATAACCATTTATGATTCCTACTTATTTTTTAATAAATATATGTGCATATATTTTATAAACATGCAATTATAAAGTCTAAGGACATATTCGTAAAATTTCAAAATTAATTAGGCTATCTATATGAAAATATAGAATCCAGGGTCTTATATATAATTTTCTATGTTATTTAAGTCATTTATATGAGAATATAGAAGCATGGGGTCTATGTATAATTATCCCAAAGCATTTAGGTGAATAACATGGAATTAGGGATGCATTTATAAAATACAAAATATTTTATGTAACTCTGTAAATTATAGAAGATTTGGGCTATTTAAGTAATTATATAAATTTTTAGGCCGTGTATTAATAATAAATTAAATTTTGGGCCATAATTACAAATTTTTAAACATTTTGGGCCAATAATATAAATATGTAGAAAATTTGGGCGTTATAGGTAAATATTTAAAGGTTCAAAGATTGAAAAGCAATTTAGTAAACTTGGTTTAGGCTAGGTCTAGATTTAGGCCAAACTGTTGGATTCGGGTTGGTGGATTCGGATTCGGGTCAAACCTGGATTAGTGTTTTTGGCCAAAACTCAAGCCGCCCGTTGTAGTGGCGCATGGAGGCTCTAATGTGGCGTGGTTGACTACTTAGTGATCGGCCGGAGGTAGCGAAGGCTGCAAGAGGTCTTCCAAAATCTTTAAGTCACTGGAAAAAGGGTAAAACTTCCTAAAAGGCAACTACTTTTGGTTTGTTTTTTAAGAAACTGGCCTAAGCTGTGGTGGCATGTCCAACGTCAAACAGTGGTCCTCTTTGGGTATGTTGATTAGGAAAATTTCCTTGGTAAGGTGGTGTGTTCATATCTGTGGTTTAATTCTGAAATCTTTCTAAAAATTCTAAGAAAGGATTAACTGTGCTTAGGAGTTTTGGAATTTTTTTTGGTACATGGATTAAAAATCCAAATCAAAATAGATTTCCCATAAATGACACCTTTGTTAAAACTGGATTGGACCAAGTTGAATTATCCTTCATATGATTGACTTACAAAGGGGGCGATCCTTTGGACATTTGAAAACTCTAATGATCAAGTTAATATCTAATTATAGTACATAAGCTAAAAAGTAAAGAGTATGAGTAAGGGAACAACGTACTTTGCCTTTAGGTTTCAACCCATTTATATAGAATATTGTTGCCAATAAGATTGTGCCACATGTGATAGTATTATTTAGATAATTATGCCGACCATTAAAATTATAATAAAACATGATGACTTCTATTACAATATTAATGCGATATTAATTGTGATAGTTACAGTTCAGATAAATATGTTATACCTTGATTTGGCCATGTACAATAATCTTATTGGATTGTTATAGTAATGTATTAACAAGAATTTATAAAGAACATAGAAATTTAAAAGAAAAGTACTAGATATTAAGAAAACTTGAAAAGAATATTAGAATTTTTTAAATAAAATGTCAAATTAAGTTTGAATGGGCATGGTCTTATAAATTGTAGTAATTCTTTTTTTTTCTTTTTTTATATTTAAATCCTAACAATCTTATAAAAAGTATGTATTAACATCTATTTTTATCCATGAAGCCATCGGTAAAATACATAAAGACACCTTTATATGACATTTCCATAAATCTCTTTAATGTTCCTATTGACACACTTTTGGTGGTGTCTTCTTTATGATCAATGGAACTTTTAGTAAAAAAGAATAAGCTGCCGAATTAGGAATACATGTGAAACCTATTAATAAGATAGGACATTCCTTCGATACTCTACCCAGGAATGTATTACTGAATGCCCGACCATATAGAAATTTAGAAGGATCTTGACAAAAGAAATCTAATTTAGCCTTGAATGATATAGCACATATTTGAATTCATTTACTTAGTTGCTTGAATTTGATTTGATTTGTATATAGGATAGACATATACCTATATTGTTTATCCTATAAACCTTGTGTAGCCAATTTAGGTCTAATCTTAATAAATCTTGCTTAATTCAATTCTCCTAGACATGTAGTGAATTGTTTAAGTAAGGTATAATTATAAGTAACTCGAAAAATATTTATAATTGACTTAGAACCCTAGGTTAATGCCATGATATCAATAATCAAAGCATGATAGGATAAAAGTGAGTCAAGTAAAATGTGAGGTATATTGTGATCTTAGGTTCATCTCCATACATTCTCAAGTTCAATTGCTTTAGTTAATTTAGTTAATAACCTCAAAGTTTCAATCAGCTGGATAAAGTTAGGATTAGTAAATTTTAGTACTTAACACTGTTAGATTTAATTCCTCGTGGGAACGATCTCTACTTACACTTCATTACTTGTTCACAATACGTGTGCTTGAGTAATAAAATCCATAACAAGCAGTATACATTTTTTTGGTTGAAAATCCATATTGTTGATATGTTGATTAACCATTAATTTTATTTTTTTTTGTGGACAAAAAATGGTGAAAAATATAAAAATAAGTTAATAAAATTTTATAAATTTTTTTTTTGTTCTTGTAAATATAGAATGTGAAAATTTAAATGCAAAATAATTTGTCTCTTTAAATTATTCTAGACAAGCAAGTTTTGAAGATTATAAGATGGGCTCAATAAGTGATAAGCTTAAGTTTGATTTGAATGAGCCTACTACTGATCAATTTGATGGTGGTAGTAATGAAAATGAATGTAATAATAGTGAGGAAGAAGATGATGGCAATATCACTAAACCATTGCATGAGCCAAGTATTTTGGAGATAATGTCTAAATAGTTTAAAGCATTGAACCTACAACAATTCTACCATGTATACCCGAAGGCTAGTGGATTCAGTGTTCGAAAGGATATATTTTATTTTAGTAAATCTAATAGAGAAAAAATAGGTCGCCGTTGGGTTTGTGATAAAGAGGGCAATCAAAATGAAAAGTACATAAACATGGCTAATAGAAAGAATTTTGAAAGGGCTACAACAAGGCGTGAATGACTTGCCAAATTACAAATTAAGAAATTTGTCAAAGAGTATACTCACAACCTTTATGGCATATGGTTTTGTGAGCTTAAGACAACATCAAGGTCAAAAGAGATAAATTTGAGGTTGAACTAATTTTTGAAGAATTCTTATAAGTGAATTTAATTTGTGAAGCATTTTAGCGAGGCTATAAAATATTTATGTGAAAAGGATGCTAAAGAATATTTTCACAACATGTACACTGCACCTGTACTTACAACTCATCTTTGTCAATTAGAAACGCAAGCAGCCAAATTGCATATGCAAAGTGTTTTTAAATTATTCGTTTTCAAGATTGATGATATTAATAGTATTAATATTGTAAAGCATAATGAGCATGAAGCATAGATATGTATTTTCGGATGTTAAAAATTAAGACTCCCATGAAATAGTGTTTTTTATGAGTCGAGCATGGTAATGAAGTGTAGTTGCAAGCAGTTTGAGGGTATTGACATCCTTTGCTGCAATATGATTAGTATGTTGAATGATTGAAGAATATTTGAAATTCGTTAGTGTTACATCCTTACGAGTGAACCAAAAGTGCCAAATTTTTGATACTTTAGCAAATCAACGAAATATGAACGAAAAATGGCTAATTAGTATTCGTTATAGAATGTTTTGCTATAGTTGCAAAAGAATGTCATATTGAGCGGCTTAACCAGATGATATCTTCAATGAAGCACGCAATAAGATTACAAATTGGCATCCAAAATATCAACCTATGTGTGATGTTGAATAGGCAAAAGGTGGAAAAAAACACACCCACACATTTATGATCCTGATATAATAAGGACAAGAGGTATGAAGTATGAAATTTAGAGATTAAAATAGAGTATTATTTCATTGTATCTAAAATATATGTAAATATTACTAAAATTGTATCTTAAGTAGGGTGTCCTAAAGCTAATAAGACAATTAAAAGAATATTTGTACAATGTGGTTTGTGCCATGACAAAGGCCTTATAAGACATTGTCCAAAGTCGAAGGAGAAAGGAGGTAGAAAATCCTCATTGATTTTATCAGATTAAGAAAATCTATCATTTAATGGAAGTAAGTTTACTCTTTCCTCGGTAATAATTGTAGATTAACCATTATTCAAATTATATATATAGTTGTAAATTCCATGATTATAATTATCCTTATTATATTAAATTGTTTATCTTTGTAAATTTTGCAGCATAAGATATCTCTCTTTATCAACTACCATGGTGGTGAATCTACTTTTTAGTTCCAGCCATCTATGTACATATCAAATGCTGGGACTGAATAATATGTGATGGTAAACTTGAAGTTTAAATTGGATTTTAATATTTATTTGTATTATAATAGATTTATGTATAATTTATTGGGCTCCTACTTTATATTTACGCAGCCAACTAAAAGTAATGCTACAAAATCCTCACCAAATATAGGATACAATTCTTGCCATCCAACAATTAGGTTAACAAGTTTGGTATATTTCATATTATTTTTATTGCTGATTAACTTCTTCGCATTCTTTTAATATAGCATATACATATCAATTAATGACTGTATTTTAATTTATTTAGGAAGCTAGCAGTGGTGCATTACACACAATAAGTCAATGGTAGCTTTAACATGTGAAATATATTTCTTTTTGGTAAGACTAATTGTTCTTTTGAAGTGTTCTTTTGTTACCTAACAGTAACCCCTTTGTGTTTTATTTTATTTTATTTTTCTTTCAAACCCAAATCCTGATATTTTCTTTATAAATTTATAGACTATAATAGTATAAGCAATTATAACTACAACATTTTGAGACGGTATTTTTTATTTTGAGACATATTTTCTTTATGAATTTATCCTATTTCTTAAAAAAATAATAATAAAAAAAAAATTCCTTTTTTGTTTTTGTAACAACATCACGACAATAAGAAATATAAAGAAATGGCAAAAGGCCACACATTACAAGAGACCCATTTCTTGCATAAGGCTAAGGACAATAGTTTCTCTTTAATCATCCATTAAAGCATACAAGTCCAAACAAGAGTATTATATTAAAAAAAAAAAATTAGATAGGACAGGGGATGCCAAAAAAGGAGGGAATGATTCATCCTCCTCAGCAATGCTTATATAATTATTGTGAAAAATACTACACAAGCGCACATATCATTTAAACAAGTAATAAAGGGTAAGTTAGGTATTTTTCCTACAAGGAATTAATTATATCAAGCCAAGTACTAAAATTTACTAACTCCAATTTTATCCAGATAATTAAAAACTTGGGATTGTCAACTATGAGTAAATTAAAGCAAGTAAATAAAATGACTGAACTTGAGATTATGTAGAGAAAACCTAGGATTATAATTTCCTTCATACTTCACTTTATTTTCCTTTATCTTATCATGCTTAGTTATGGTATTATGTTATTAATCTAGGGTTCCAAGTTAATTATAAGTATCTTTCAAATTGGTTATAATTCATACCTTAATTAATCAATTCACTATATGTCTATGAGAATTGAATTAAGTAAGGTTCATTAAGAATAAACCTAATTTGGCTACACAGGGTATAAAGGTATACGTCTATCTTATATGCAAAATAAATTCAACCAACTAAGTGAATGAATTCAAACATGTGTTATATTATTCAAGGCTAACCTAGATTCCTTTTATCAAGGTTCCTCTAGATTATTGAACCTATCTAATTGGTGATCAAACAATTAGAAGTAATGAACATAGAATGACATAATTAACAACAATATCAAACCCTAAGCAATCCATAGATAAAACTAAATCAAACTACATGTGAGTTCTATCATAATCCTAGAAAAAGGATTTAGTTCATGCTACTAGATGTAAACATGACTATAGCTAAGCAAAACATTAAGAACATACAAAGAAACTAAAAGGAAAGAAGGAATAAGAGAAAACTAGGAAGATGTCGATCTCTAAGCTCTTCAAAATCCCTTGCTCTTTTAGCTACAAGTACTGTCAATCAACTCTATATCTCCAAAAATCCCTTGCTTAATTGTGTGTTTAGAATCCCCAAGTCCTTTCTCTTTATATGTTTCAAAAATCATGAGTTAAAGTCTGATTCAGAGTAATTTTATCTAGTCAGTGCCCCAAACACAGCTTTCCAGTGCCCCAGCATTGACTTTCGAACTAAACAAGAGACTATGCATGATGTTGGGTGCCCCAACCGCAGGATTCTGGTGCCCCAGTGCTAAGGCTAACTTATTGGTGCTTAGGCACCCAACCTTTCTGTCTGGACAATTTTGGCTGAGAGCCTAGGCGCCTCGGCACCTACTTTCTGGTTCCTCGATGCCTACTTTCTAGATGCTATTGACTTATAATTTTCAACGCTGCAGGCTTGGTTTTTCACGGCCTAGGTGCCCGACAAGCGGAAATCTTATCCCTTTAGCAATTGGTCTTCAAAAATGAGTCCTTGAAGCTTGTAGCTTCAAAACACATAACCAAAGTTTAATAGGAATGGAACTCTTATTTAAAAAGATAAATTCTAAGTAATAATAACTAAAAACATGGTTATTTCATGTAATATAAGTTATTTCATGTAATATAACTAAATTCTAAGTATGGCATTTTAATGCAATACGAATTAATCTACAAACTAAGTTAAAACTAAACAATTTGTAATGCAAAACTCAATAACCAAGCTAAAATGAATGCACAATATAATGTAATATAAGTTATTTCATGAACTTATTACACTGCCAAACTTAAGATTTTGCTAGTCCTTGAGCAAAAGAGTAAAATAACAACCAACATAGTTTAAGATGCATTACACCAAAATAATGATGTCCCCATAATATCCTCAAAAGTTTCATCGAATCTTAACTCATTGTCAACCACAAGGTATTATTCAAATTCATGTTCAACTTAAAAGCAAGCATCATTCTCAATTGGATTTCCAAGTGTGTGTGTGGATAGTTGATCTTTTACCTCGAATTGCATGCAACTCGGATAAGTTTATGTTTATTCAATATCTTGGTTAGAATTCAAACCCCATAAATTTGCTTGTCAACTCTCTCTCCACAATGTAGACTCTACTAAGTCAAGGATCAATAGGTTTTTATAAAGCTTGTAATGTACCCTAGGGTAACGGCCTGAATGAGGAAAATAAGCATAAGTTACCCTAAGCACCTAAATCGTTCTAGTCTTAAAGAGCTTTCATACATCCTATTACTTCATTTTGACTTGATATTCTTTTAAACTTTAAACTTTAAACTTGCCATTCTTTTGCTTGTATTTTCACCCATTTGTCACATCCCCAAACTTGAATATTTCTTATGTGAATAATTGGGGTAAGCAAAGGGCATAATCGTCTATACTTTTCTTTCTTTCTTTCTTTCTTTCTTTTTTTTTTCAACCTCCACTTTTGCTTCTTTACTTTGCATGACTCAATATGTATCTATAATGACTAAATGATTAAGAGTAAAGGTTCAAAATTGGATTTCACAACAAACGATATAAGCAATAATGTGGGTGACCAACAAACGGTAAACAAGGTTGGCTTGAAAGGCTCAAACGGTCCAATAATGGCCTAAATCCTCTCATTAACTTAGTTTCATCTAGGATTTAGCCTTAAGAGAGAATCAAGCAAATTCTAGTGTTCTAAACCAAAGAAGGATATGCTAAGCATAAATTGTTTCTAAGTAAGCAACACAATCCCAAGAGAAAGGCCAAGTGCATAATGAATGTTGAAAATTACACCCTACAATGCTACTTACTCAAGAATTGAAACTCAAGTGCAAGATTACACGATAACCAAATTCTTATCATAGGATGGGGGAATCACATCATAATAGTATAATAGCATCTTCAACCAAGTGACACACTAAAACAACAACACATTTAAGCATAGACAACAACTAAATAACCTAAACACCAACAACATAAAGCACCCAAAAACACATAACACACCTTCAAACTTAAATATGACACTGTCCTCAATGGAATAAAATAATAAAACAAAAATCAAAGTAGGAAAAATGAACTTTCCTGAAATGCCGAAAAGTGCCTAATCCTCTTCTACTTAATCTTTCGCCATGTTGTCAAAGAAAGGAGGATCCAGTTAGGTTAGAAAAGTAATCATGTCCACTTCCATATGTTCAGCACACATGCGCTGCTTTTGTGCCATAGCATTAAGGCAACTTTGTTGGTGCTCTTGGAGTCTTTCTACTCACTCCATGCATTGAGTCAAAGTTCTGGGCCTATGTGGCCAAGCTGTAGATGGTTGAGAGAGTTGTGAGGCTGTAGTTGAGCTACCTCCCTGCTATGTAGAACATGTCTCAAAATACAAACACATATATTCCTGATTTCATACAACAACAACACAAAGACAACAGGGAGCTCCGCTCTGTCTACATCATAAGCTAGATAAATAATTAAATTATTACATCATACAAAATTAGACACCCTACAGTTCTAGTGTGATTGTAAACTTTCATCATTGACTTCAAGTCTAAAATCTTGGAAAATACCTTGTCGTACTATATCAGCAGGTCATGAGCTCAAAGATACTATGTACAGAACTCCTGTTACTAAAAAAATCCACAAAAGAATAGAGAGTCCTACAGACTCCATAAGTGAAAAATCGTACCCAGAGGGTACGAGCATCACTCAAAGCACATAAATCATCTTTTAATCTCAAGTAACATTTTCATGTTTTAATTCAATAGTATCTGAAGTTCATATTCTCAAACAAAGAAATCAAAACATACAAAGCAAGTAAAGGGCCAACTAAGTAACTCAGCCCTGAACACCAGCTCTAATTCTAACTTTTAATGCATGTCTTTAACTTTTCTGTATTAACCTATTTGAATCCTAAATTATTTATTTCATATTCTTGATTAAGTTTAAAAGGATTACAACTAACTCACATAACTACTTTTTTTTTTTTAACTTTCATCCAAATATGAATTATACACTTCTGACATTAACATGCATATTTACTTCCAAAACCTCCTTTCCAATCAACTATTTTTACCACCTACAAGCTATAATTTATATCATTCAAACCATCAATTTCACTTGTCTAGCTAAACTCAAAGGTGAAAAATTTTATTTAAAAGAAAATAACTAAACCAAGTTCTCTAAGAGGCTCACAACAAGGGAAAAATTTATGTATCTTTTTCCCTTGCTGCCATGACAGCTTAAGGCCAAGATGACCTCCTCTTTTGGCCTCTACTAGCCGGCTAAGAAGGAAGAGTAAACGACCAAATTGCTGCCCCAAAACAAGGGGCAATAGCTTGGTGATTTAACTCTAACCCATAGCTGCCCACTCCCTCAAACACACATACACACACATGCCCTTTACGGAAAACACAACTCACAAACAAAGATTAAACCTTAAACCTTTTAATCACCCAAGAAAACAACCAGTAGGACACATAAGATAGCTTGTAGCCACACCTATAAACTGCCACAGTCAGTACTTGAAAGGGAAAAGAAAATACAAGTAGGAATAAGGCTAGAACATGGCAAAAGTTAAAATAATTTCTAGGGAACTAGCTACCGATTTTTGGTTGGCTTCAAAAGTGTTTCAAGAGACCAAAAACAAAGGAAAAGAAATGGTTCAACCAAGAGGTAACAAGAGGAAAGAAAATGATAGTAAACTTTAATTCTAATTTGTGTAAACTTTTATTCACCTAGTCACACAAGTTACGTACAAGTTACGTACGAACATTCTGAAATATAAGTTAAACTATCGGATTATCACATGTTTGCTTATCGACTTAGCTAGCATTAGTTTATCCAAAGATGTGATCATTGTATTCAATTATTTTTTTTCAATGTTGAGTGTGATTGTTAGTATTGCTCATGCTTCTTCTAAACGTCTTGATGAATTACAAACAGTTTATACTGCTCATGTAGCAGATATGGTTTCTAAAAAGGAACTTGGCACTGGTAGAGAAGCTAATCAACTTCTAACTTTACAATGTTTTGCAGACACCAACTGGAGTTCACACTTGAATTCTCTCTTGAGTTTATTGAAATTGTTTTATACAATAAGTATTGTTCTCTAAAAAATATTTAATGTTGGTATCCAACCATAGCTTACTGAGGCAAGTGGAGCATTTTATGCCTTGATTGTTTTTGAGTTTGGTTTATTTTGCATTTAGTTAAAGATATTTTGGGGATAATACATCTCCTGTGTCAAGCTTTGCAACAAAAATCTCAAGATATTCTAAATGTCGCGAATCTTGTGTCTTCAACAAAAAGATTGCTACAAGAGTTTTGGAAAACTGGTTGGGAAGTTATTCTTGAAGAGGTGAAATTATTTTGTAAAATAATGATGTTCCAATTCCTGATATAAGTACTCCATTTCTTGTAACCAGTGATCTTCGTCATCAAAAAGATCACACTATTGAGCATCATTATCAAGTTGATATATTTCTTCTTATTATTTATTCTCCTTATAAGAGTTGAATAGTAGATTTAATGAGAAAGTTGTTGAACTACTCATCCTTAGTTCATTCTTGGACCCTAAAGACTTTTCAAAATTATTCAATACTCAAAAGCTTTACACACTTGCAAAAAAAACATTATCCAGAAGATTCAACTGAAAATGAATTATTTATGCTTCGTTATGATTTATGACATTATGAGGATGATGCTTGTAAAAATCCTGATATGCAATACTTATCACTTTTTGATATTTGTCAAAAAATGATACAGAATGACAAGAGTTCAAAATTTTGTTTAGTTGATAGATTAATTCACCTAGTATTAACTCTTCTCATTTCTACAGCAACTGCAAAATGATTATTTTCAACAATGTCTATTATGAAGATTTGATTTCATAGTAAGATGGGTGATATATTTCTCAAAGATAGTATATTTTTGTATATTAAAAAATAAATTACAGATAAATTTTTTACTGATAAAATTATTGATGAATTTACTTCTAGGAAGAGACATTAAGCTCAGCTTATGTTTAGATAAAATGTATTATTCTATTTCTCTATCTTTGGTTTTCATAAAAATATATATTATAATCAAAATTTCATGCATGTTGTTATGTTTGCACCTTATTTGATGTTAGATAAATGTTTATACTTATTTTTGTATTCTTAATTAATTAAATCTCCACCTTTATGAGTGATGAAGGCCATAAATTATTATTTATTTTCTTACTTGGATCCCTACCTTCATGGGTGATGAAGGCCATTATTGTTTATTTATTTTTATTTGTATTTGGATTCCCATCTTCATGGATGATGAAGACAATAAATTATTCTTTATTTACATTACTTGGATTCCCACCTTCATTAGTGATAAAACATATAAATTTTATATGATTTGTATTTTTTAAATGAAAATATTCAATATGATGTCTGCTTGGACAACATCAAATTTCTGGCTCTGCTCCTGGATAAAAATAACAATGCTGGTTATGAAGTAAGTGAATTTTAGATTTTATGAACCTACTACTAGAACTCTGATTAGCACAATCATTTTATTTTTTTTTAAATATGCAAGCATGCTCTAATGTTCAAATAATTATGGAAGTTTAGATAACATGGTTCTAGCTAAGATAATTATCTTTTATGATATTAAATGTGCAACAATTAAAGGTAGACTGTGGAATAATAAAGGACTTCCTATTGCTAAATTTATTTGGAATTAATATTGTTTGTTACTTTTCCTTCTTAGTAATAACCTAAGATTAAAGAATTGAGATATATATATATATATATATATTAAGATTACTGATTGAAATGCCTTAAAAAGTAATTGCTAAAAATAATTATTATGGTGGAAAGTGCAGTAAGATACATAAAGACAACCAGTTAGCAAATTTGTTTATGGTGGATTCAATTTGATAAGTAGCTTAAAATTATATGTAGTGCTTAACTAGTCAATAAAAATTATAATTCTGTAACACAATGCAATTAGGCTCTTTCATCACTTCACAACGACTACTCTATAAAAAGTGAAGCTATTACTTTTGGAAGCAATTGAATCATAAATTGTTCTTAGCTTTTCATTTCATCCCTTACACCTTTTTAGTAAAATGGCAAAATCTTATACAAATGCAAATGTCCTTTAATGTGTTCATTACAGCTACTATTTGGGATACTAATGTCCAATCTAGAAACAACATGTCCTCATTCTCATTCTCATTCTCACACTCTCTCTCCACCTACTTTTATTTTTTTGTTCATCTAGTGATGCTGAATTTTAATAATGAGTGAGAGATATCAAATTCAAAAATTTCACCTAAATCCAACCTCAGGCAGAAAACTTATTGGTTGATAAAAATGATTAAGCAAATTAATAGGTGTTGTTTTCCAAATATGTCAACATGCATCCATATCCTAATTTTCAATTTCCTAATTTCCAATAAGAAACACAACTAATATATCTAGAAATATATCAATTTCAAATTCTAATTATCTATAACTGAATTTGGAAGAAATACACCTGTGAAAACACACTTGGGAAGCCGTTGTTGAAAGAGGCTGAGATGAGTTGTTGTTGCGAGTAGCATCAATGGAACATAAAGAAAAATACAAATCTCCAAGCTGGGTAGCCACACCTTCTTTCTTTCCTTTAAGTTTTCACTAAACCACTCCAAAGCCCATAAATTCTCATTACATAACTGTAGCAGACTATCCTTTATAGGTAGATAAAAAAATGCTCAATGACAAAATTCAGCCTTAATATAAGAGAATGACCAAAAAAAGGGGGACAACAAACAATCATAGATTTTGAGAATTGTCAAGTAAATCTAGACTTTATAAGGCTACAAACAATTTTAAATAAAATTTGAAAATTAAGATATATATTACTAAGCAGTTTTAAGTAAAAACTTAAACCCAAAAATTTCTCTAAAAGCTAAACTAAATAAAGAGAATAGTAATAGCCAAGAAAAGACTACTCCTAGAACATTATAATATCCAAATTATAATGACTTGGAAAAGTTCCATAGCTGGAAGCACACAAGGAAAATTTCATATAAAGAATCGATCAATAAGACAATAACTATAATTTGCACATGATAATTAAGTGGTCATCATGCACACACATTTATTGAGTTTTGTTTATATATGCAAATCTAGCAATTACTTATCGACTAACAATTTTTAATCAAGCCAACAATTTGTCGTTAAAGATATTACTAATATTTACAATCATAGAATGTGAGTATGAAGTTTTATCCAATTATAAATTGAAAAAAGAGTAGAACATTGTATGACATTGATCAATAAGTTCAGCAAAAGTAAATCTCAAAGAGAAGTTGCGATTCCATGTAACCTAAGATATAGTGGGTGAAGTGCATGTGAGGGAGGTGAATAATTCAACGTATGAGTCTTAAAAAAATAAATGTGGTAGATTGGCACAAGTTTTGTAATAAATCTCACTTTCTTTTCTTTCATCAGGAGGGAGACATAATCATATTAGAGGTCTTTCTTTCTTTCTTTCCTTTCCTTTCTTTCCATTTGAGGAATCCACACTTACATTATTCAATCAATCTGATAGATTTAGTTTCAAATTTTTAATATTACTAAAACAGTTCCACCATCAAGCTCGTATTTTTAAATCATGTTCCAACCACCACCATATCCCAAAACAATTGAAAGTTTTTTCGTATAAAAAATGTGTATTATCAACATGGGAGTCTTATAATAAGTCAACTAATTATGGGCATTACAGAGTAGAAGCTAATACTGATAGAGTAAAGATAAATACTTAAACTTAGAATAGCCAGCTAATACTGATAGAGTAAAGATAATTCATATAAGAAATACCAACAAACCAAACTATTACACAATTCAAAATTTTATAACTCAAGCGCTATTATGATTGCAAATCCTTCATCCATGGCTTCAAGTATGTGACCTCATAGGAGTACCTTGACGCATCAACTATCAGCAAGTCAAGTTTCGGTTGAAGGAACTTGATGAGAACCTAATACAAAAAAAATATATAAATAAACGAAGGGTGAGTCATAAAGACTCAATAAGTAAAAAAAACATACTCAAAAGGTACTAGTATCAATCAATATATAATTATAAGAAATATGCTTAATAATTTCACACTAGCATAACTTACAATGCAATTTCATTTCACGCGTACCTATATATAAAATGCAAAACAAAATCAAACAAAATATCCAAACGGGCCAATAGTCAAAGTAACTAAGCACCCGCACACCATAAACATATCCTCCTTGGGGCCTTTTGCTCCCGCACACCAAATATATAATTATCTTCTCCCTGGGATTAAGTTACTCGAATATGTTTATTCAAATATCAAATAATCAAATCGAATATGTCCTGGGTGTCCCTTGATTCTAACTCACTTTAAAAAAAAAAAAAAAAAGACTCAGAAACCTATCAACCACAAACAAGATTTCACACAAATTGATGCACACTAATTAGTAAAAGTTTAAAGACATAGTATTCTTATCACTAATGCAATTCAAAGTATTACACAATTTCATTCAACAATTACACACATGTGTATATATAAATATTACAAAACACGACTAGTAACTAAAAGGTAATGTTTTCCACTCACAAAGTTTATGGATCTTCTTTGAGACTTCCTCTTGGATTCAAATGCATCGTTGTGTCAACGTTATGTCCTGGAGCTGAAATTACATTTTTTAAGTATAATTTAGTTTGTAATTTTTATAGATTATAAAACCTTAATCATAAAACTCATATATACTAAGTTTCATTTATTTATTTACAATTAACCTCTTTTAGGAATTTTAACAAACACCTTGAAGGCATAGCTAGTTTCAACTTGTGTTTGTATGTGTGTGTATATATATAAATATAAATATATAAATATATACTCACCAAGAGAAATCAACATTAATCTATAACTTTCAACTCTACCATAATCCAAACATTAACTTTAAAGTTGGATTAACTATTTAAGAGCAACCAAAAGCTTGGATCATGGAAGTTCAACAACAATCCAACACCAAACTCACCATTAACATTACTACTAAGCTTATATTCACCCTTAATACTACTCTTTTATTCAACACCCATTTAAATCTTACATCCAATCCTTATACAAAACCAAAAGAATAGCAACTAACTCCAAGGAAAGCAAGAAAGTAAATTGAATTTAAGGTAGTTAGAGGTTACCCTAACCTAATAGTTGCCAAGCAGCTGCTTGACTTATTTGAAGGGTGGCAGATGGCAGCTATTGCTACTCTTATCAGCTGCCACACAAGCTGGACAAAGGTCTGGAAGAAGAAGTTCAAGGCTAGAAGAAAAAGAGGAGGAAAATAAAAGGGTTAATGGGAGAAAAGAAAAAGAAAATTAAGTGATTAGGTCAAAGTCAAATAAAGTGGATATGTATATATGTATATGTTTTTATAGTGTTTGTTTTGTTTATGTACTTGTGTATTTTTATAACTAAAAGTTACACAATGTTTTTTTTTTTTTTTTGTCTAAGTTAATGTTACTATACTGGGTTATAACAAAATCACTAATGGTACTCTATACTTATAACAATGAAATTATTTTTATTTAAGTCATAAGTAGATTAAATATAAAATTATTAAATATTATTTTTTATTTTTATATTTATAGTAATAAAGCAAATTAATCACGACAGTTGGTTCTTTAATAACTTATCACTTGTAATATCCAATAATATAGCTCATTGGATGAGAAACTCAAAATTCAAATCTAAAACTTTGGTTTGAAATTTGAAATGTTAGTTTTAGGGTAATATTATAGTACTTTTATTACTTCCATCAAATTTAGTCTCAAATCTCTCAGTTTCAGGGTAGTATTATAGTACTTTTATTACTTCCATCAAATTTAGTCTTAAATCTCTCATAATTCTTCTTTTCCCCGCTAACGAAATCACAATCCATTAAAACTTATCCCTTTTCCAAGTAACCAGATCATAAGCCATCAAATTTAGGCTTGGTTTGGTAATATTTTTTGAGATGGTGTTTATACTTATGAATAGCATAAGTCAATTTTTTTATATTTGCTAAATAAAGAAATTAGGCTGTTTATGCTTTGTACTTTTAAAAGCCTAGTGTGCTTTTAAAAGAACTTCAAAAGGTGCTTTTAAAAGTTGATTTCTTTCATAAAAAATTTTAAAAACTAATATTATCTTAACTTTTAATAAAAAAAGTCACATAATTACTAAACCAAGCCTAATTTTGTAACGTCTACTTATTGAGAGTAGTTTTTATGTTATTTTACCAAACACTATTATTGTAACCTTTTTAAAACAGCTTTAAAAGAGCCAGAATAATATATCATTTCTCAAAAAGCCACAGCATTACCAAACCAAGCCTTAATATTAAATTTTGCATATCCATATATGGGTTTTGCTCTTTAGGATTTTTTGAATTGGTAAAGATCATCTACTCATGATTTAGACCCTACACCTTCGCCCTCGTAACTCCTCTAACCTCTCTCTTTCTCTCCTCTAACACAAACAAAGCTTGACTTTGCAACATAGTGAGACGAGGATGTACAAAAATGAAGTCCTAAATTCGTAGAACAAAAAAGTAGAAACCAAAGATCTACTTGCTTTTTGTTTTCTACGATTTTTTTTCTTTTTCAGAAACAATCATCGCCTATATGTGAATATTGTGTAGGTTTCCTCAATAAGGTCTTTTTTTGAACTCTGAACTACTTCTGGGTTTTTCTGCAATTCTGTCCATTAAACTCTTTATGACCATAACAATGAAAATTTGGATCCCTGCTCCACTACTTGCTCAATCATAAATGGAGAATGTCTCACAAGTTCTTTTTTCTATATTATATAAATTAGAAAAGGTAGCAGAGCAGAGTCAAAATAGTTTCTTTAATAAAGATGATCCATTTGAGTTCCTTCATCCAATTGAAGATACCATTCTATTCTTTCTGAGAGTTCAAGTTTTATGAAGTGACAAATACTTGTGGTTAGCCTCTCCTAGTAAGAGTTTTTACAAGTGTACGTAGTTTAGTGTTTTCAAGTAATCAAAGCTCTGTGAGTTGTTAGCATATAGAACAATGGCAGACTACTCATTTCTTTTCAGAGCCACCTGATATAGAAATCTTCAACCTATTTAGAGCCATCTGACATAGAAATATAGCAACCAAGGTCACCTAATGAGAAGATAAAACTAAACTCATTATATTTATGGGATCTTTCCATCCTTGTTTTCATCTCTTTTATTGTTTAACCAAATGGATTCATGTCATCAATTTTTATTGTAGAAAGTGTTCAAAAGCTAATTATGCTTCTAAACCATTCAGAAATTCAGTGCATGACAAGACGCACATAAAAAAAAAAAAAAGTTATACAACAATCAATCCAAAGTTAAAAGAAATTGAGGAAAAACAGGAACCATCAACAACCCAAATCTTTTAGTGAAGAAGAAAACAAATATTAAAAAAATGCATATGTGAGAATAGAGCTCAGATTATAGTAGGTATGAGAAATTTTTTAGTACTGAAAATATCAAAGTGGTGCATGACTCTCTTTAATACTTATCAACTGTACCAAGTTGGCTTCTTTTTCACCACCACTTCGCTTTCTCTTTACCATTTTTAATCAAAACAACGGCCCATACTTTTTCAGAATAAGATATTGAAAATTAGCGATTTAAAAACAAAATCCACCCCAAGAACAAATTCTAACATAAACCCATATTCCCAAATCAATAATTCAACAACAAATCCAGTATTCAACAGAAAAATCAATAACATCCAAACTAAACCTAGAAGTAGATCAGGTTAAATACCAAAAGCGGTTAATCAATTTATGTTAGAAAAACAGTATGGGTAAAGAATGCTTTGAGGCTTGTAATCACTATCTTTAAAGAGATATTCCTTGTGTATTCGATATTGTCTGTGTATTCTTTAGGAAAAACAGACAAGACTCTTCCAGAATATAACAAAGTCTCTTAGAACTCTAAAACTTGATAATAATCAGGAATAGAGGAAGAGTTTATATAGATACTGAAAAATCACTATTCAATAGATACGAATATTAAATTAATTTAACTATTACCCATAAAGAAGGCTTTGAAATTAAAGCTTTAAAGCTTGGCCCAAGGCCCTAGTAAGTCCTAGTCAGTTAAATACATATATACTTTATTATATATTATTTTAATTTAGTAAGTGGGCTTCCTTTTACAAAATTTTAAATAACTTTTAACTTTAAACAACTCTTTATCTTTCCAATGTGAGATTTTAGGTCTCCACATTTATTACTAACTATCTAATAATTTCAAATTGAGAGGAAAAAGTACATGATGCATATAATTAAATTAAACGAAAGTAAAGTAATTGCTGATAAATTATGATGTTGGATTCAGTTTGAGATTTTTTGTGATAACAACTTGATGATTTACTCATGTTCGAGCTGTTGTATGTGAAACAAATATATATGCCATGCTACATTCTGTAGCTGAAACTACAGTCAATCAATCATATGCTAGGACTTCCACTAATTTTTTCTTGGCTGATTGTCATTCCCCATGCATCTTTCTTTTCTTCTTGGTACAAATGATGTTAGATCTGACAATGCAAGTAAACAAAAATTAGATAGCCTTTTCTCATTTCCTCACGAAAACTAGAGTAGCGGCACTATGTTTTCTCATGCATCTTCTTTTCTTAGCTGATGATCCTTCCCCATGCATCTTCTTGGCTGCTTTTCTCATTTGTATCCCTCCATTGACTTAGATTCGGAGTAGCGGTACTATGTTTGTCATTACCATTCCATCCACCCCTTGCTGCCAAATTGTGTTTCATAATTGAAAGGAAGACAAACACTTTTGGTCCGCATGCAATGGAATTGGGGATTGAAGATGTCGTGTCATTACCATTCCATCCACCCCCTACTACCCTACTAAAGATTGCTGGCATCAGGATGTTTCTAAAAATGTAAATTTGTTGGTTGCGATGATCTTCATTTCTGTCTTTATATAAGCTGGATTTCCTAACACATTTTGACAGGTTAGGCACAAGCTTTTTGTCTCTGGTGAGATCAAATAATCTGAAATCTAGCCATTGGATTCAATTATTATAGTAGAGTAATTTATTTTTTTCATTGCAAATGAGAAACTTTGCATGCTTTCTTGGTTGTTTCCTCTCAGACCTTTTTTTACATTAACCAAAATTCTCGATGAAATTAAAGGTTCTCTAGATACAAAATCCAAAACAACTATATCCTTAAAATTTATATAGGCTTAACAGTTGTCGGCTTTTAGAAAATATGAAACAAATCGAGGCATATGGAAATTCTCAAATTTTCCAATAAAAAAAAGGATAAAAAGGGGTAGGTGTGGGTATGAATATCCCATACAAAAAAATGATCCTTAAATGGCCATGAATTCCAGTTTGAACATTTTAGTATGTGCGGATTCGGGCTGGATTCATTCCATTACTAGAGAAAAACTTAGTTACAATCACTCCACCACCAGACTTTTAGAGTAAACCAATAGAATAATTCCACATGAACAGATAATAACACCTCTCAATCTAGTCAGAACAAACTAACTCAACCAAGTAAATTATCTTAACTTCAGTAACCTATTCTCACTCAATCAGACTCCACGCGAGTCGAGATCCTCTAGTGAGGACCTCCCTGGAGAGTGCGTTAAGAGTTCAAAAATGGTTGTTTTTGGGACTCTTTTCACAAAACGGTACCATTCACCCAAAAAAAAAAAAACAACAACAACAAAAAGAGAACCCCCCCATCCCTTCTCCTTCTTCCCTCTCTTGGTTTAAGATGCATGCATATGATGTCAAATTTCAGTCTTTTGAATCTACCATTTTCTTTGCTCCTCTCTTTTCACTTCTTTTTCTGCTTCCACTTAACCTCTTTCTTCCTTTAATGGGAATCTTGAAGCCACATAATTTACATGGGCAATGGAAAAAATCATGACAACCAACATTTTAACAAACACTTTAGTTCAGTCCCAACTCCTAATCAGCCCTAATTCCATATTCTGTTTTTCAAAAATCTTCTTCAATTTTTAAAATTAGCTGGATGGGAACTGCAAGAAAGGTAATCATTATTAGCTTCTCCCTAATTTTTCACAATTCAATCATAACTTGAGTTTTAACAATTTAAGTTTTAAACCATAAAAAAATTAAGCTAATTGATGAAGCTGTTACAACCGTGTAAGTAATTTAAAAGCTAAATTGGGATATACTAGAGAAATTGGATGTGCAACCATCAGCTAAGACATTGGTATAAAACTTGAAAATTTTGCTTGAATAGACATTCATCATAGGTGTGTCATAGGAGATTTACTAGGTCAACCAAAAGAGATCTAAGAATGGGAATATAGACTGAGACAATGAGAAAGGAAGGAGAATAGATAGTGGGTTATCTTCGTATTTATTTTATTATTATTAATTTTATTTTTTTTTGTGAACGGTGCTGTTTTGGGAGTTGTTTTGTGAAAGAGCCCAAAACGGCTATCTTTTTGGACTCTTCAGGTAATTCCCTAGAAAAGTCCTCATTGGGGGATCCAGACTCAATTCCACCCCACCTTTACCCTTTCTCTCTGTCCAGCTTGTCATCCTACACCGACTACTCAACTAAGCCTTAAAATCCCAAACTAGTTAGGGTCAGCTATATGAATCCTTTTCCACCATTCGCATTGATCAGAGACAACATTTTCATTAGTTCCTAACACAGCCATATCTTTCTCGATGACTAAAGTTTCGGTTTCCCCTTACTCGTCTAACACATGGCACCTGAACTAAGCCACCTTGCTTAACTAATGCGTCTATTAGCTAACGTTGGATATGTCTAAACCAACATAGGCGATTCTCCCTCATTTTCTCCTCAATAGGTGCTACTTCCACCTTCTTACGAATCTCCTCATTCCTTATTCTGTCCTTTCTTGTATGTCTTGTCATCCATCTTATCATTCTCATTTCGGCTACTCCATCTTATGCGAATGTTACTTCTTAACTGCCAAACATTAGGTACCATACAACATAGCTGATCTCACTACTGACTTATAAAATTTTTCTTTCAATCTATTCGGGATTTAGGATCACATAAAACTCTCGAAGCACTCCTCCACTTCACCCACCCTGCCTTGATCCTATGGTTTACATCATGCTCAATTGCACCATCTTTTTGTATAAATGACCCTAAATATTTAAACACATCCTTTGTAGGGATTGTTTGACAGTCTAAAATTATTTCATTCGGGCCTCCTCTAGTTTCACTGAAATTGCACTCCATATATTCAATTTTTGTCTGACTCAATCTAAGGCCTTTAGATTCTAACGCGTTCCTCCACATTTCTAGTTTAGAATTTAAACCTTCCCTAGTTTCGTCTACCAACACGATATCATCAACAAACAACATGCACCATGAAGCCCTATCTTGAATATTATTGATAAGTTCATCCATGACTAAAGAAAATAGGTAAGGACTTAAGGATGAACCTTGGTGAACACCTATCATGATTGAGAACTTTCCAGTCATACCATCTACAGTCCGCACCCTAGTCATTACTCCATCATACATATCTTTTTTAATAACTTCTACATATTTAGTTGGGACCTTCTTCTTATCGAGTACCCACCACAAGACTTGTCTTGGCATCTTATCATACGCTTTTTCTAAATCAATAAAGGCCATGTGAAGATCCTTTTTCTTTTCTCTATATTTCTCCATTAATCTCCTAAGTAAATAAATAGCCTCCATTGTAGATATTCCTGGCATAAAGCCAAATTGATTCTCATAAACTAGAGTCTCATTCCTAAGCCTACGCTCAATCACTCTCTCCTACAATTTTATTGTATGGCTAATAAGTTTTATTACTCAATAATTCGAACAACTTTGAATATCTTATTTATTCTTATAAATAGGGATCAATGTACTCTTCCTTCACTCATCGGGCATTTTCTTGGTTACTAAAATCTTGTTAAAAAGATTTGTAAGCCAAGTTACTCCAATATCTTCTAGGCATCTCCAAACTTCTATTGGAATATCATTTGGGCCCATTACCTTACCATTCTTCATCTTATGCATAGCTTCTTTAACCTCCTATGCTCTAATCCGACGAACAAATTGGCGGTTCGTATCATCAAAAGTGTCATCAAGGTCTCCAAAATCACCCCTTGACTCCTCATTAAATAAAGTATCGAAATAAGTTCACCATCTCTCATTAATCTCATCTTCCTTAACTAAAACCCTATCAGCCTCATCCTTAATACACTTAATACGATTTAAGTTTTTAGTTCGTCTTTCCCTTTGCTTAGCAATCCTAGAAATATCCTTCTCTCCATCCTTTGTCTCTAACTTTTGGTAAAGTCATTCGCAAGCCTTGCCTCTGGCTTCCCTAACCGCTTTCTTAGCATCTTTTCTAGCTTGTCAAAAATATTTATAATTATCTTCATTTCTACACTTGTGTAATCTTTTTATAACACTCTTTTTTAACTTTAATAGCTTGTTGAACTTCTTCATTCTACCACCATGTCTCCTTAGTCGGAGGTCCACGTCCTCTACTTTCTCCTAACACCTCTCTAGCCATATTCCTGATACGACTCGCCATCTCATCCCAAATCATATTAAGCTTACCCTCCACCCTCCAAGGATCACCCTGTAACATTTTATCTTTAAAAAGAGTCATTTTTCCTCCATTCAAATTCTACCATCTAGTCTTAATACACTTATTACTTCTGTGCTTTTGCTTTCGCCGCTTAACACCAACATCCACAACCACAAGTTTGTGTTGAGACATTAAACACTCGCCGGACATAACTTTACAATCCTTACAAACTACTCTATCAACCTTCCTAGGCATAACAAAATCTATTTGGCTCTTATTCGGCCCGCTACTAAAGGTGACTAAGTGCGACTCTCGTTTCTTAAAAAATGTGTTAGCTAAAATCAAGTCATACGCTCTCAAAACCCTAGTTAGTATTTCCTACATTACCGTTCAAATCAGCACCAATAAATAGTTTTTCACCTAACGGTACTCCTTGGACTATCTTCTCTAAATCATCCTAAAAACCCTTCTTAGTAGATTCTTCCAATCCTATTTGTGGAGTATAGGCGCTAATGATATTAAAAGCCTCATCATCTATCATCAATTTCACTAAAATTATTCTATCACTTTTCCTCTTGATTTCAACAACCTCGTCCTTTAAATTTTCATCAATAATAATCGCCACTCCATTCCTATTTCTAGTCTTACCGGTATACCAAATCTTGAATCCTATTCTCTCTAGCCTTTTCTCCTACCCACTTAGTTTCTTGCAAACAAGCAATATTAATCCTCCTTCTACTCATAGTATCTACAAGCTCTCTCAATTTACCAGTAGGGGTCTCTATGCTCAAAGTAGCTATGCGAATCTTATCCTAGACTAGCTTCTTTACCCGCACCCGCCCTCTATGCGAGAACCCTTGCTCATTTTGCACCACACCCGAGCGCCAATGTGGCGCGCCATTAAGGATGTGACAACCCAACTCTTGCTCATTTCTCACTACACCTGGGATTCGATGAAGCATGTCGCTAAGAGGGTTACGCCCCAACGAATATTCGGTAGGATTTATCATCATAGGGTTTGACTAGTTTTATGCTGGCCGTCAACCTATCGCCCTCCTCCTAATCTTAAATGTAGGTTTCTCAAATCTAAACCATCATAAATATTTCTAAAATTCGTCCACTTAATCGGAGAACTAAAAAACCATATCAATGAAAAACTTCTTGCTTCTCTCAAAAAGAATAAATAAAAATAAATCTCCAAATATAAGAAATTCCAGATCTTTTGGCTAGTTAAAACAAAATTAAATAACATAAATCATTAAATCGAATGTAATTGTTGAATGTTAAATCGAATCCAATCAAACATGTGCTATTTGATTTAGTTTTTTTCTTTCTTGCAACAGATACTTTTTTTTCTCTTATCCTCTTTACAATTGTGATAAATTCATCTTAAAAGATGTGGGTTTTGTCTAACTTCACATGACCAGTAGAAATATCAGATCTAACAATAGAGAGGACGTGGGTAGGGCTAGAATTCAAATCACACAATTCGATATTTGAATTTGAATTTGTTTTAATTATTTGAATTTGAAATCGATTTAAATATGAATTCAAATCAAATAAAAATACTTTTTAGAGTTTGAGTTTAAATTCAAATCAAATTCAAATGAAAGTAATATTCGATTTGATATTTGATTAAATTATTTGATTAAGTATTTGGTTAACTATTTAGTTAAGTAGCTAACTGATATTTATGAAAAAATAATTATAAATTTTATACAATAATTTTTCTAAATTTAAATTTTAAAAAAATATGTATATTACTTTTACCATTTTTACTTTGGATTTGAATCCTCTAGAATTTTTAGCAATTCTACTAAATAGAATTCTCTTAATTTTTGTTAACAACTATTTCAAAATATAGTTAGTAAAATTGTGATTAAAATTAGAGTTAGGGGTAGGATTAGGATTAGAATAAGGTTAGGTTAAAGTTAGGTTTAGGGTTAGATTTAGGCTTACACTTAAAGTTAGGCTTAGGGATACACTTATAGTTAGGCTTAGGCTTTGTATGATGTTGATTTGTGTCTTGGACTGGTTGTATTTTTTTTTTTTTTTTTTGGTCTATTTCAGTTGTACAATTACTATGGTACTTACGTTTTTCTTATAATGATTATGTAATTTGAATATTCACACCTAGAATTTAAATTACTTATTTTTATTTTATATATTTATATTTTTAAAGTTTATACATAAAATTTAGATGAATATTATTTTATGCAATAAAAATTCCAATATTCAAATTTGAATTAAATATTTGAATATTTGTCAAATTCAAATTCAAATATTATTTTAAATTTGAAGAGTTATTCAAATTTGAATTCGATAGTTGAATTCAAATACAAATACAACTAATAGAATATTCAAATCTATTCAATTAGAATTCCAGCCCTAGATGTGGGTTTCAGGTTGGAGAAAGAGGGGATAATAGGAGAGAAGGTGTTGCGATGAATAGAGAGATGATGGGTAGCAGTGAAGATATGGAGGAAGGGGTCATGACGGAGAGAGTGACTCAATGATGAATGGAGAAGAAAGGTGGAGAGAGAGTTGAGATAAGAGTCTGATTGTAGGAGAATGAGTTATTGAAGTTGAGTTAATTTATTTTGGTTGAGTTAGTTTGTGCTGACTAGATTATGAGGTGTTATTATATGTGCATGTGACACTATTTATTGGTTCACTCTAAGAGCCAAGTGGTGGAGTGACTTTAAGGTTTTGTTTGGTAAAGTTGTGGCTTTTTGAGAGGTGTTGTGCTCTCATGACTCTCTTAGAGTTACTTTTAAAAAGTTATAACAATAGTGTTTGGTAAAATAATGCAAAAGCTTCCCTCAATAAGTAGAAGCACAGATTAGTGTTTAGTAAATTTATTGTAAAGTTAATCTAAAATTTTAAATTGACTATAATAGATATTGATAATAAAAAAAGAGATAATTAACGTACTGCATTAATTAATAACAGGATAAATATGAATTTTTATTAAAAATTGAGGTTATATTAGTTTTTGAAGCTTTTGAGAGCATAAACTAACTTTTAAAAGTACCATTGGCTTTTTAAAGTTCAGAGCAAAAGTACCCCACTTTTTTGTTTACAAAACATAAAAAAATTGACTTATACTCTTTATAAGAATAAGCACCCTCCAAGCCTAAGTAAGTTTTTTTCCTATTGCCATCCCTATATATGACTTATTATTAATGATCAATCCAGTGATTAATTAGATACACAATTTAAAAATTTTTATTTAAAACTGTTAATCCTATTTCTTCTGATTCAATGAGAATAAAAAAAAATTAAAAATTATAAAATTTTATTTTTTATTTTATTTTTTCAAACTCCATTAATTTGGGTGTGATGAAAAAGAGAAGAACTATAGCATGAAAAGGAGAAAAATTAAATGTGAAAAAAGTTGAAAATAATTTAGTTTTGAAAAAAAAATAATAAATGACAAGAGGAAAGAGAGAGGATTTGTTCTCTTTTAGGTGGAGGGTTTATCAAGAATTTAGAATTATGCAAAAATAAAGTGAGGCAGGAAGTTAAGATACGAGGTTTTGAAAAAGAATGTGTCACTTATTTCTCTAGTGCATTGAACTCATGGCCTTTTCAATACACACTTTATCACTTTGTATTTTTAATTTCAAGTTAAAAATATAGTTAATTTTCTTAGAATAAAATCCTTAACAAAATCTCGAAAAAATAAAAATATTGAAATATTTAAAATATAGTTGATTTCCTTTTATTTTTAATTAATTTAATTTGATAATTTTTTTTAAAAAAAATACAAAATTTAGCAAAATATCTAATTTAATTGCATGTTCTAACACAAATTTGTAAGAGTTTCAAAATTAATATGGGTGGTGGGGAATGAAATTTGTTCAAATAGGCAATAATTTAAAAAATTGGGGTCTAATTTTAAATAAATAAATAAAGGAAATATAGAAAAGACAATAATAAAATTAAGCAACCAGTTTGTCCCATGAGTGATTTAGACATAAAGTGGCAGTGCCACATGTAACCTACATAAAAGGTGATGCATGGCATGCATCACCTTCGAGTGATGTATTGTAGTCAATACCTATTCAAGTTTTAATCAGATCTACTCATGTTTAGTATTTTGCCTGAAATTAAAAGGCATTCATGGGGTACTTATTATTGGTAGGGTTGTCAATAGATATATCATTGAGTCTTCGATCTGCATTTTGAGTAGGCTCGGATCTAATAATTTTGTCCTTTCATTTTTTGTTAAATATTACTAATTGTATTAAGTTTGGTTATGTAAATTTTTTCAAAAACAAAATAGAACTTAAGAGAATGTTAAAATAGTTGGATAAAAAAATAAATTAAGATCGATAAATAAATTTATATTTTTTGTTATTATTCAACTCTCTTAATTTATTCTTTAAAAATGAAAACTAATTTTTTTTCTTATTTTTATCTCTTTCAGCTCCCGTAATGTATTCTAAATTTATTCATTCGAATTTTGAATTTCTCAAATTAAGAGAAGTTATGATATGTAAGTAAATTTCTCAATTTTGTTCTTTAGTTCACTTTCTCAATATTTCCTAATTTTATTTTTTTTAAAAATAAAAAAATTCATGAAACTAAGAGAAATTGTGATCGTTAAAATTTATTCCTCAATTTTTTTTGGGTCAATTCTCTTAATTTTACTCATCATAATTTATTAATTTGCATTATTCACTTTTATTCAAAATTGAAATAGTTGTCTGAAAGAGAAAAATAAGTGATCAAAACCATTATTTTTGAATATATTATTGTACTTATTTATTTTTAAGGATCTATTAATAATGTATTACAAGAAACAACCTTATCTACATTTGTCAATGGTGGACACTTAAAGTCAGATTACACAAATCTAACAACTGATTTTAGAGTTCGGGGCATTCTTTCATTGTCGTAGGTCCTACCCTTTCATTATACCGATATGGATTGCCTTGTGGGCCATCCATTCTATAGGAGATCAAGCCAAAAGTAGGTAGGTGACATCTTTTAAGTTAAGTCATTTCCTATAACCCTAAACATATATCATTATTTGCATCTAAGCAGAGACAAATTTTATATGCATTTGTCTTTCTACATCTTTAATGCAAACACAACATGTAGTCGCCAATAATGTTTTGACCATGTAATGGAGTTTGATATCCTGACGCTGAAAAGCAAGACACCATTATTATTCTTTTTTATTTTTTTGATTATTATTTGTGTCTGCAAAAGGCAATTGTAGATGGTAAAAATAATTTTATAATTTTATTTAATTTTTAATTGTATACCTGTAAAATCATGTATAGAAGCATATTTTATATTCAAATTCAAAATTTTATATATAAAAAAAAATATATTATACAAAAATCATCATAACAATGTTTACAATAAATGAAAGAATAAATAAAGCTAATAATCATAAATTGTAAGTTATACTTAATTTAATATGCATATAAGTTAAAATTAAGAGAAATTGTGATCCTTAAAATTTATTTCTCATTAATTTTAAATATATTAATTTTATTTTATTTTTGGGTAAGAAAGACGAGGCTAAGCCCCAAACAAACTAAGAAGTTCTAGGAAACGACACACCTCTCATATCTTCAAAGAGAATACTACATACTCCAGCTAGTAGATCAAGAAATCTCAAAACGCCAACATCCAATTCATAAGCATAGTTTGCCATCCAATCTACAACGCGGTTTCTTTCACGAAAAACATGATAGAGTTTTGTACACCACCCTCTAGCCAAAAGTTCTTGAATTCCAATGATCAAATGAGATAATGGATGAGAAGAATCACATCCCTTCCTAATAAAATCAATTGCGATTAGAGAATCAGCTTCAAGGATAACTCTTCTAAACCCCAAACTCCAAGCCACATCAAGTCCCGTTAAAATTCCCCAAAGTTCCGTAGCATTAGAGGAATAAGATCATAGTTGGATACCATAGCCATAAATCCAAGCCCCTGACTCATCTCTAAGAGCACATGTAGCTGCCTGACTGGAAGAAACTTTGAGAGAACCATATGAGTTAAGTTTAATCCAATTAGTTGGAGGAGGACAACATCCAATTAAATGCTCAGCTCGGAAGGGTTTAGAGTGTTGAACACTCTGGTCAAAGGTCATTGCTTGTTCATAATTTTGAGCTCGTTGCAACACTTGAAAAATAGGGTCACCTGGTACTTGAAAATTAGCATCAAAGATCCGGCTATTTTGCCATAACTAAATTAACCACGAAGCATGCCCAAAAATAACCTTCCAATCCAACCCAAAATCATGCCCACAATATGTCGAGCATTAAGAAAAAGCCAATAAAGGAAAGAGAAAGGAAAGAGAAAAAAATTTATCCCACCATAAAGGTTTCACAATTCTGAGCCAAATAGATCTTGCCCACTCATAATCTTAAATAGCATGCATAGTAGTTTCAACTTGGAGATGTCAAAAGTGGCAACAATCATTGTTGCTTAAATGTCGATACTTACAATAAGAATTTGCAAGCAGCTTCTCATGAGCGAAAAGCCAAAGAAATGACCTTATGCGTTGAGGTCCCGTCCATCTCCAAATTAAATCGCACAATTTCATATTAGGAGCCCAAAGATTGCCTGCAAGAACTTCATAAGCAAACTTGATAGAAAATTTTCCACCCTTAGAGTAACCCCAGGGGACCATATCCTCTCCCGCAAAGATAGAAGGAGGTTTAATACCTGTAATTTTTAAACAAATCGAAAAGGGCAGAAGGTGTTGGAATAAATCCCAGATCCAATAACCATCTTCATTAACATAATGATTAGCTGGATTGTTAATCATGCTTTCCGTAATAGAGGCAACACAGTACTTTATGAGTGGACCGTCATTAGCTACCTACCAATCTAGCCATAATCTAGTAGTAGAACCATTGCCCAAAATCCACTTAACTCTTCCAACCACCATAGCCCATATTCTACAAATAGTTGACCAAACATGAGAAGAGCCAATTTTATACACCATATTAGGAATCTTGTTGCCTCCAATATTATATTTGGCTCTCAAAGACTGAGCCCAAAGAGAGTATGGTGAAGAGATTAAGCCCCAAGTAACCTTCATAAGATAAGCATCATTATTAATATCAAGTCTCCTAAGACCCAAACCTCTATTAGATTTTGGTTAGCAAACTTGCTCCTAGGAAACAAGATGAAGTTTTTTAGAATAAGTGTGTGAACCCCACAGGAAGCATCTACTACGTTGCTCAACTAAATCACATATGCCTTTAGGGATGTCCATTGTTTACATAGCATAGCTGGGAATGGTAGCAATGACAGATTTAGTAAATGCAAGACGACCTGCCATTGAAAGAGAATTAGCCTTCCAACCACTTAAGCGCTTGCACAAATTTTGAACTAAATGATTATAAGTTTGTCTAGTCACTCTTCCATGATGAAGTGGAATTCCTAGATATTTTCCCAAATTTGTGGTAAGAGAAAAACTAGACCTTGAACTTAGACTCCTAGCAAAAGTAGATTTTACATTATTAGAGCAAAAGAGTTTTGTTTTTTCTTTACTAACTTTCTCACCCGAAAACCAAACAAAATTCAGAAAGGCAATCTTGAATCACCTCCACCTAATCATAATAGGCCTCAGCAAAAAGGACTAGATCATCCATAAAAAATAAGTGAGAAAGATGAGGGCCATTCTTACTCAACGGAATTGGCCTCCATTTCTTTTGATGAACTGCTTCTTCAATTTTTTGAGCCAATCTCTCAATACAAAGAACAAAAAGATAAAGTGAAAGGGGATCACCTTAACGAATACCACGTGAGAGATTAAAGCTTTCAGTTACTTCACCATTCCAGAGAACTTCTATAGAAGTTGTCCAAATACATTGCATGATAATTTCTACCAAGTAAGGATTCCAACATCAATAAGGGTGTCCTGAATGAAGTCCCATATGAGTCTATCATACACTTTTTCAAGATCCACCTTAATGGCCATGTAACCTTTCTTCCTCTTTTTTCTTCTCATAGTGTGGATAATCTCTTGAACAAGGATATCATTATCATTTATTTGTCGTCCAGGAATAAAGCTTCATTGATTAGGAGATATCAGTTGTCTCATCCATGGCTTCAAACGATTCGCAATTATTTTAGTAACAATTTTAAAGGCCACTTGCATAAGTTGATTGGGCGAAATTGTGATATAAACTCTGGACTATCAACTTTTGGAATAAGGACAAGTAAGGTCTTATTCATGGATTCAATAGAAATAGTTCTCTAAAAAATGCCTCTGACAAATATATAGACTGAGTGTCCAACTATTTCCCATTGGCTTTGATAAAAGAGAGCATTAAGACCATCAAGACCTGGAGCCTTCAAAGCTCCCATACTGAACATAGCTAATTGGACTTCTTCCTCAGAAATAGAAGCAGAAAGAGAAGATATAGCATGATGAGAGAGATGAGGAAATTGACCTGTACAAGTATAAGAAGTATCTGATACCTCTTCGGCTGTATAAAGATTTTTTTAATAATCGATGGCCATAGTCTTGAGGAGATTTGAGTTTGAAATCCAGGCCCCTGCATCATTTTTCAAGGCCTTAATTTTATTTCTCCTTCGACGAATGATAGCAGTGGAATGAAAAAACCGAGTATTCCGATCTCCATATTTTAACCATTGACAATGAGATTTCTGTTTCCATAGTAATATCTCTTCCAAAAGAATGTGGTTGTAGTCTTTCATAAGCTATTCTTCAAGATTAGTCAAAAAAGAATTGGCATACCCAGTTGAGGAATGAATGCCATTTAATCTTGCCATAAGTTTCCTTTTCCTATCAAAAATATTACCAAAGGTATTCTTGTCCCAATCTTGTACAACAGGTACAAAAGACTTTATATTACCCTGGAGAGAATTCAATTGATGCCAGTGTTGATGAATAAAGGAACAAAAAATTGAATGAGTCACCCAAGCTGCCACAAAACGAAAGGGACAGATTCCATGAGAAGAAACATTATTATTATTATTATTTTATGCAGAGCAATAATGGGTTATGATATGATTTAAGTCGTGGAAGATGGGTTACAAAAGCTTCATGGAATCTGAGCCTCCAACCAAGGTTACATATCACACGATCCAGCCGTTCTTTAACATTTGCCCTTTGCCAGGTACATGGAGGTCCTTTGAAGCCTAAATCCACCAAATTATTATTGTCAATAAATTCTCTAAAAGGTTTACTTTTACAAGTGGAAAAGGCAGCACCCCCTTGTTTTTCATTTGGTAATAAAATGACATTAAAATCACCTGCCAAAGCCCTTGCACCTGTAATAGAATTATTAATAATATTGAGTTCCTGTCACAGATGTTGTCTAATGGACTTCCATAAATAGTAGTAAAAAACCATGGAACCCCATCACCATGCTGGACTTTAACATGTAGGAATTGGGCATGTTCTTTAATAATGGATAATGAAACAAATAATTTATCCCAAAGGATCCATGTTTCTCCTGCGTAACCATTTGCTTCCACCCTGTGAGCACTTGATAACCCTATCTTCTTTACCATTCTATTAGCTTTGGTACCACTGACACGAGTTTCTACTAGAATCAACACATGGGCTTGATGTTCATGTAGCCTATCACTAATTAAACGTGGAAAAGTTTTTGAGCCGGCACTGCAGCAATTCCAAATTAATACAGGCATAAAAAAGATGACTAGCCAAAGGAGGCCAAGATTAGGCCTGTGTAATATCACGAAGCTTATCAATAGATATATCTTCATTGGAGCCAATTTGAATCTCCACTCGATTTGAATGCAAAGTCCTATTGTCAAAGTCAATAGGTTCATCAGGTGGTCGAGGATATTGGATTAAATCTCTCTGCACTCCAATCTTACAAGTTTGAGGTTTGTGAAGAGGTGGAATGTGGGGAGGTGGTTGATAAGAGGTGTTGCGAGGAGGAGACTTGGGACCTAGAATGGTATCGGTAGTGCTGGAAGTAATAGGATTTAATCTATTAGCCGAAGATGGAGGGGCCATCTTACTCGTTTGTGGGTGAGTTTGTTGGAATTTATCAAAAGCAGCTAGTGTATCTAGGCTTGTAGTAGCTTGGTTAATTTTATTAACCTTAGGCTTTGGGCCGCTGTCCATATGGGTTGGCTTGGTGGGTCGCTTTGACTTATCAGAAGAAAAAGATTTAGGCGGGCCATTTTGAGGTAAGGATGGAATAGGGTTTTCTTTTGTCAACTTCGACTACTAGCCTTTTTTGGCAATCTCCTTATTATGGAAGGATTCATTCTCTTGTATATCTTCAACCTCCCCAATCAGTGCCATCTTTTCCTCATTTCTTATAGCATTAAAATGTGACCCATTATGAGTTGACTTACCATAGTTATATCCAAGGCCTTGATACACTAAAGCCTCATTTCCATTAACTTCATCAATGGTATTTGACTTACCAAAATTGTGCCCCTGAGATTGATGTACTAACACCTTTTTGCCTTTTTGATTGCTATTTTTGCTCCTAGATTGTCGTTACACAATCATCCATGGTCCGAAATTTGACTCTACTTTTGGTTTAGGATTTTGTCTAGATGCATCCATCTTGTTTGGAATGCCTGTATGCTCACTTTTGCTGCCGTTCTTTTGCCGGAGTTGACACTCCTCCATTTGATGTCTATAGTGACCGCATTGGAAACAAATCTGATAAAGACCTTCATATTCCACCATCCGAATCTTCTTCCCAACCCTTATCTTAGATATTAATCTAGTGTTCAAGTTGATCTCAACACAAATTCTTGCAAAGTTTCCCCTGGTAGCCATTGAAGTTCGTTTATCCACTTTTATTGTTGAACCCAACTTTTCTCCCACCCCTCATAGATAATCATCATCGTAGTACTCAATGGATAAAGCAGGAACTTTTACCCACACAGCCATACATGTAGGAAGGTCATCTTCATTGTCAAAATCATGCCTCCACTTCTGTATGGTAACATAGTGGTCTGCCACATGCTAGGGCCTTTCATCCAAAACTTTGTTTTAATCTTCCTTCTCATAAAGTTTAACAAGGTAGTAATCATTTCCCACATCAATTAGCTTGAGTTCTCCTTTGGGTTGCCATAAATTTGTGAGTCTATTAAAGAGGAAGCGATACCCTAGATGTTTGCCTAGGAGCTTGATGACTAAGCAATTCCTCCACGGCTTTCGTAATCGACATTTTTTAGCAGCTGAGATTTTTATCGTTGGACAAAAATGGTCCTCCTCCTCTTCATCCACTATAGATCTCTCTTCTAAGTCTGAATTATCTTCTCCTACATCTTCCCAATCTGACTCATATTCATTTGGAGAGTTCTGACCGTCATCCATAAGGGTGTCTTTGTAGGAGGTAACAACTATAGGAGGATGTTATGTATCTGGTGCCCTTGAAATACCTTGAGATTCCTCTAATGGTAAATCGTCCATGACCCCATCTGAAACTGATGCATGGATTGTATTCAAGCTCATTTTGACTTTCTGACTACTTTGAGCAAGTTAGTCGATTTCCTCCACAGTCTAAGCCTTATGCATCCCCTCGCTCAAGGTTTCCATCCTCTCTCTCTCCGATTGTTTTAATGGTGTTTCTTAGTATCGTCACTTTGTTTTTTAATACATATTTGAGTTTGTTGTAGTTCTACCTTTGAATATATTATTCTAGTTGCTTATTTTTAAGGATCTATTAATGATGTATTACAAGAAACAATCTTATTTGTATCTGGCAAACACATAAAGTCATATTGCAGACGCAAATAAAAAAACGCAGACCTAATAATTGATTTCAGAGTTTGGGGCGTTCTATCATTATCGTAGGTCCCTCCCTTTCATTACACCAATGTGAATTGTCTTATGGGCCTTCCTTTCTATAGGAGATCAAGCCATAAGAAAGTAGGTAAGTGACACCTTTTAAGTCAAGTCATTTCCTATAACCACAAACACATATATCATTATCTGCATTTGAGCAGAGATAAAATTTATATGTGTTTGTCTGTCTCCATCTTTAATGCAGACGCAACATGTATTCGTGTTTTGGGCACTTAATAAAGTCTAATATCTAGACGCTAAAAAGCAGACACAGAAAAGCTAGACACTAATATTATTATTATTATTATTATTTTTGCTATCTGCTTCTACAAAAGGCAATTGTACATGGTAAGAATAATTTTTTAATTTTATTTAATTTTTAATTATATACCTGTAAATTCATGTAAATAAAAATCATCATAACAATATTTACAATAAATGAAAGAATAAATAAAGCTAATAATCATAAGTTATAAGTTATACTTAACTTAATATGCATATAAGTTAAAATTCTAATTTGGGCAAAATCAAATTTACAAAACTTTTGTCCTGAAATTCTAACTTGAATATGGTATCCTAACCGTTGATTCAAATAGTATTCTGTTTTTTCTTACAAGTCTTATTCGTTCCCACAGTCATGCTGATACTCTCAGAATCTGAAAATGACTTGTACTTAATTGTTTTGCCTCCCGGAACCCAATTTTATAAGGTGTTGCTTTGAAAACTCTAACTTGGACATAAAATCCTAACAGTTGATCCAAATAGAATTCTTTTTTTTTTCCCTAAAAGTCTTATTCATTCCCATGTTCATGCTGATACTCTTGGAATCTGAAAATGACTTGTACTTGACCATTTTACCCCCTCAACCCAATTTTATAAATTTTTTGCCTTGAAACTTTGAATTGGGCATAAGATCCTAACCGTTGATTCAAATGGAATTGGGCATAAGACCCTAACTGCTGATTCAAATGGATTTCTATTTCTTCCTATAGGTATTCATTTGAAAAGAACTTGTACTTGACCATTTTGCCCCCAAAGTTTTTGCCTTGAAATTTTAACTTGGACATAATATCCTAACTGTTGATCCAAATAGATTTTCGTTTCTTAATATGGGTCTTATTTATCCCAACGGTTGTGTCGGTACTCCCAACATCTGAAAAAGACTTATACTTAAATTGAAAATACAATAAATAGGAGACCCTCGAAATTAAAGTATGAATTAGAATGTACATAACTTAAAAATTAAATTCAAAAGTTTCAATTTAATTTTTAATTTTTTGTTTTAATCGTGAGAGATCCCTTGAAAGTATAAGTTATAGAACGAACAAACACTTTTCTTTTTCATAAAGTCCTCGTCCTAATTGATATCAGTGACTCTCATTGCACTAAATTACTAAAAACATCCAATAGTAACAAACTTATACATTACTAGTCAGAAATTATAGCACGAACATAAATTTGACGTTACAAGGTAGTATGCATTTCATGTGGACAATAAATTATATGCATCACAAGGTTGAGCCTCTTGAAGCAACTTTTTATTTTTTATTTATTTATCTCCTTACTGGAAAAACTCTCAAAGGTTGAGCCATATGTAAAGTGAGTCCTAACTTCTCATCCATATTCATGTCTTTCAATGTAAATCCATCTTCAAACTTCCAATCGAAGCAGTGAATAAGTGAAGCCAACATCAAGTGGATCATCCGAATTCCCAACGGCAAACCAGGGCAAATCCGGCGTCCTGCACCAAACGGAATGAGTTCAAAATTCTGACCCTTAACATCAATATCTGACCCTAAAAACCTATCTGGCATGAAAGTGTCTGGACTCTCCCATATGCTAGGATCTCGACCTATAGCCCATGCATTCACCAAAACTTGGGCACCCTTTGGGACAGTGAACCCACAAAGCTCTGTATTGTTTTCAACTTTTCGTGGGAGAAGAAATGGAACTGCTGGGTGTAAACGGAAGGTTTCTTTCACAATAGCTTGCAAGTAAGGAAGCCTAGCAATGTCTGATTCTTCAACTAATTTACCTATGCCAATTGTCTTTTCAAGTTCTGCTTGGGCTTTTGATAGAGTCTCCCTATTATGGAGTAACTCAGCCATGGCAAATTCCAATGTGCTTGTAGTTGTATCAGTGCCAGCAGCAAATAAGTCCTATATCAAATAAGTAATATATCAAATTCACGATTAAACACATGCATTAATATTTGATCTGTCAAATTGTCCATCATCTGTTTTAAAATTGTCACTTCATAATTATTGTCACAATTTCAAAATGACTCGAAATTCTCCCTAAATCGTATATATATATTCTTATTAACTCAATATGTACTCCGGTGTAAAATTCTCACACAAGAATTTCAAACATGTACTTGGCGTATCATCATTATCTTATTCAATTCCAAATTTGGACTAATAACTTAATGTTTATTAATTTAACATTGTCAATGTGTTATCTCTCACATTGCTATCATAATATATATTCAGAAATATATATAAGTAGATGAATCTAGGGTTGAAATTCAAATCACATAGTTCGTTATTTGAATTTGAAGTCGATTTGAATATGAATTCAAATCAAATAAAAATACTGTTTATAGTTTGAATTTAAATTCAAATGATATAGTAATCGATTTGATATTCGATCAAATTATAAGATTAAGTATTCAATTAACTATTTGATTAAGTAACTAATTCATATTTATTAAAAAAAAATTATATAATTATTTGTATTTATTTAAATTATTATTATTATTATTATTATTATTATTACTTTTACTATTTTTACTTTAGATTTGAATCCTCTAGAATTTTTAGCAATTCTCGTAAATAGAATTCTCTTAATTTTTGTTAACAACTATTTTATAATACATTTTAATAAAATTATGATTAAAATTAGAATTAGGATTAGAGTTAGGGCTAGGATTACGATTAGGATTAGCATTAAAGTTAGGGCTATAGTTAGGTTTAGGCTTACAGTTATGTTTAGGATTAGGTTTAGGGTTAGGTTTAGGCTTACACTTAGAGTTATACTTAGGGTTAAGGTTAGGCTTAGTATGTTGCCATAGTATGATGTTGATTTGTGTCTTGGACTACTTATACTTTTTTTTCTTTTTGTCTATTTTAGCTATACGGTAACTGTGCTACTTATGTTTTTTATAACAATTATGTAATTTGAATGTTCACACCTGGATTTTAAAGTACTTAGTTTTATTTTACATATTTAATTTCTTAAAGTTTAAACATAAAATTTTAGATAAATATTATTTTTCAATGAAAATTCAATTATTTAAATTTGAATCAAATATTTGAATATTTGTCAAATTCAAATTCAAATATCATTTTAAATTTGAAAAAGTATTCGGATTTGAATTTGAATTTGATAGTTGAATTCAAAAACAATACTACTAATTGAATATTCGAGACTATTCGATTCGAATTTTAGCCTTAGATGAGTCCCTCCTCCCAATATTAATTAATTAGTTGTAGGAGTGTATCTCTCACATGATATCATAGCTAGGCCTGGACTGGACGGGCAGCCCTAGTACGCCCACACCTAACGATTGATCAGTCCTAACTACTACGGATTATCTCACAACTTTGGATCTTTACCTTCTACCTGAAAGAGGGCTAGAAAACTTCACATTTTTTTATAAATAAATGAGTCTCTTTTTTGTCACCAATTAATTGGTTTGCAAGTGTGACTCTCATATATGCAAAATGAATATGCTTTATAATCAACCCTTATCTGTCTAGATTGTATGGCCAAGTCATGTATGTCCAGCCAGCAAAATAGTAATTACATGACTTTTTTATTTTCCAATTTCTATGAGAGATTATAAATAAGAGGAACAAGTTGGAGTAGTACTAACCAATAATAGGTGGTCCATGTGAGGTCTGTCAATCTCTTCATCGCTAGTCTCAATGAATTTCAGAAGAACATCCAAAATATCTCCACTAGAGACATAGCCAATCACTCTGAACAACTTCAACCGTTCGTTGGTTATCCTATCAAAGAATGCAAATATCTTACTGAAGCAATATCCCATACGGTGTCGTATTCGTTGTGGATCAATCACTTTAAGTAGAGGGAAATAATCAGCCAAGTTAGGCTTTCCTGCAAGATCCATTATCGTAGACACAATCTCCTTAAAATCTTTTGCAAACTTAGAATTTGGGTCAGCTACGTCCACAGAAAACATAGTGTTGGACAACAAATTCAATGTTGTTCTAAAACCCACTTGACCAATATCAACTTCAACACCAGCTTCACAACTTGCTTCCACTTCATCAATCATATCTTGCACTTTTCTACGACGAAGGTGAAAGTTGGCATCAAGTTTTTTGGCTGTGAAGATGTTAAAATTGCAAATCTTTCTGAGGTTTCGCCACTGGCTAGAAGAGATGGATAACCAAGGCATTCCTAATTGATCATGGTTATGAGCTTTAATGGAATCAGGTATAGTTCTATTGGAGAAAGCTAGATCTTGTGTTTGCAGGACTTCTTTGGCAATGGCTGCTGAAGAAATCACAACTGTTGTAATTTGTCCAAGTTTCAAACTCATAATGGGTCCATAAATGGAAGCAAGTTTTGCAAAAGATTGATGGGGTTTGTCACCTAATTCAAAGAGGTTACCAAAGATTGGTAAAGGTTTTGGTCCTGGAGGAAATTTGGTTAAACTCTTTTTGTTCTTTGTAAGAAATAACAAGAAATTCACAGCTTGAATAACTGTAAAAGTGAAGAGACAGAATAGGATAGAATTCAAGAAGTTCATCATTGTTGCTTATGAAAATAATCTAATTAATCCCAATAGGCCATTTGATGTATTTGTAGGAAAAAGATTCGCTGGGCTTTGCCTGTGAGCCGCCTACACAGTAACATAAGTTGACTAGATGCTAAGAAAGTGACACGCCAGCTTGCACTGCAATTGAATTCTCTACAACACAATCTTTGAATAAGGAAATTAAAATTCAAGAATTTGATAATCATTCAATTTAAATTTATTAATTTGAATACAAGATTATTTTTTTTATTTGGATACAAAAGATGAATCAAAATATAGTTTTAGAATTTTTAATACTAATTTGATTTTACTCAAATTTTAAATCTTAATTTTTATTATTATTTTTTGTAATTATTAAAAATTTTGAACAACATAAAAAAATATATTTATTATAATAAAAACAAGAAAATATATGTACAAAAAAAAAAAAAAAAAAAAAGATGATAAAGTTCGGCCTGACTCGAAATAGTAGCCCAAACCAAATTATTCGGTCGGACCCGATTCAAAATCATCGGGTAAAACTCTCAACCCGTACGGATCAGGCCAACTAGTACTCGTAACAAATTTTTGGCCCAGTACGAGTTCTGGGGTATACTTATTATGGTTTATTGAGATGAATTTAAAATACATATTTTAGTAGGTATTTAAATCCACTCATATCAATTTTCAAATCTTAATTATTTATTTATTATAATTATTAAAAAAATTTATGAATATAAACAAATAAGTTTATAATTTTAAATTGAAGGTTAAAAAAATACGCTACTAATATGAAAATATATTTTTGATAAGCATTAATATTTATAATTTAATTATTTAATTTTTTATTTAATTGAATACTTCAAACATATATTTCTAATTATATTAATTAACTAAATAAAATAAAAATTGTCCAAGTGGTTGGTTAAAATAATGAAGTTTGACATATTGTACTAAAATTTTTGTGGTCATCATAGTTTTAGCTTTCTGTATCAAATAGAGCCGTTCGTCTTTGTATGCGACAAGAAATGATGACATTATTTGGGTCTTTTTCAAGGGGACATCTGTTTGGTTTTTTGCTCACTTTGTGGTCATATAGGGCATCAATGTTCAACATGTCAACCGTCTATTTAGAAGAGTACAGTTAATGTGGTACACTTGTCACAGTTAATTCACATTATTATCTAAAAGATACTAATGCAAATTTACATGTTTAAAATAATTTAATAAGAATCACAATGCTTATTTCAAATGCTAATATATTATTGAAATCAGCAGTTGATGGGTGTGTCTTTGCAGATCAGAGGTTCAAGCTCGTAGGAAAATACTTGTGAGACAAGACAATTACGAACCTCAAACGAGATTAAACTTATAACCAAAATGTGTGGAGATACTAGTAAGAAACCAAAAAAATAAAAGATAGATGAAATTACTTCCTAACTTTTTTATATACAAATGTCAAATTATATCCATAATTACTTCCTTCATGGAAGTTAAGTGAAGTTTTCAGTTTTTGCATAGGTCTATGATCTAATTTATAAAAGTTGTATTACCATTATGCTAAATGTTTTGTTTGGTAATGCTGTGACTTTCAAAAAATTACGGTGAATTTTCATTGTAAAAAAGTTGTTGTTGTCACAACAACTTTGTTTGGTCAATCTTTTATAAAAGTTGACGTGGGTAGTAAAAGTAAGGAACAAGGTGTTTGGCAAAACAAATTATAAGTTATTGTGAATGTATACAATGACAAAAATAGACATTACTATTATTGATTAACTTTTATTATTTCTAATTAAACATGGAAAGGTAATTGGAATGCTATTCGTATTTTTATTTCTTCGCCTATTTTTAATATACAAATGCTTCTTCTCAACATGATTACTAAAATTAAATATTTTCTTGTAACATATATTTTAAAATATTAGGGGAATGTGAAATATTAATATGTGACTTTTAAGCTTGAAGCAAACAAAAATGCTCTATAGTCCTATCTTATATAATGGTTGAAAATTTTTAAATTTGGAGGGAAGATCAAAAAAAATTTAGTAGGAAACACTTTGTTTTGGAGGGAAGGAAAAGTGGAAGATGAGAAGGAAGAAATAAGAAAGGTTTTCAAATAATTTTGATGAGAGAAATTAGATGGTTTGTAAATTAATAAGAATTTTAAAAAATTATTAAAGTGCTTTATGTACTTTTAATATTAGAAAACCACAGTTTTAAAAAAAAATCACATAGGATGCTTTTAAAAGTATCTTTAACTTTTTAAAAGTTGTAAAAGAAGCACCCTAAATAAAAACCAAATAATTTTTAGGTGTTGTGGCTTTTATAAAGTCACAACACCCTATTAAAAAGTATTACCTACTCAACCTTAGTGCATTTAGTGACTACACAGACATAAGCTAGAGACTCAATTTTTTTTTTAAAACTTAGGCTACAAGACTTGTGATTCAAGTGTTGGGCAATGATGACTGAAGATACACAATTTTTATTTATAACATATTTATTTTGATAATATAAATAAGCTAAGATTTGGTATCAAAATCTCCTTCAAACTCTTTTATATGATTAAATGCATTCTAAGTTTTCCCTGCACATGATTTAGGTTATTACTCTCCACCAAAATGAAATTGATTTTAGTCATATAGATAAATCTTCTATGATTAGTTGCTAGATATAATTATATGTGAAATTATAATTCCGTGTGAATGATTAAGTTTTCATATAATCATCAACAACAATAAAGTAGAATTAAATGTCGCCTCATGAATTGTAATATTTTGAATGATCTTTGAGGCTGTATAAGGACATGTGAAATGCCAATTTAATGAATACATTTAGGACAAGACCCTTGTGGTCTAGTAGTATTTTTCCCCTTCCCCAAAGTTCAAGTTCAGGATTTGAGTATGGCCTTCCCCCTCCTCGAATAAAAAAAAATATAGACATTTAGGATTCATTATATATATTATTTTCATGATCCATCAATTGTGATAAATGATTATAGTTGATAGTTGTGCAAAAATAGAAGATTTTGGATTTTACGTTACTAGTAAATTAATCAGTTACAAATTTCAAAATTACCAGTAAATTATTTTAGTAAAAATTCAACATTATATATATATTTTTTTGCATATATTAACTTGGGAGCTAATGAGAATATTTATGATAAGAAAATATTTTATATTCTTGCTTGTATGTTCTCTAATAATTTATTTGCAGAAAATTGTTGTAATGTATCAGTATGAGAAAATTAGATGATACTTTGATTTATTAGCATGTCATTTAAAAATAAATAAAGAAATATCAATGGTTTAGGAGTAGTCATAACATCTTAAAACACGATAATATTTATTATAGTAATAAAGAATTGAATTGTAGACTACATAGAGTTATATCACATCTAATAATTGCAATTAATTTGTGAATATAATTTACTTAAACCTCTAGGGAAGTTTTTTCTATTTCATAAATTATTTAAAATAGGGTTATGAATTTTGATATTAAGAGTATATAGTCATATGCCTATAGGTATGAATTATTTATCTCATGTGCTTTTATAATCACTAGTCTTACTATTAAATTTTTAGTAAATTCATGCATGTTGAGACATCTACTTACAAGAAATTTGAATTTACTAATTTAAATTTAACATGTGTCAATGAAAGATTTGAACAAAGTGTATCTGACACAAGTGCCATGATCATAAAATTTTTGAGCAAAAGCAAGTATGCACAACAGTCCATGTTTATACATAGCTGGCTATCCGTTTGCAATCATTAAGTAAAACAAGGCTATTTCAAATTAAAACTTTCTAACAGGTCTTTTTTATCGAGAAATATGCTACTAAGGCAAATGACATATAGAGCTTGAAGAGTTCAAGAGAATAAATACAAGACACAAAAAATTCACATCTTGATTTGAAAATGAAATCTACCAAGCCAAAACTCACATACTTCATTAGTCTCAGTCAAGAACACTTTGTGTTTGAAAAAAACTAAAACTTTCATATCATTATTCTCTATTGTAAACTCATCCAAAACCACCAGACTTTGTGACTGAGTATCTTTATACACTTATTAGTATTATGTTTAAGTTGGTTAACTTGTGAGTTCTACAGAATAGAGGAGAGTGATTGATGATACCTAGATGTTTAATAGGTTGTAAAAGATATATGATTCCCTAAATTGGAAAGATTAGTGATAATGAAACACCTTTGTTGCAGCTTAGGGAGTGGACTAACTGGGGCTTTTTGGTGAACCACTATTAAAACATTGTGTCACTGCTTTAATTTCTTTACTGCTTTCTGCTTTCCCCTGTACTTTATTTTATTTCTTTCAAAAGCAATTTTTTTTTAAAACATACCTTTTTAATGGTCAAACTATTCATACTCCCTTCTAGTTTGCTTAACTATACTAAAATTTGGTATCATAGTAGGTCACTACTATTTCTCTTAATTATGTTTTATTAAAAATTATGTAAAGATCTATTCTTATGGCAAGCTCCAGTGTTTGGTAATGGTCAGTCTTCTTCCATATCATCTCTATGTAACAACCAAAATTTTAGCTATTAAAATATACAAATGAGCATTTTTGTTCAAGTTATAAATTTCAATGTTTGGGATGCAATCATCATTTGTTGCCTCCCTAGGGTAAAAAATGCCAAAGGAGAACTTGATCCTAAACAAAATGCTAAATAGGATGATAATGACATTGCTAATGTTAAACTAATTAAATAGTAGAGCTATGAATCTTTAGGTGTGTGCAATCGTTGTTCTGGCTATAAATCAACTCATGAAATCTGACATAAATTAAATGTTATACATAAAGACACACAACACAAGTTAAGAAGTCTAAAGTAAACATGCTTGTTCATGATTATGAAAATTTTAAAATGAATATTGATGAAACTATTTTTGAGATATTTTCTAGGTTTACAAATATCATCAATGCCTTTAAGGAAATGGGAAAGACATACTTAAATGAAGAAATGGTTCTTGGTTTTAGGTTTTCTACCTAAAAGCTGAAGAGCTAAAAGGATTGGTATAGAGGTAACAAAAAATCTAGAGATCCTTATTGGACAAGTTACTGGGTTTCATAGTAACCCATGAAATACAAGAAAAAATCGAAGAAGAAATCAAAAGGAAAACTTTAGAAGAGCAAAGTTGTATCTTTCAGAGTAGCTCAAAAGGACTTAGCTGAATCAAAAGACTTTGATGATGTAAAGAATGAAATATTTCTTCTTGCTAGAAGATTCAATAGATTCTTACAAAGATGATAATTTAAACAAACACCCAGAAGGGAACATAAATAAAGCAAAGCTGAAACTAATGAGGTTTATGTTTACTTCGAGTGCAAGAAACTAGGAAACTTGAAGTACGGATGTCCAAGAAAAAAGAAATTCATTCCTGATTCCAAGAAAAGGAGAGAGATGTTTGTAACTTGGAGCGATAATGAGGGAAGCTGAGATGAAGGAAAGGAAGAAGAGGCCAATCTCTGTCTCATGGCCAAATGTGAACTTTCCACCTGCTACTCAACTGTAAATCATTTAACAGAATGTGATGATGACGACGTAAACTCATCCTATTGTTTTGAAGATTTGGAAGATGCCTTTAATAATAATTGAACAATATTCTAATACTACTTTAGAATTAAGAAAAACTAAGAAATCAACAGCTTTCTTATCTTTGAAAATAACAAACTAAAGACAGAGTTCTCTAAAGCAAATGAAAATGTTGAATCTCTTGCTGATGCAATTGGTTTGCATGAAACCCAAATTCTTAAGGAAAAGATAAAATATCCGACTGAGACTCTAGTTAAATTTGTTAATGGTGAGAAAATCTCAACATGATATTTAGTAGTTAGAAATGTGTTTTTGACAAAGCAAGCTTTGATTATCAATCTAGTTCATCACACAAGTCTTTTAATAATTCTTTTTTGAAAAAAAAAAATTGTATGCCATTTTTTTAGTAAGACTAGTCATACAGTCTCAACTTGTCAAGTTAAGAAAATAAATTCCAAAGGAAAGAGAAAAATGGTTTGGGTGCCTAAAATCCCAAAACCCCCTTCAGAAATGAGGAGTAATCCTACAGAACCCAAACAAAACTAGGTACCAACTATTAAATGAAATTTCCTTTGCAGGATTGTCTCAAAGGAAAATAGACCGAATTCTTATAGTGCTTGATAGTGGATGCTCAAAACATATAACTGGTGAAAAGAAAATTTTCTCATTTATAAAATCAAGCAACAGTGGATTTGTCACATTTAGAGACAACAGTAAAGGAAGAATTGAAGGAAATGACACTATCGGTAACAAAAGCAACTCAGTTGAACATGTTCTATTTGTAAATGGGCTGAAGCATAACCTATTAAGCATAAATTAACTTTGCGATAGAAGCCATGTAGAAATATCCTCGAGTGCTTCTAACGGGCTTCTAGTCCTTCCTTCTTGACTTCGCAATGACGAAGTCAATTCCATTGATTCTTTGGCCCTAGGCCTCGTAGTAGTCAACTTTGACTCAGACTATTGTTTGATGATAAGTATTCATGAGAACAAGGTAAAATTCTTGGGTCAAAGAAGAAATAAGATTTAAGTTGTTTATTTGAACCAATTTTTTGAATATACTTGTTTAACTTCTATACATGATTCTTCTTATTTTTGGCATAGAAGATTAGGTCATGCAAGTATGTATACTATTTCAAAATTATCTAAAAAGCATGGTCACTCGTATACCAAAAATTAATTTTGATCTTAAAAAGGTTTATGATGCATTTCAATTTAGAAACAAACTAGAAATCTCTTTAAAAAGCAAAAACAATATTTCTACTTAAAGGTTATTGAAATTACTTCATACGAATCTTTTTGATCCTACTCAAGCTGCTACCTTTAGAGACAATAAATATACTTTTGTCATCGTTAATGGCTATTCATGATTTACTTGAGTATTTTTTTTCCTTTCTCTCTAAAATAATTTCTTCAAAACATTATGCAAACATGTTCAAAATGAAAATAATTATGTATTTAAAAAATAGAAGTGATCATGGAAACGAATTTGAAAATAGCAACTTCTATGATTTTTGCATTGAGTATGGCATTGAGTATAACTTTTCAGCTTCAAGAACTCCACAACAAAATGGAGTACTTGAGAGTAAGAACATAACTCTTCAAAATATGCCATGAATAATGTTATGTGAAAAGTCTTTTCCTCACTACTTTGGGGCTAAAGTTGTTAGTATCATATCCCATATCCTTAACAAGGTTCTGGTAAGACTAATATTGCATAAAATACCATATGAGTTATAGAAATGTAGGAAACCTAATATTGGATGTCTTCATGCATTTGGTTGCAAATGTTTTATTTATAATAACAACAAATATAGTATGGGAAAATTCGATGTCAGATCTGATGAAAGTATTTTTCTAGGTTATTCAATAACTAGCAAAGTTTAAAGAGTTTATAACAAAAGAACTCTAGTTATTCAAGAATCATGTTTTCTTTAATAAACACATTTCTTTGATAAATAGAACTAATGAATTCGATGCAGATTTGTTCATTGCTTTCTAAGGAATTGCTAATTCAAAACTACTGATCTCACAATAAAAATGCTACCAGTTGATCAACGTGAGAATACAGCTGAACCTCCAGATGAAATACTTATAATTGTTCCTACATTGAATTATCTCAAATTGAGCCTGCAAATGCTGAACCAAAAGAAAATGGAAATGCTGACATTCAATTGCTTCCAACTAATTGGAAATATGTTAGAAGTTTTATTATGGATAAAGTGTTAGGAATTCCATCTCAAGGGGTAAAAATAATATCAAAGCTACAATCGCTATATGTTTTTGAAACATTTCTCTATCAAATAGAACCAAAGAAGCCAAAAGTGATGATTTATGGATTCAAGCTTTGTAAGAAGAACTATTTCAATTTGAGAGAAATGACGTATGAGATCTTGTGCCCTGACCAAAGAATCATCCTGTAATTGGCATAAAATGGGTCTTCTAAAACAAGATGGATGAATTTGTGTAGTGATTAAAAATAAATAAAAATTCAAAACAAGGTTGGTAGCCTAAAGATATAATCAAGAAGAATGTATTGATTTTGATGAAGTTTTTGCTTCTTTGCTAAATTAGAATCTATCAGACTTTTGCTTACATTCACATATTTTTAAAACTTAACTTTATGTCGAAAGTGTTTTCTTAAATGGCATCATAAATAAAAAGGTTTATGTTAAACAACCTTTTAGTTTTGAATCCTTTAACAAACATGATATGTTTTTAAGCTAAGAAAGACTCTTTATGGCTTGAAACAATCTTCGAGAGTTTGGTATGAAAAATTATGTAAATTTTTACTCAATAATGGTTTTAATAGAGGTAGAATTGACACAGCTCTTTTTATCCAGCACAAAGGTAACATGTTACTTATTCATATTTGTGTTGATGATATCATCTTCGATGCTATTGAAGAATCTCTCACAAGGATTTTGCTAAGTTTATACATGATGAATTTGAAATGAGCTGGATGGGGAAACTCAATTATTTTCTTGGCTTTCAAGTAAAACAATTAGAAAAATGAATATTAATCAATCAATCAAAGTATACCAAGAATCTACTTAAAAGATTTAAATTAGATTTGACGAAGACAATTGGAACTGCCATTGGAATATCAACAAGGCATGAAAAAATTGAGTATGATAAGGCAGTATATAATTGGCTCACTACTTTACCTTACTGCAAGTAGACCTGATACCATATTCAATGTTTGCTTATATGCTCGTTATTGGAGTTGTCTAAAAGAAATCCCATTTAAATGCATTAAAATAATTTTCAAATATTTGAATGGAACTCAATTAAACATAAAAAGTACCAATGGCACCTGTCAATTTTGGTCACTTTCTTGTTTCTTGATTCAGTAAGAAACAACATTATGTAGGGCTCTCAACTGTTAATACTGAATATGAATTAACTACTAAATCTGAAGTAGCTAGGAGTTGTTATGCGTAGTTGTTATGGATAAAACAATAGTTAATTGATTACAACCTTGATTTCAATAAGAATTTGATTTTTTGTGATAATACAAGTGCTATTAATCTAACAAAAAAATTTGTGCTTCAACACTCACGTTCTAAACATATCGAAGTGAGGTATCATTTTGTTCGTGATCATGTTCTAAAAGAAGATATTACTTTACACTTTATTAGATCAAAAGATTAACTCACAGATATCATCACTAAGCCTTTTAATGAATGATAATTTTCTAAAATCAGACGACAACTAGGAATGTCGATACCTGATTTTCATATCATGATATTCTCTTGCTCTACTTCCGTTGCTTAAAATATCTCTTCATTAATTTTATTTTTCTTTTTGAGAAACAAAAAGTGGGAGAAAAGGCTAAAATTACTGTTTAGTACAAATTGAACAGATAAAAAGGGATCTAATCTCTCTATAAAATTCTAAGGCACTACCCATTATCCTCAATATTTTAATTATTTTATAATCATTAAAAAGTGAGAGATTGTTGAGACAATTATTAAATAATCTAAATTTTTCTTAAATCTTTATTTTGAATGATAAAAAAACAATGCTGAATCAAAATAACTACTAAATCCTAATTCCATCAATTTTCCTATTTTACATGTGTTGAACTAAGCTAGATATGAACAAGAAATCTATTTCAAAAGTCTTTTAGTAGAATAAAATGAAACACATGAAAAGCTGAAAGATAAATCTTAATTTAACAGCAGTAAAGGATGTTAAGGGCTGAAACAAAAAAGAAAGTAATTAGCTAATCATCAAGTGAGTAGTTAAAAGCTCAAGACTAAAAGGACCATCTGCTGGTTCTTAATCAAGTTGCTGAAAGCTTGGTGTACACTTTGGAATTAAAATTGGACTTCTCAACTCAATTCAAAAAAATTGAGAAACAACTGTAAAATACCATTTTCAATTATTAAGAGCAGCTCATTGAAATTATAGTTTAAAATAAATTTTTATTTAGACAGTCAACTACTTATAGTGGCACATCATGCTATATCATCAGCCATCACTCACCCATAACCTACTCCACCTACCTCAAGTCATCAACCATGACAACTCATCCACCTGCCGAGACCTACTAGGAAGATAAATAACACAATCAGAGCATGCCAGAAACAAAATCAAACACCACCAAGACTTATTGAAAACAACAAAAACCACTGTTAGAAGCTACATAAGACTGCTACTGTCTCCGAGACACATCGGAGATGCCAATAATCACTATCTTGAGTTGGCTTGATTCAAAGGTTCTATTGATTTCTTCATGGTGATGGAAAGATTCTCGATTTTTGTATCCATCCAAAGTTTCAAATTAGACATTTCCTTTTTGCCCACCACATTCTCCTTTACTTTAGTCAAGAACTTCTCCAATAATGTATGCCAAGTTTGATTGATAACTCCATTAAGGCAGTTCAAAGAAGGCAAGTCATTGTTGGATGACTTAGATGAAGATCTTGTTAGATTCAAGATTTTGTCTCAGATTGCATTCAAAATCAAGCTCACTTACTAGAGTATTAAATATTAATCTGAAGTCTTCATTTATATTTATAGAATTTTTTAGTTGGAGTTCTCGTATTCGAATGGTAGGAATATCAATATCATCCATTGGAATCTCATAATCATTAGGAATTTTAGTGTAAGTCTTTGAAATCTTTAAAGCCTTTTTTGGGTACAATTATGACATAGTCTTCTATACCAGCTCTCATAACTTCTGCTTTATTTGAAATAGGTTCATCCTAGAATGTGCTAGCTGAAGAAAAGTCTTGACTAGTTGGAACAATATTAGCTGTGATGTTTAGTAGGCCAACCGACTGGAAGATTGATCTTCTTTAGATTCTTCATTAATAGCTTCATCTGCTATATCTACAAGGACTTGCACTATAATATTATTTGTAGTAAGGACTTGACGATCATCCAGAGCTATGTTTAGATCGACAGAAAATTGAACAACTATTCCAAGAATTTGATCATTTGTGAGTTTAGTTGTGTTTTCAATAATGACTATGTTCGGAAGAAGGTGAGCTACTTAAACTTGGATGGTAGCTTCTACATTAGCTGCATTATCTTTTGTTGTATGTTCTTCAATATTTTCCTTTACATCAGTTGTTAGCTCTTCATCAATTTGCTTTTCAGTATTTGCATCAACATTAGTTAAGATGGTTGGAGGATCAGTTGAAGGCACTTCCATAGTAGGCTCGACTAAAACTAACTTAACTGCTAGTTTAGTTGTTCTTTCTCCTTTTTTTTTCATGATTTGTTTGAAAATTGTTGATAGTATCTGAGAGCAGCAGTTGTCTTTAAAGAGTAGGTTGGGAGCTTTAGATATTCAGGATTGTTCAAGGGAACTCCTAAATGCTTAAAAATTACAGTCATATGCATTACGTTGCTCAATCCCTTGTTCTTCGATCTTTCAAATTTTTGACAATCCATCATTTTGTCAAGTTTTAACTTAAACGTATTGAACTCGGTTTTAGTGATTAATACCCATACCTTAAACAACTCCATTTATGAGATTGAGGTGGGACTTCCAATCCTTGATAGTAAAGTTATCATCACAAAAAGATAAAGGATTATATGCTCAATATAAAGTTGAGAAGATGATTTTACCTTCTATATGAAATCAAAATCATCTTTCATTCTTCTTGATAGTTCTTTGTTTAGAGTGAAGCTTGAAAAACCACTTGCAGATAACCCAAAAAGCTCACACAAGATGCCTTTATTCAAAATCAACTCCTTTCCTAATAGCTAGCTTCTTAAACCACTTTTTGTCTTAGAAAGGTTAGCATAGAATGACCTAACTAGGTCTAAGTATACAAAGTCTAAGAATCTTATAAATTTCCCTAGAGATTGAGCTTGAAAGAGATCAAATGGTTGATTTCTAAAGCACTTGAAGTTTGGTGACCTCAAATCAACTTCAGACTTGAAAAGACCTCAATAAACTCCTTGAACTATTATGCATTTTGGTGTTTGATAGGATTGACCCTTTTGAGCTCTTTTAAGTTTGGCCCAAAAGACTTACTAGGTTTCTTTGATGGAAAGGAGGTACTAGCAAATTTTCTTTATGGTGTCATTGAAGATTAGAAGTAAGATTTGGAGTTTTGATGTTCTTCAAGGATTTAGAGCAAAAACAATTGAACTTATAAGATTCTTTCGAAATAGGACATATGATGCAATGATTGCATGTGAATGCATTTAAAACAAAAAATGCCTTTTCTAGTTGACTATGGGTCCATTATCCTGAAGGCATCAAGTGATTGTGAGCCAATTGATACTGTTAGTTATGGTACATCATCTAAGCAAGTGTTGGTTAATATTCTGTCACAATTACAATAATAAATAATAATATTACAATTTAAATAAATAAATTGAAGTAGATAAATGATTGAATATAAAATGAGTTAAGAAAGTGTAGAAAGCTTAGATGAGGCATGATTATATCATTTTCTTGAAGACAATTCATGCCATGACTGAGATTGTTCAACCAATGCAGAGGTTTCTTGACACGTTGCCCCCATGATACAATAACTCAGCAATTATACATTATATGTCTCTCAATTCCCTGCACAAGAAAGGAGACGAGTTCTCTCTGCCTACACCTTTCCTTGCCCAATATATAATAGAACATATAAAATTGAATTATATTAGAGTTATGTGCATGTAGAGTGTTGTACATGTAAGTACTAGTGTGTTCTTCTATATTATATAGAAAGTGTGACAATAAAGGGTTTATATAATAGTATGATTTTGTAACTCTTATATCAAAATAATATTTGAAATAAATATACAATTTAAAATTGAAATGAATAAAGAATTAAGTTATTTAAGTTACAAAATTAAATATTGAATTGTAAAAATTCAATTGTCATAAAATACTTTAAACCCTACTATTCAAAGCTTTAAACTTTTGAAACTCCCACAAAATTTATTATTCAATAAACCACCTAAATAAATTCTATTTATTTTATTTTTATTGAAATAGAACAAAAATGCCCCACCTATTTCAATAAAACAATAAAACATATTCTACACAATATTGGGCAAAGATAGACTACCATGCTTAATGAGAGTAGTATTGTCTTGAACTTTCACTTAGCTTTTTTACAAATCTTGGTCCAGAGTCATTAGTGGTAATATGACCTTGAACTATGACTATTTAAAGGATTCAAGAAATGTATATTGCACATAATAGTTTGAGTGTAAATTTTGAACTCATAAGCCAGCATTACTGCCTTGTGCTTATCCCAGTTTCATAAGTACGATAGAGAATTTGCCTAATTCTTATAGGAGTGGCCCCACTCCAACACTTACATAGGTGAAATCTATCAAGAGTGTTTCTGCAATTTGTGACACTCCACTCATAAGAGATATAGATTTCATTAAGAGTAAAAATAACTCAACCTTTTATCTCATTGCAGAATAGATGCATCTACGCCATAGGGATGATCTTTAAAAAAATATTTTAGTGGTGCATCCTACCTCCAAATTACTCTATGATTCATACTTCCCTTTGAACCTAGCTCTTAGGATCTCTGATCACTAGGTTGGGTATCCGCATAGGTAATTTTTCTAGTCTTTAAGCTTAAGACCTATCCTCCTCGATGTAATAATCTATTCTTTTAACTCTAATTAGAGATTTAAATGTTACACAATTTATGTATATCAAAAGACTAGATAATATTACACATATACTTGATAAAATACTGCACATATGTGTAAAAATAAAAACAAGTGGTATTTTTTTCTCATAAAATTACCAATTTGTTTTTCATTGGTCTTGGCTCATTTGTTTTCTATAGTATTATGAATTACCAATAATAATCTCAATATTATATTTTCTCCAAACATACACCAAATTAGTTATGTTGGCCTTCTAAATTTTAGGTCATACACGTTGAACATAGTATAAATCAAATTTCACACACTATACTGTTCAACACAAAAATAATTCCACACATTCATTCAAAAAGTCGAAAAATAATCTTAACTAATTTGTAAAATTTGTAAATAATAAATTCCACAATGATAGAGAAATTTCATTCTCAAAAGGGACTTTTCGTAGTTCATGTAAAATACATGATAATTTTTTGGCACCATTATACCTTTCTTGTATAATAGGAACGCTTTAAAATACATTATAACATTTGACACCATTATACCTTTTAGTTGTATAATAGGAATTCCTTTTTTTTTTCAAACACATTGGCATTCATAAAGATGCCTAAAAATAAATCAATTTGAATCACAATTTTTTTTTTTTTTGAGTTGTCCCAAAATTAATATTCACCAATTTGTGAGAAATTAATACCACAATGATACTAATATCAAAAAGTATTATTCAACAAAATACTCATATCCTCGCATTATAAAATAATTATTTTAATATGGTATTTAATAATTCAAAAATATATTAGAATTTTTTTTTTTTTTTTTTTTTGCATCATGTTAGCATGTCAAATTAATTTATTTTTTTTCAAGCAAATGCTTAAAACATTTTTTTGAATTCACTTTTACTCCTTTTTAGTTTCATAAACTCATTTTCAAATAAAGAAGTAGAAAAATCTCATTTTCAAATGAATAAGTAGAACAAACTCATTTTTTCAAATTTTCTTAACCCCCACTATTTCTCATTGTAAAGAAAATTTGTTTTTTTGTTTTTGTTTTTGTTTTTCCTTTGAAAAAAAATATTAATTGACTTACCACCAATTGACATTTCAAATGGATTGTTCTATTAGAACACATCGTACCTTCAGCATGTTGAGATAAACTCATATCTCCTTTCAATCTTTGAAACAAAATGATTTGTTCAAGTCATCAACTCCACCATTGATTATTCTTGACTCCAACAATGAGATCTACACCTCATGGCAAATTTTCTTAACATTGCATGCCTTAGTAAAATTGCTCCATGTCGATTTGTCTTAAAATTATGGGTCAATATTCTGTCACAATTACAATAATCAATAATAATATTACAATTTAAATAAATAAATTGAAGTAGATAAATGATTGAATATAAAATAAATACAAAATGAATCAAGAAAGTGTAGAAAACTGAGATGAGGTACGGATATATCGTTTTCTTTAAGACAATTCATGCTACCACTGAGATTGTTCAACCGATACAGAGGTCTCTTGACATGTTGCCTCCAAGATACAACAACTTAACAACTACACACTGTACGTCTCTTAATTCCTGCATAAGAAAGGAGACGAGTTCTTTCTGCCTACACCTTTCCTTGCCCAGTATATAATAGAAAATATAACATGGAATTATATGAGAGTTATGAGTATATAGAGTGTTGTACATGTAAGTACTAGTGTGTTCCTCTATGTTCTATAGATAGTGTGAGAATAAAGGGTTTATGTAGTAGTATAATTTTGTAACTCTTATATCAAAATAATATTTGAAATAAATATACAATTTAAAATTGAAATGAATAAAAGAATTAGTTATATAAGTTACAAAATCAAATATTGAATTGTAACGATTCAATTGTCATAAAATGCTTTAAACCCTACTATTCAAAACTTTAAACTTTTGAAACTCGCACAAAATTTATTATTCAACAAACCACCCAAATAAATTTTATTAATTTTAATTTTATTGAAATAGAACAACAACAAGTTCATGAACTTTCCCCATTAGATGAGTAAGTAAAGTCAACTAAAAGACACAATCCAATGAATATACTAATGCAAATCAACAAACTTTGGCAAATAATTTTGCTTCTTTCTCCTTATTTGAGCAATCATTGTCACTCCAAGTCACAAACATGGCTTTTGTCTTCTTTCAATTACCTTTCTTTTTTCTAGGATAATCATACTTCAAATGTCCTAGTTGCTTGCATTCAAAACATATGAGAAGTTCCTCTTTGAGCTATTGTTTGGCAAGTTCCTTCTTAAATAATCTACCCCTGGATCCTTTGTTCATGAATCTTTTAAACTTGTTGACTAGCCAGGTCATATCTCCTTATCTCCTGATTCCTCATTTCAACCAATTGGTTCTCTTAATGCAAGTTTGAAGGCAAGAGTTTTCATCCATTCATGTTTGCCTTCATATTGCTCTTCATGTTTTTCTTATAACTCATGTGTAACAAGAGAGCCCAACATTCATCTAGAGTAAGGATCTCAAGTGGAAGCATCTTATAGCTCCTTGGTTTTCCAACTTTTGGGTAAACATCCTAGTATCTTGACAATCATGCCCTCATTACAGTTGTTTTTTCTTGGATTTTTCAGTCCATTGATAATGTTTATAATGCTACAAGGATAGATATATCATCACCAGCAAAAAGCTGTTGCGGATAGCCTATCGTTCATAATCACTTTCAGCGATAACATTTTTATTATTAGTAGTAAGTAGGCAACTATCCTAGTTAAGAACATACAAAGTTTAATTCATATCATTGATAAGAACACATTTCGTGCCAAAATATGAGAAACTATATGTGACAAACTCTACATTTTCAATGATAGGCTATACTGTCACAGATATTGTTATTTTTTTATTTTTTTTACTATTAACGACAATCTATTTTATGATCCGAAATAGGGCCTCCTGTCGTTGATAATTTTTCTTAAAGTAAAGATCTATATAACTTCCCTCTTTGTTTCTCACTTCATGATTTTCTCCCTTCTCTCTCTTTTGTCTGTCAATATAAACCAGAACCCTCATTATTGGTTTGAAGTCTATTGGTCTCTAAGTGTATTGGTGGTTGTCCTCCGTTAGTCCAGGTCTGGCTTAGTCATGGTAATTGTGGCTACAGGTTTAAATTGCTGAGATATGTTTCAAATTATTTTATGTTTTTTTTTTTGTTTATTTATTCAGGCAGTTGATTTGTTTGATTTGTTTTCTCTTGGTTTCTATTTTAATAAATCTTGTTTAGTTTGGATATGAACGGATTTTTAATTTTAGTAAAGTAGAGAGCTATCTCTCGATTTATTAATCCTAGTTTACTGGTGATATTTTGGTTTATTTCATTTGCTTTTAAAATGCACAAGTTTCACAAGCAAACTGAGCCAAGAAGGATTAAGTGGGGCTTATTTCAACATTTCTAAGTGCCTTATTGATTAATACAATTTCTTTTCTTTCCTTTGATCCTTGACTATATATAAATCATCCTCTATGTAGGTCGGGGGACTGGAATGTGATAATCTAATAAATAACACATTATTTTCATAGGATATGGTGGTTGCTTTGTTTAGGAGACAAATTTGTTTATGTTTGGCTGCTTTTTGAAGCATATGATAAATAATTTCATGCCAATGATAAGTAAAATAAAAGCGTGCTACTTATTCAATATATAGTTACTATTGATACCTGGATTTTCTTTTTAATTTTTTTATTGATATTCAAGTTATATTTAGTTATAACTTTTGGAACAATAAAGCACACTCCTTGACGAATTAGATTGTGTATGTATGTAAATCTTTGGTCATGTAAGATGTTTTCTTCTTGAGGATATCTTGTCATGGTATTCTAATTTTGGAGTTCACGGACTTGAAGCTCAAGAGTGTGTTTGGAGCTTGAATTGTAAGTGTTGTCTATAATTTAAGCGCAACCTTAGGTGTTATCATTGTATGAGGTTTTATTTTCCCACTTGTTTAATACTTTGTTAGTTGTTTATTATCTTTTATTTTTTATTTTTGAAACCTTACTACATGTGCATTCACTTAAAAAAATCTTTAGATTCCATTTGAGGATCATTATAAATGAGTTCAATACATTAGATAATGATCCTTGAATTGTGTAAATTAGTGGACAATTTCGGAAAGCAACATATAATTCGCCAAAATAGTATGCTTAATTCTTCATTCAATTAGTTGATAATTCAATCACATTTCTTTATGCTCTCCGGGTGTATACTTTGACGTTGTCTATGTTGTGTGCTTTGGGGGTCATGGGCAAATGCTACCAGATTTTGATATTTGATAAGTCATTTGGGTCTCAGTGGGGATAGAAATGTCAAATATATATTCGTTTGACAAGCCGAAAGTACCATCATGCACATCCGTGAGTCAATAAGACTTATAGAAATAAACGGTTCCTCATTTGGGTCAACGGGCTTCTTTTTATGCAAGTTAAGGTTTTATGCTAGTATACTTTGAAAATCAATCTCAAAGGGTAAAAATGTCATATACACATCTAACTAATAAGGAAGAAGTACCGGCACGTCCATTGGGGAATAAGACTTGTAGGAAAAAATAGTTTCTTGTCCTGGTCAACGTGATTCATTTTATGGAAGTTTAAGTGTTTAGGCTATTAAACTTTGAAACTAGGTATCAAGGGAGCAAAAATGTCAATAAACTTCCGTTAGTGAGTCAAGAGTACTAGCATGTTCGAAGTGACGAATAAGACTTGGAAGAACAAACAATTCCTTGTTTGGACCAAGGTGATTTATATACATGTTTGTAAAATTTTTAGCTTAGTAAATTTTCTAAGTTAATTACCTTTCATGAATTTTTGTAAAAGTTTTTAGGGCATTAATGCATTATTGGCTATTTCACATCCTCACAATGGGCAGGCATCAGAGAGGAACATGAGAAGGATGATAATGCTTAGTTAGGAAGAGATAAGTAGTTTGTACTGTATTCTTTTATTAAAGAACATTTATTTTTTTTTATTTTTTATGTTTAATTTATAATAACTACTAAGAATGTACTTTCGTTACTTTGTAGATACTCTGAAAAATTTATGTAATGAGTATATTTATTCATTATTTCATATATATCTATTGTTTTACAAATGTAAAAAGTATAAATAAAAAATTTGAAAAGTCAATCAAAAAATGACAAAATTATTAGTAAGAATAAATTTTAGCATTAGAGACAAAACTTGTTGTTGCTGATAAGTCGTAAGAAAAAATAATTTATTGAAGACAACCTATCAAAGACATGAAGGTTATCTTTGGTATGAACTATTAGTGACTGCATCTACAACGACAAGTTATCAAACATAGTGGTCGTTGTCTCTGATAATTATGAACGACAACATCCCTATCTTTGATAAGTGTCCTTCTAACTATTGGAGATAAATATCAATGACCTGAGTCTTTCACATATAATTATTGGTGACATCTAGTTGCATACAGTGATCATTACTAACAATTACATGAACTACAAGTTTTTAGTGACAAGGCCTTGTTGCTGATAGTGACTAGCGACAACAAGTATACAATTAACACTTCAAATGTTGTCACTGACAATGCATTTTCTTGTAATGTAATCTTGTAAACATTTCTAAAACAAATTCGTTAAGTTTCATTCTAAAGGACTCGTAGTCATGAACAAGCTTGTTTACTTTAGCAATTTTTTACTTATGATGTGCCTTTGTGTGTGACTTTTAATTTGTTTCATATATCATAAACAAAACCACACATAGAACACCTACTAAATTCATTTGCATCCAGAGAACAAAATAACATATTCATAGCTTTGACATTAATTTGTGCAGCATCATTTTCAACATCAGTCCATTTGCTTCTTTCAAAATAGTTTTTACCCTAGCATTTTTGTATTAGGGACATTGCCATCAGAAATGATACCATCCCATAAATAAAATTCAATAGTTTGAACAAAATGAACATTTTAATCTTCTAGTAACCAAAATTTTGACAATTGAAAAGAGGTGGATGGAAGAAAATTGGTCCTTACAAAGTACAACACTTGAGTTTTCCATTTAAAATCTTTTCAGTGTTTTGTCAAAAACTATTTAAAAAAGGAAGTACTGTGACCAACTATGATACCAATTTTTGGCCAAAGCATACAACTATAGGGGTGAATAGTTTGGTAATTAAAAACTTAATCAATCTCATATGTGAAAACAAACATGCACAAATAGTTATGAAATCTCAAAGCAGATAAATGTGCAGTGGAAACAAAGAAAGACACTTGAGAATTTCTACTAACAACTTAGTTACAAGAATCAAACAAACCTTCACTCAGCTAAATTGGAGGACTTAGCCAAATCTAACTAACGATTACAGATCTCAGACAAAGCCTGCCTAATGATTATTGGACTCAGCCAAAACCTAACTAAATTGCAGGACTTAGTTAAACAACCTTCACAAGAAATTTTTTACCAAGCTTAAAACCCTAATCTCTCCATTCTCTTGTTACTAACTCAAACGCACGTATCATCCTCAAGTAATATAGTGATAAAGCAGAGATCGTTCCTACGAGGAGTTTCACAAATATTATGTTAAGTATTACAATTAGCAATTATAATTTTACTAAAACGATTGAGATTAGGTTGATTACGAACTAATATTAGACTAAAAGAAAATTAATTAAAGAATATACTGGAGATAAGCCTAGAATTATAACTTCCCTCAACATTTCACTTGAACTATTAATGTCTTGTCTTGCTTAGTTATAATGAGTTATTAACCTAGGGTTCTTAATCAATTATAAGCATAATCCTATGTCATATAATAATATATCTCTTAAAAAATTCACTATATTCCTATATGGATTACATTAAACAACACTCACTAAGATTAGACCTAAAAATTGGCTACACAAGGCATATAGAGGTATATTTCTATCCTATACAAAAATAAAATTCGACAACATGTGTAGAATTTAGTCAAGTGCTAATTCATTCAAGGCTAAACCTAAATTACTTTTCCAAGCTCCTATAGTTTTCATAATTCAATTTAAAAGATTACCAGTAAATTAGAAGCATTAAATATAGAATGAACTAAATAAGCATATGCCAAATCCTAAATAATCCATAAATAAAATAATTTCAAGCTATATGTTGAGTTCTAGTTGCAATTTTAGAAAGGTAACTACTCCATGCTACTTAGAGTAAATATTTTTTCAACAATAATAAAAATCAAAGAATACAATGAAAGTAAAGAAGGAGTATAAATAGAGATAGGTATGAAGATTGGCAGTCTTCAAGCTACAATGATCTTTGCTCCTCTTGCTTTTTTGCACCCTTAACAAGCTCTAATACTCTAGAAAATCTTAGCTAACATGTACCTTTTGAGTCCTCAAGCTAATCCCCCTTTTACAGACTTAAAAACTCTCAATTTCATTTTAATTTGAACTAAGAATTGTATCAACACCGCAGCTTTAGCTTCCTAGCGCTGCGGTCTCCAAAATCAATGGCACAAGGCACTTCGCAATGGGCTTGGTACCGTGGCTCCATTGCTTCAACCTTGTTTGACTCTAGCATCTTGGCTCTATGGCTCTAACCTCGTTTGACTTTAGCACCATGGCACTAGCCCTGCTGGGAAGCATCTCTTGTCTTGGATATTTTGAGCATTTTTTTCTCCAATTTGACCTCCAATGGAACTCTTTTTTGGATTAGACCTTCTAAACACAAAGACTAAGTTAATATAAGTTAGAACTCATATAAAACATCTAGTAATAGCCCAAATCAATTAGTATTCAACATACAAATATGATAATGACTCAACTAAGAATTTAACTAAAACTAAGCAAAAATAAACTAAAACTCTAGAATATAGCTAAATTAGTATAAGTGAAATGATGTAAAATAAGTTTATTTCCAAAAGTTATCACACTGCCAAACTTAAGGTTTTGTTAGTCCTTGAGCAAAAGAAAACTAAAAACATAAACAAAACCTGATAACCAAAGATGCATCATACTAACATAATGAAAACCAACATGCTCTCAAAAGCTTCACATGAACTTAACTAAATGTCAACCGTAAATGTCGCTTAAATTCATAATTTAATTTAAAAGGAAGCAATGCATTCAAATGGATTTCCAGTGTGTGTGTAATAGTCTTTTAACAAAGGAATGCAAGCAATCCAAATATATTTATGTCTAAGTAAAATCCTATTTAGCATTCAAACCTATAAATGTGCTTTTCAATGCTCTCTCCACTAATGTAAATGATACTAAGTCAAGGATTAATAGATATTTATTAAGCTTAATGGTATGATAAGGGAAATTTTAAGGCTCAAATTATTCTAAGCACATTGATCACTCTAGATCCTTGAAGAGCTTTTTCATAACTCACCAACTCCCTCATATTTGGTTTTTTTTTTTCACCACTTTCATATATTTTTTTCTTTCTATTTTTTCTCTTTTCTTTTCCTTTTGCCCAACTCTTGTCACACCCCCAAACTTATTTCTTTTTATTATGAATATAGGGTTAAGCAAGAGGCATAAACATATATATTTCTTTATATGTAACTTTAATCTTTCCTCCTTTTTCTTAGCATATCTCAATATATTCCTAAAATAATTAGCATGCCTAAGAGTAAAGGTTCAAAATTGAAATTTTAAAAATGGTTGGACAAAAATTTTATGGCTATCAAAGAAAAGGCAATATAGACTCAATAAGGCAACTAAGGATATATTATAAAACAAGGTAAGCTTAAAACCACTCAAATGGTCCTGACCTAAATCATATCCCTAACTTAATCTTGTTTAAGATTTCGCCTCAAGAGATAATCAAACAAATTTATAAGGTTCCTAACTAAATATGACATTCCTTAATCATAGATAGTCTCTACATAGGCAATACAATCCTAAGAAAAAGATCAAAGTGCATAAAAGTGTTAGGAATCAGATCCTACAATGCTACTAACTCAAAAATTTAACATGAATGTTAAGAACATAGGAAAACTAATATATGATCATATGATGAAGGATTTCATCCTAAAAGCAAAATAACATCTTGACTAACTAACAACCTAACATGATTACAAGATTCAAACATCAAATACAAACAACTAAAACCAAACACCCTCAAACTTAAAACGAACATTGTCCTCAATTAAAAATATTCAAAAGGAATAAGGATAGAAATACTATCTGGAATTTAAACAAGGTATAAATAACATAATTCCTTATCCAAGTGGTATTTGAAGCGTCTACGCTCAATAGGGAGTTAAAAGGGGTTAAAAAGACAAAACAGGGCTACGGTTGCACTGGGGGCGATAACTTCTAGGCGCCCTGGCCTTTAGCTTTGGGTCACGGGCTAGTATTGTAGCACCAGCCTCTTTGTCTAGTTTCAATTTCTAGCATTGCGATACTATTTTCTTGGTGTCGGGGCACCATATATATTGTTTTTTGCCCTCATTAGCCATGTTGATTGTATTTTGATGCTTAACTAATGTACCTATGACAAAAACATGTAAACTAAATTAAAAATACTACAAAAAAATTTAAAACTAAGAGTGCAAAGTTTAAGAAGTTGGGTTGCCTCCCTAGCAAAGCTTGATTTATAGTTGTCGGCTTCACATTTGCATGCATAAACTTTTTCGGTCTTAGCAGTGGATGCCTTAGGAAGATGGCTTTCCCTAGGGTTTATAAACCTCTTTTTATTCCTCTTATACGTGCACCATGAGCTTGCTTTAGCCATGGCATGATCTCCATCATGACTTCCCTTTAAGAGATTCGACTTCCTTGATATTCTATCCCACCACTTGACAAATTCCCTCTTTGATTGAGCTTTTAGTCTTTAAGGGTGGTGGCTTGGCAATTGAATGGTGCTTTAATGGTAATATGCCAAGAGGAATACTCAACTTTTGAACTTCTTCATTTGTTGGTTCATGCACAACTTCAATTGCATAAAACTCATCGGCTTAAGAAGGAAACTTCATAGCCTTAAAGATGTTAAGCTTGACTCTTTGGTCTTGAACTCTCATAGTAAGTTATCATTTTTGTACATTTATGAGAGTTCTGCCGATAGCTAAGAGTGGTCTCCCAAAACTAATGGGGATTTTCTTGTCTTTGTCGATGTCAATGATAAGAAAGTCAGCTTGAAATATAAGCTTATCCACTTTGACTATTACATTTTTAATGATTCCCTTTGGATAAGTTTGAGATCGGTCTACAAGTTGCAAGATCACCTCCGTTGGCTTGATTTTTAGGAGGTTATTCTACCTTTTTACCACTCCTTAGAGTGATAGCTTTGCGATGCTCCATATTTGGATTTCCCTGCTAGTTCAATGTTGTTTGGGCAAAGGTTACTAGCATGGCCATCCCCACAAAGCTCACAAGTTATGACTTGGCTTCTTTGGTTGAACTCAAAACATGTTAATTTTCTTTGATAAGACAACCACTTGTGCAGTTAATGCACTAATGGCATCCAACTCATGAACTTCAGCTACTTTTTGAGTTGGAAACCTTTTAGAAGCCATTAATAATTATTAGTAGCCTTCTCCTCTAATAGTTCAAAGGCTTCATCAATGGATTTTCCTATCAAAGCCCTACCAATTTCCGCATCGATTATTATCCTTATTTGGCTCATCGAGCCATTATAGAAAGTTTGGACTTGTCACCATTTTGGTCGAGCATGGTGAGGGATCTTTTAAATAGCTCATTGAACCTTTCTCACGCTTCATAAGGAGACTTCGAATCAAGTTGCATGAATGAAGTGATTTCATTCCGTAGCTTGGTTATCTTGGCCAGTGGGAAGAACTTGGTTAAAACTTTTTAGGCCAAAGCTTCCCACATTGTAATGGAGTTATGTGGAAGTGATAAAAGCCAGTGCTTTGCATTATCTCAGAGTAAGAAAGGAAAGAGGAGCAACCTTAGTACATCATCCGAAACTTCTTTGAGCTTGAAAGTGTCACAAAAATCCAAACAGCTTATAAGGTTGGAGTTTGGATCATTATTTAGAAATCTAACAAATTGTACCATGTGTTGAATCATTTATATTTGGCTAGACTTTATTTCAAAATCATTGACTTGGATTATTGGCCTTTGTATGATTGAGTAGAGTTCGCACAAGAAGAACTGCATAATCCTGTAAGCATTTTAGTTCTTTAATCATATTCCATTGTTGAAATTTGGTTCGATGCTAGTGACTTTTTCTTTCTAAGTTTTTGATATATCCAATCGATCTAGGAATCAAAAGGAATGAGCTCCAAGCTTCGAGCTCATCTCATGCACGATCAAGAGTACTTGAAAATAACAAAAAGAAAGTTTGAATTAAAACTAGAACTGGCTGCTATTAATACTAACAAATATAAGAATAACTTCTCGGTAACGATGCTAAAAAACTTGATATGGTTTTACTAATGCAAGCACATATATCTTCCTCTAGTAATATAGTGATAAAGTAGAGATCGTTCCCACGAGTAGTTTTACAAATATTATTTTAATTATTAAAATTAGCAATTCTAATTTTATTCAAACGATTGAGTTTAGGTTGATTATGAACTAATATTATACTAAAAGAAAATTAACTAAAGAATATACTGGAGATAAGCCTAGAATTACAACTTCCATTAACACTTACCTTGAATTATTATATCTTGTCTTGATTAGTTTTGACAACGAGTTATTAACCTATGGTTCTTCAACAAATATATAAGCATATTCCTATGTCTTATAATAATATATCACTTAATCAACTCACCATATTTCTATGTGAATTACATTAAACAAGACTCATTAAGATTGGACCTAAATTAGCTACACACGACATATAGGTATATTCATTTCCTATACACAAATCAAATTCAACAACATGTGTAGAATTTAGTCAAGTGCTAATTCATTCAAGGCTAAACTTAAATTAATTTTCCAAGCTCATCTAGTTTTCACAATTCAATCTAAAAGATTGCCAATAAATTAGAAGCATTAAATATAGAATGAACTAAATAAGCATATATCAAAACTTAAGAAATCCATAAATAAAATAATGTCAAGCTACATGTTGAGTTCTAGTTGTGATTCTAGAAAGGAAACTACTCCATGATAATTAGTGTAAACATGGTTTCAATAATAATGAATATCAAATAATACAATAAAAGTGAAGAAGGAGTAGAAATAGAGAAATTTATGCAAGTTGTCGGTTTTCAAGCTTTAATGATCTTTGCTCTTCTTACTTTCTTACACCCTTGTCAAGCTCTAATACTCAAAAAAATCTAAGCTAACTTGTTTCTTTTGAGTCTTCAAGCTAATCCCTATTTTATAGGCTTAAAAACCCTTAATTTCACTTCAATTCAGAATAGGAATCGCGCTAACACTACATCCTAGAAAATTTATGACACAGGGCACTTAGCATTAGGCTTAGCACCAGGATGCCTAAGTCCTGACATTGTGGCGCCAACCTATCTAACTTTGGTACCTAGGCATCAACCCTGCTGAGCATAATCTCCTATCATGCTCATTTTGAGTGTTCTCGCCTCCAATTTGACCTCTAATAGGACTTCTTACATTTAAGCTTCAAAACACAAATACTAAGTTAATATAAGTTAGAAATCATATAAAACATCTAATTCTAACCTAAATCAACTAGGATTCAACACCTAATATGATAAGGGTCAACAAAGTATTCAACTAAAACTTTATAACATTGCCAAATTAATATGAGTAAAACTATGTAAAATAAGTCTATTTCCAAGAGCTATCAACAAGCATTTCTTCGAGAATGAAAGTTTAAGGCTTTGTAAAGGGAATAACCATAGGGAAAGGTTTTGAAAGTTCTAGTCCTTCTATATTCTCAAAT